>OZ004642.1:0-377564 GCA_963924495.1 Nemapogon koenigi
GCCCCCGTTCCCCTTCATCACCAGACTCCAGGGTTTACGGGTTTGCCGACGGAGCAGTTGTGAACTGCTCGTCCGGCTGCGCACTAAAGCGCCCACCGGACCCGTCGCCGACCGCATCCGGCTGGACTCTGATCCAGAGTCGGTCCGGAGCGGTTTTGTGGGGTGTGCGGCCCAAAAGACCGCGCCCACCCACCTCGGGTGTTCTTAGTTTCACCCCGGGACAGAACCCGGGGCTACTGAGCCCCCCCGCCACGACAAGGCGACACCCCCAGGGGGGGAAACCTAACCTAACCTAACCTAACCTTTTTTTTTTTTTTTTTTTTTTTTTTTTTTTTTTTTTTACGTGGGGAAATGCATCATGCATACCCGCTCCCTCGGGGGTGAGGGGGGCGGGTTATGTGGGACTTTAACCCACTAAAACCCCACGGTACTCCATCTCGCCGGTATCCGACGGGCCACGGGGACGCGTTAGCATTCTTCCGTGACCCGCCGCCGGATGGCGCTAGCCCCATCTCTTTGCAGAGTGGACTGCCCAGGCGCAGCAGGGAGTACCACTGCCGCGCCTGTCTACGTGGTCTCTGTTAGGTACGACCGGTGGACCCCCCCACCGGCCGCCAGAGACCAGTGGCGCTGGTCTCAAGTACCAGCGCCGATCGCCAAAGGCGACTCCTGGACCTCCATCTGCTGGAGGCTCCTACGTGGCGCCCCCCGTTGTGCTTTGGGGGGTACGCACTTCTCGCCACCGACAATGTGTTCCGCCGGTTTCCCCGCCGCTTCGCACACAGGGCAATGCGGCTTGGCGGAGCACTTGGCCGCCTTGTGGCCGAGCTTTCCGCAGCGGTAGCACAAACCGCTGCGGTCGACCGCACCCGTGCAACGGGCCTGCGTGTGCCCCGGTTCGAGGCACCTATGACATCTCAGGCGGCGCGACGGCAGCACAATTACTCGTGCCGACGTCCAGCCCACCTTGAGCCTTCTCGCTGCGGCCAGTTTACTGGCGGCCGCCATTGGGACTTTGACCCACAGGGACCCGGGTCCAGTCGGACTGCGACGCCGGATCTCTCCCACCTTAATCGTTTCAGGCGAGCAGCCCCCAGAAAGGGCTATCGCCTGAACCACCTCTTGGAGCGTCAAGGTGTCCTCCAGGTCCATTACACGCAACTCTGCGTACTTAATGGGCCTGGAGACCCTGACGACGTATTCCGCCCAGACCTCTCGCATTCTGTATGCGAGCAGGTCGGCCTTGCCGGCTGCATCCTCTTTGGCCGAAACCTCTAGAACACGAGATCCGGTGCCATCAATCCGGAACTCTGTGTAGTCTATCCCCAACTCGGCCATGTTGATTTTCTCCTTGGCCAGCGTCAGGAGTTTGGCGTACGTGAGGCCCATTTCTTCTCCCGCGGGTAGTAGTGTAAACACCACATCCGCGGAGTAGAGGGGCCTTTGAACCACGACGACCTGCCCACTCAGGACCTGTCGCAGTTTACCTGCGAGCAGGTCGGCCTTAGCGGCCCCATCTTCCCCGGAAACCTCCAGGATTCTGCCCCCGGTGATGGCTTGCTTGAAGCCTAGCCCATCAATACCGAGCTCCTCCAGCTTGATATTGGCTTTCGCCTCCATCAAAATATCGGCGTAACTCAGGCCCTTCTCGCTGGCCGCAGGCTGTAGTGTTAACACCACGGCCGCGGAGCGAGGGGGCCTGAGCTTCGCCGCCTTCTTTCCCGCCTTTTTCCCCTTTTCAGGGGCTTTGGCGGGTGGAGTCTTCTTCGGCTCCTTGGCCTTCTTTTTTGGCTTTTTGGCCACCCGAGTCCACTCGCCACCAGGCGAAGTAACCGGGGGGGCCGTTGAGCTCTCCTTCTCACTATGGGGTGCCGGAGCAGAAGCGGCGGTCCCCTTAGTGCCCTTCCGAGCCTTTTTTGCCGGGACAGCTTCCTGGGAGGCTGTCGACGACACCTGTCGCACGAGCGTTCTCTTGAGCTCAACCATATCGCGGCGCAGCTCGGCCATCTCTTTTGTGAGGTCGTCGTTGGCAGCCCGCAAGCTCGCCAGTGACGCCTCGTCCTCCTTTGCGCGGCCTGCTAAGCACCGCGCTATCCTCCTCATTGAGTCCAGCTCCTGCCGGACCTCATCCCTTTCTCCAGGAAGGAGCAAGGAACACGTCGCGGACACTTCCTCTGCTCGCGCCATAAAGCGCTCCAGGAGGTCCCCAGTCGACATCTCTCTTTCTCCATCCTCTTTCGCCGAAGCCCTTGAGGAACCCGAAGCCACAGAACCCGTTTCTGACATAACACTGTCAGCGGGTTTCGAGACGCGTTTGGGCTTCCCAGTCTTTCCCCTCTTTCTTCCGCAACCACTGCCTTCTCCCTTCTCTGCCTTTTTATTAATTTTTTTTTCAGGTTCCATTTGATTCCCACGAGTAGGAGGGATATAAAAGGTCGGCCCGGGCGGTGCCCTCTGCACCCGGGTAAGCCTAATACCCCAGGAGGTCGGCCGGTATCCTGGGGGGGGGCGCTAAAGACTGATCTCACTCATCAGCCATGCATTCCCTCGCCGCGCCCAAAGCTTGGAATTGAGGGATTTTTTATAGAGGTTGTCTCCTCGCGACCCAGGCGGTTAAGCCAAGGCCCCCGTTCCCCTTCATCACCAGACTCCAGGGTTTACGGGTTTGCCAACGGCGGCAGTTTGCAACTGCCCGTCCGGCTGTGCACTTAAGCACCCACCGGACCCGTCGCCAACCGCATCCGGCTAGACTCTGATCCAGAGTCGGTCCGGAGCGGTTTTGTGGGGTGTGCGGCCCAAAAAGACCGCGCCCACCCACCTCGGGTGTTCTTGGCTTCACCCCGGGACAGAACCCGGGGCTACTGAGCCCCCCCGCCACGACAAGGCGACACCCCCAGGGGGGAACCTTTTTTTTTTTTTTTTTTTTTTTTTTTTTACGTGGGGAAATGCATCATGCATACCCGCGCCCTCGGGGGTGAGGGAACGGGTTATGTGGGACTCTAACCCACTAAAACCCCACGGTACTCCATCGCGCCGGTAGTCGGCGGGCCACGGGGACGCGTTAGCATTCTTCCGCGACCCGCCGCCGGGTGGCCGCAAGGCCCCACCTCTTTGCAGAGCAATCTGCTCAGGCGCAGCAGGGAGTACCACTGCTGCGCCTGCCCTCGCGATCTCTGTTAGATGGATGCGGCCGGTGGACCCCCCCACCGACCGCCAGAGACCCGAGTTATGGGAGTGCCAGCTGGAGGTATTGGCGCCGGCGCACTCCCCTTCGCCGTTGGCGGATATCAGCGGCTTCGGGATCTCCCTCCCTTTGCCGCTCCGCCTCCTCCTTCTGCGACATGACCTCCTCGCAGAACGAGGAGGCCGCCGCCCAAGCTTCTTCGCTGCCGACCATGGCTTTCACCAAGGCCGGCAGCGTCACGTCTTCTTCGATGGCTGCGGCGAGTTCCCGGCGCCGCTCGGCCCATGCGGGGCACTCCTCCAGCGTGTGCTGCGCCGAGTCCTCGTCGCAGCCGTCGCAGTGGTGGCACTGCGCCGTCGGTTCCCTCCGGGCAATCTGACACAGGTACTTCCCGAAACACCCATGTCCCGAGAGCACCTGCGCCAGCCGGAAGGTGAGGGGTCCATGTCGCCTCTCCACCCAATCGTCAATGACGGGGCGGAGAGCTTCGACGGTCCGGTGGCCGGCGGTGGGGCGCTCCAAGCGCTCCCGCCATTCGTCCATCACCAGCCGCCGAAAACGGAGCCTCCGGTAGTTCGTCTCTGCTGGCGTAGGTCGCAAATCCCTGGCCCTGACGTCCTCACGCCAATCAAACATTGACGCGAGGGCCAGCGCCTCCAGATCCCAGGGTAGCGACCCCGCCAGCGCGCACGCCGCCTCGTAAGAGATGGTGCGATAGCCCCGGATAGCCCTGGTGGCTATTGCCCGCTGCGGTCTTCGCAGCAGGGCCTTGTTCTGCTCGTTAGCCACCAGGGCGTTGTACCACACCGGGGCGCCGTACAAAGCCATCGATCGCACCACTCCCATATAGAGGCGGCGGCATCCCACACTCGGACCCCCGAGATTGGGCAGCAGTCGCCCGAGGGCATTGGCTGCTCCCATGAGCCGGGGGGCCAGGAGACGAAAGTGTTCCCGGAAGCTCCAGCGACCGTCGAGCACCAGTCCGAGATATTTCATCCCGGACTTGAACTCGACGCGGACCCCATCTACGAGGAAGTGGGACCCTACCGGTGGCCGTCGTTGGCACCCGTGAAAACACAGGGCCTCCGACTTGTTGAGGGCCACCTTGAGTCCCACCCTCCTAATCCTGCCGACGACCAGTGCCACCCCCGTCGTAGCGCGACGGGCAGACTCCTCGAAGGATCTACCCCCGGACAAGAGCAGTGTGTCGTCCGCGTAGCAGACGACACCCAGTTCCGGAGGCAGTGGGCCCCGCAACACCCAATCGTATCCGATGTTCCACAGGAGCGGTCCTAAGACCGAACCCTGCGGAACACCGCACACCATCTCCCTCCGCATCGGCGCGTTGTTTCGCCCCATGTAAGTGACGCACCTGTCGGACAAATAATTGCCGATCAGTCGCCGCAAGTACCGAGGCACTCCGTGGTAACGGAGCGCCTCTCCGACGCGGTCCCAGGGCAGAGTGTTAAAGGCGTTGGCAATGTCGAGCGACACCGCCACCGCCACTCCGCCCCGGGAGACCACCTGTTCCGAGAAGGACCGCACGCGAGTGATCGCGTCCAGTGTCGATCGGCCTTCTCGGAAACCAAACTGGTGGTCCGACAGATCGGGACCGACACGGCTCAGGTGCGTCAAGAGGCGGGAAGCCACTATTCTCTCGAACAGTTTTCCCGCCTCATCCAGCAACACAATGGGGCGATAAGCAGAGGGAGAGTCCGCGGGGCGCCCTTCCTTCCTCAGAAGGACGAGTCTGCCCGTCTTCCACTCGGTGGGGAACCGGCCGGACTGCAGACACGCGTCATACAGCCCGTTCAGCCGACCCCCCAGTTGCGGCATGGCCAAAACCCAGGCGCGTCCCGGGATTCCGTCAGGCCCCGGCGCCGTTGTTTTCCGCCGGAGCCTGTCGGTGGCCGCCTTCAACTCCTCCGGCGTGACAGCCGGAACCTCGCCTGCTTCGTTGTCCTCTTCCTCCGGAGGCGCCTCGTCGAGGGGATCGTATGCGATCCGCCCCGGAAAAAGAGCGGACACCACCTCGTCCAGCAGCCGAGGCTGGAGACTCGTCGTTATTGGGGGCTCCCCGATGCGGAGTTTCCCTCGCACCGTTTTGTAGGGACGCCCCCAAGGATCCCGATCGAGGGTCTCCAGGAGCTCCTCTCGAGCCCGGGTCTTCGCCAGGCGGATGGCCCGCTGCAGATTATGCTTCGCCTCCTTGTAGGCGTCGTACAGCGGGCCATCTTGCGCGATGTCCCTCCGCTGCCTGCGCCGGTGTCTCGCATACTGGCGGCGCAGACCGACGCACGATGTGCGCAAGTCCGCAATCTCCTGCGACCACCAGTACACGGACCGCCTCGGCGGATGCCTTCCGGCTCGGGGCATGGCCGTGTCGCATATCTGCGACATGGCCCCCCGAAACCAGGCCGTCTCCGCGTCAGGGTCGATGTCTGCCATCGGCCGGGGCTGCCAGGCCTGGACGATGGAGGCCTCCTTCAGGGCTGCCCGATCCAGACGCCGGAGTATCCACCGCTTTCGCGGTTCGTCTCCGGTACCGTCCGGACGAGCAGCGCCCGAGCCGTCCCCGGGGGCGGAGAGGTCGAACCGAATATATCGGTGATCCGACAGTGTCTCCACCCCCTCTAGGACCCTCCAGTCCAGAACCCGTGCGGCGGCAGCCGGGCTAGCAAACGAAACGTCCACTATTGAGCCTCCATGCTGCCGCACGCAAGTGTCGACGGTGCCCACGTTCATGATCAGTAAACCCGTCGACACTGCCCACTCCTCCAAAACCTCGCCGCGCGCGTCAGTTGCGGGGCAACCCCAAGCCAAGCATTTGGCATTGAGGTCGCCCATGACCAGTACTGGGGTCGCCGGGAGTCGCCCAATGGCGACCCCCAGTTCACCCAGATACGTCTCGAACTCGGCGAGGGTTCTATTGGGGGAGAAGTATGCCCCGACCAAACAAACACCACCCCACTGGGCCGCCACGTACCCCTGCCCTCTCGCAATAACGTCGAGAGGCGGGACGTCGGCGGCGCCAGAACTCACTATGGCCACCAAGCCCTGAGTGTCGCCCGCCCAGTTATGTCTGGGGGGGACAACATAGGGCTCGGCGACCACCGCCACGTCAATTGACCACTCCGCCACGGACTGCAGGAATAAGTCCTGAGCCCGCGCGGAGTGGTTCAGATTCCCCTGGAGGAGATGCCTTAGCCGGAGGCCTGTAGTGGATCCACCGACATCTCCTCAGGGGCTTGCGGCCCAGCGGCAGCTGGGGCAAATGCAGCTGCCGCTTTTCGACCTCTTTGTCTCTTCGGGGGCGTGCATCTGTCGCCCCCGACGACGTGGTTTGCCGGCCTGCCTGCCGACTGGCAGACCGGGCAGAGCGGCGTGGCGGAACACGTAGCCGCTCTGTGTCCTCTCTGGGCGCAGCGATAACATGTATCGCTGCGGTCGACCCCCTGGCACTGGGCGCGAGCGTGGCCCCTCTCCAGGCATTTATAGCACATGAGAGGCCTCGATGGCAGCACTGTCACCTTTACTCTGCACCAGTTGAGCAAGAGGCCCTGCTTTGACAGCTGGCCCGCCGCCGCCACCGGGCATCGCGCCCAGACCGTTCCGGTTCTGGCTGGAGTGCGGCCGCGGATGTCGCCCACCCTTACTGCATCAGTGCTGCAGCCGGCGACCTCCGCGATTGCCCGTGCCACGTGTTCGGGCGTGGTCTCGTCATCCAGGCCCGTAATGCGTACGTCGACGCATTTAATGGGCCTGGACACTCGCACCTCTTCTGGCCCGAACACTTTCTGCAGTTCGGCCACGAGCAGGTCCGCCTTCTCGGCTCTGTCCGGACCGGACAGCTCCAGGGCCCTGCCACCCGAGATTGTATGCCGGAACGCGACCCCGGGGATACCCAGGTCCTCCAGGCGCACTGCCGACTTGGCCTGTGCCAGGGCCGAGGCATATGTCATGCCTTTATCGACGGCCGCTGGCAGCAGGGTCAATGTGACCGCCGCAGTGCGGGGGGGCCTCAGTTGGGCTGCCATCTTCTTGGCCTGCTGGGCCTTGGCGGAAGCAGCAGCAGCAGCAGCCTTCCGCTGCTTCTTCTGCCGCTTACTATCTTTCCGCCCCTGGCCCACCACGGTCCATTCCGTCGGTGGAGGGGGCGGAGGCTGTGCCGCCTTTTTGGGCGCCAGTTGAGGCGCCGGCCCCTTGGCCGCCTTTTGAGGCGCCGGCCCCTTGGCCGCCTTTTGAGGCGCCGGTCCCTTGGCCGGAACAGTCTTGGGATCAGAACCCATGGACTTTCCGGCCAGGGGAGGCCGCAGCGTAGGGGTCGGCGGAAGCCGGCCCTCGAACTCGCCGAGGCGAGCGTTCACCATTGCGCCCATTTGGCGCATTGCCTCGGCGATCCCCTCTTGGATGGCCCTCTTAACGTCTGAAGACGTGAGGGCCCCCTCAGGATTCGACGGCACGGTCGGAGCGGGCCTGGAGTTGAGGGCATTTTCATACCTTAAGGCGGCCTCAGCTGCCTTTTTGGCCGCCTCTCGGAGCCGTGCCACCTCCCCTGTCAGTGTCTCCACCTGGCTTCGGAGCTCCACCACTTCGGTGGACCTGGGTGGCTCCGAGAGCTTGCCCACACCCTCCATCACCACCGTCAGGGTCTCCGCAGACCCGTTGAGAGCCTGCTGGAACTTTCCATGCAGACTTCCCGAGTATGCGGAGACCGTCTTGATGATGGCCACCGATTCGTCCAGGGCGCGCTGGAGGGCCACCCGGTCAGGACCAGACTCCTGGATGACAGATCGTGTCACCAGGAGCCTCTCGTACGCGTCGCTGACCTTTACCATTCCCGTAACGGTGTTGGCGGTCTTTTTCGCCGTCGTGCGCCTTAGGGACGGCGATCTTGACCGCACCGCATCCGCCGTGGGGCGGCCATCGCGCCCTCTTGGGGCTACTACTTGGCTGTCGTCCCCGCGGGCGGCGACCGGCGGGTCGCCGCCCCCACGGACGACATCCAATTCCGAGTCGGAGGAGCTCAACTCCCCCACTCGTCTCCTCTTCGAGGAGCTGCGGCGAGTCTTCGCCCCAGTCCCTCCCACGTCCTTCCCCGCAACGTGAGCGGCGACCTTCGCCACCGACAACGAGCCTACCTGTGAAGGCCCACTCACGCTGCTTGATGGTAATTTTTTTTTAAAAGTTTTGCTCGGATCCATAGTTGTTCCCACGAGTATGGCGGATAAACGGTCCACCCGGGCGGTGCCCCCTGCACCCGGGTAAGCCTAATTACACCCAGGGTTTCGGCCGGTGCCCTGGGAGCGCTAGCGACTGATCCACCTCATCAGCCATGCATCCCCTCGCCACGCTAGAGCTTGGGATTGAGGGATTTTTTATAGAGGTTGACTCCTCGCGACCCGGGCGGCTAAGCCAAGGCCCCCGTTCCCTTTCATCGCTGGACTGCTAGGACATGATCAACAACATCCAACTCCAGGGTTTACGGGTTTGCCGACGGAGCAGTTGTAAACTGCTCGTCCGGCTGCGCACTAAAGCGCCCACCGGACCCGTCGCCGACCGCATCCGGCTGGACTCTGATCCAGAGTCGGTCCGGAGCGGTTTGTGGGGTGTGCGGCCCAAAAGACCGCGCCCACCCACCTCGGGTGTTCTTAGCTTCACCCCGGGACAGAACCCGGGGCTACTGAGCCCCCCCGCCACGACAAGGCGACACCCCCAGGGGGGCCCAGGGGGGAACCTAACCTAACCTTTTTTTTTTTTTTTTTTTTTTTTACGTGGGGAAATGCATCATGCATACCCGCCTCCTCGGGGGTGAGGAGGCGGGTTATGTGGGACTCTAACCCACTAAAACCCCACGGTACTCCGTCGCGCCGGTTTGTCGGCGGGCCACGGGGACGCGTTAGCATTCTTCCGCGACCCGCCGCCGGGTGGCCGTAAGGCCCCACCTCGCTTTGGGTATTACAGCGTGGGCGCGCGAGCGCCCAGGCGCAGCAGGGAGTACCACTGCCGCGCCTGTCTTCGTGGCCTCTGTTTGGTACGGCCGGTGGACCCCCCCACCGACCGCCAGAGACCAGAGGGGCGCTGGTATTAAGTACCAGCGCCCGTCGCCAAGGGCGACTCTTGGGCCTCCATTTGTTGGAAGCCCCTGCGCGGCGCCCCCCGTTGTGCTTTGGGGGGCGTGCATTTTGCGGCTCCAATTATGTGGTCCGCCAAGTTGCCAGCCGCTTCGCACACTGGGCAATGCGGCTTGGCGGAACACTTTGCCGCCTTGTGGCCGGGCTGTCCGCAGCGGTAGCACAAACCGCTGCGGTCGACCGCGCCCGTACAACGGGCCTGCGTGTGCCCCAACTCGAGGCACTTGTGACATCGCAGGGGCCGCGGCGGCAGTACGATGACTCGCGCTGCCGTCCAGCCCACCA
The DNA here is from genome assembly GCA_963924495.1 of Nemapogon koenigi. Classification (NCBI taxonomy): domain Eukaryota; kingdom Metazoa; phylum Arthropoda; class Insecta; order Lepidoptera; family Tineidae; genus Nemapogon; species Nemapogon koenigi. Next base: position 9,604 of record OZ004642.1, read on the forward strand.
ACACCTTTCTGGCTTCGGCCAGCTTAATGGCCGCGGCAATGGGGACCTTCGCCCATAGAGACCCGGGCGCAGTCGCGTTGCGACGCCGGATCTCTCCCGCCTTTATATCTGCGGGCGAGCAGCCGCCAGTTGTGGCAATCGCCTGCACCACCTCAGTGGCCGTTGTGGCCTCGTCCAGGTCCATAACACGCATTTCTGCGTACTTAGTGGGCCTGGACACCCGGACGGCCTCCTCCCCCAGGACCTGTTGCAGCCTCCCTGCAAGCAGGTCGGCCTTGGCGGGTCCGTCATCACCGGAGACCTCGAAAATCCGAGCTCCGGTGATGGCGTGCTTAAAGGCTAAGCCATCGATGCCCAGGTCCTCCAGCTTTATGCTGTCCCGGGCCTGGGTCAAAATCTCTGCGTAAGTCAGGCCCCTTTCGCAAGCCGCGGGCTGCAGTGTAATCACCACAGCAGCGGAGCGAGGGGGCCTGAGTTTCGCCGCCTTCTTCTTCCTCTCCGCCTTTTTCCCTCCTTTGGGTTTGGCAGGTGGAGCCTTCTCTTTTTTCTTCTTCTTGGGCTTCTTGCCCACCCGGGTCCACTCGCCGCTAGGCGGAGCGGATGGAGGCGCCAACGCTTTTTGGGGCACTGTCGCAGGAACAGACGCCCCCCCCTTTTTCCTCGCAGCCTTTGCTGGAGGGACGGCTTCCTCCTCCCGGGAGTCAGTTATTGTCCCCCGGGAGACGGTAGGAATCCGTCTTGCTGGAACCGAGGTAACCTCATCCAGCCTCCTATGGAGCTCCGCCACTTCACGGCGAAGCTCTGCCACCTCTTGGACGAGGCTATCGTTGGCGGTCCGCAGACCTCGCAGCGATCTCTCGTCCTGCAGGGCGCGATTGGCAATCATCTCGACGCTGATATCCATCGTATTTATACTACGATGGAGACCGTCACAATCTTCGGGATTGACAATCTCGGAGATGATTTTTTTTATCTCTCTCGTCTTGTGGAGATAAGTGCCCACGTCATTTACTGTGTCATTGCCGAGTCTCGGCACTGACCGCTCTCGGACCGCGACTCTATCGAGGAGCATCGACGCGGTTTCCACGACCGGCTCCTCCGGCCTCCTTCTCTTCGACCGACTCCTTCGGCTCTCACCATCTACCCTCTCTCCGAGGTTTACGTAACATTCTTTAAGTTTATCCATAAGATTCCCACGAGCAGGAGGGATATAAAAGGTCGGCCCGGGCGGTGCCCTCTGCACCCGGGTAAGCCTAATACCCCAGGAGGTCGGCCGGTATCCTGGGGGGGGGGCGCTAAAGACTGATCTCACTCATCAGCCATGCATTCCCTCGCCGCGCCCAAAGCTTGGAATTGAGGGATTTTTTATAGAGGTTGTCTCCTCGCGACCCAGGCGGTTAAGCCAAGGCCCCCGTTCCCCTTCATCACCAGACTCCAGGGTTTACGGGTTTGCCAACGGCGGCAGTTTGCAACTGCCCGTCCGGCTGTGCACTTAAGCACCCACCGGACCCGTCGCCAACCGCATCCGGCTAGACTCTGATCCAGAGTCGGTCCGGAGCGGTTTTGTGGGGTGTGCGGCCCAAAAAGACCGCGCCCACCCACCTCGGGTGTTCTTGGCTTCACCCCGGGACAGAACCCGGGGCTACTGAGCCCCCCCGCCACGACAAGGCGACACCCCCAGGGGGGAACCTAACCTAACCTAACCAGTCCTTTTTTTTTTTTTTTTTTTTTTTTTTTTTTTTTTTTACGTGGGGAAATGCATCATGCATACCCGCTCCCTCGGAGGTGAGGGGGCGGGTTATGTGGGACTTTAACCCACTAAAACCCCACGGTACTCCATCTCGCCGGTTAGTCGGCGGGCCACGGGGACGCGTTAGCATTCTTCCGCGACCCGCCGCCGGGTGGCCGCAAGGCCCCACCTCTTTGCAGAGCAATCTGCTCAGGCGCAGCAGGGAGTACCACTGCTGCGCCTGCCCTCGCGATCTCTGTTAGATGGATGCGGCCGGTGGACCCCCCCACCGACCGCCAGAGACCCGAGTTATGGGAGTGCCAGCTGGAGGTATTGGCGCCGGCGCACTCCCCTTCGCCGTTGGCGGATATCAGCGGCTTCGGGATCTCCCTCCCTTTGCCGCTCCGCCTCCTCCTTCTGCGACATGACCTCCTCGCAGAACGAGGAGGCCGCCGCCCAAGCTTCTTCGCTGCCGACCATGGCTTTCACCAAGGCCGGCAGCGTCACGTCTTCTTCGATGGCTGCGGCGAGTTCCCGGCGCCGCTCGGCCCATGCGGGGCACTCCTCCAGCGTGTGCTGCGCCGAGTCCTCGTCGCAGCCGTCGCAGTGGTGGCACTGCGCCGTCGGCTCCCTCCGGGCAATCTGACACAGGTACTTCCCGAAACACCCATGTCCCGAGAGCACCTGCGCCAGCCGGAAGGTGAGGGGTCCATGTCGCCTCTCCACCCAATCGTCAATGACGGGGCGGAGAGCTTCGACGGTCCGGTGGCCGGCGGTGGGGCGCTCCAAGCGCTCCCGCCATTCGTCCATCACCAGCCGCCGAAAACGGAGCCTCCGGTAGTTCGTCTCTGCTGGCGTAGGTCGCAAATCCCTGGCCCTGACGTCCTCACGCCAATCAAACATTGACGCGAGGGCCAGCGCCTCCAGATCCCAGGGTAGCGACCCCGCCAGCGCGCACGCCGCCTCGTAAGAGATGGTGCGATAGCCCCGGATAGCCCTGGTGGCTATTGCCCGCTGCGGTCTTCGCAGCAGGGCCTTGTTCTGCTCGTTAGCCACCAGGGCGTTGTACCACACCGGGGCGCCGTACAAAGCCATCGATCGCACCACTCCCATATAGAGGCGGCGGCATCCCACACTCGGACCCCCGAGATTGGGCAGCAGTCGCCCGAGGGCATTGGCTGCTCCCATGAGCCGGGGGGCCAGGAGACGAAAGTGTTCCCGGAAGCTCCAGCGACCGTCGAGCACCAGTCCGAGATATTTCATCCCGGACCTGAACTCGACGCGGACCCCATCTACGAGGAAGTGGGACCCTACCGGTGGCCGTCGTTGGCACCCGTGAAAACACAGGGCCTCCGACTTGTTGAGGGCCACCTTGAGTCCCACCCTCCTAATCCTACCGACGACCAGTGCCACCCCCGTCGTAGCGCGACGGGCAGACTCCTCGAAGGATCTACCCCCGGACAAGAGCAGTGTGTCGTCCGCGTAGCAGACGACACCCAGTTCCGGAGGCAGTGGGCCCCGCAACACCCAATCGTATCCGATGTTCCACAGGAGCGGTCCTAAGACCGAACCCTGCGGAACACCGCACACCATCTCCCTCCGCATCGGCGCGTTGTTTCGCCCCATGTAAGTGACGCACCTGTCGGACAAATAATTGCCGATCAGTCGCCGCAAGTACCGAGGCACTCCGTGGTAACGGAGCGCCTCTCCGACGCGGTCCCAGGGCAGAGTGTTAAAGGCGTTGGCAATGTCGAGCGACACCGCCACCGCCACTCCGCCCCGGGAGACCACCTGTTCCGAGAAGGACCGCACGCGAGTGATCGCGTCCAGTGTCGATCGGCCTTCTCGGAAACCAAACTGGTGGTCCGACAGATCGGGACCGACACGGCTCAGGTGCGTCAAGAGGCGGGAAGCCACTATTCTCTCGAACAGTTTTCCCGCCTCATCCAGCAACACAATGGGGCGATAAGCAGAGGGAGAGTCCGCGGGGCGCCCTTCCTTCCTCAGAAGGACGAGTCTGCCCGTCTTCCACTCGGTGGGGAACCGGCCGGACTGCAGACACGCGTCATACAGCCCGTTCAGCCGACCCCCCAGTTGCGGCATGGCCAAAACCCAGGCGCGTCCCGGGATTCCGTCAGGCCCCGGCGCCGTTGTTTTCCGCCGGAGCCTGTCGGTGGCCGCCTTCAACTCCTCCGGCGTGACAGCCGGAACCTCGCCTGCTTCGTTGTCCTCTTCCTCCGGAGGCGCCTCGTCGAGGGGATCGTATGCGATCCGCCCCGGAAAAAGAGCGGACACCACCTCGTCCAGCAGCCGAGGCTGGAGACTCGTCGTTATTGGGGGCTCCCCGATGCGGAGTTTCCCTCGCACCGTTTTGTAGGGACGCCCCCAAGGATCCCGATCGAGGGTCTCCAGGAGCTCCTCTCGAGCCCGGGTCTTCGCCAGGCGGATGGCCCGCTGCAGATTATGCTTCGCCTCCTTGTAGGCGTCGTACAGCGGGCCATCTTGCGCGATGTCCCTCCGCTGCCTGCGCCGGTGTCTCGCGTACTGGCGGCGCAGACCGACGCACGATGTGCGCAAGTCCGCAATCTCCTGCGACCACCAGTACACGGACCGCCTCGGCGGATGCCTTCCGGCTCGGGGCATGGCCGTGTCGCATATCTGCGACATGGCCTCCCGAAACCAGGCCGTCTCCGCGTCAGGGTCGATGTCTGCCATCGGCCGGGGCTGCCAGGCCTGGACAATGGAGGCCTCCTTCAGGGCTGCCCGATCCAGACGCCGGAGTATCCACCGCTTTCGCGGTTCGTCTCCGGTACCGTCCGGACGAGCAGCGCCCGAGCCGTCCCCGGGGGCGGAGAGGTCGAACCGAATATATCGGTGATCCGACAGTGTCTCCACCCCCTCTAGGACCCTCCAGTCCAGAACCCGTGCGGCGGCAGCCGGGCTAGCAAACGAAACGTCCACTATTGAGCCTCCATGCTGCCGCACGCAAGTGTCGACGGTGCCCACGTTCATGATCAGTAAACCCGTCGACACTGCCCACTCCTCCAAAACCTCGCCGCGCGCGTCAGTTGCGGGGCAACCCCAAGCCAAGCATTTGGCATTGAGGTCGCCCATGACCAGTACTGGGGTCGCCGGGAGTCGCCCAATGGCGACCCCCAGAACCTAACCGGAACCTAGTCCAACCTTCTTTTTTGACAGACGTATTAAATTTGTTTAAATTCATAAAAATTTCTTGTCGAGTTTTAACGGTGATAAAACAGGTATAGGTGAAAGAGCGGGTTCTGAATAACCGAAGAAAGTGTTGGTGGCGCGCTGCAGTGGACAGGACGGCAACTGGAACCTCCGGGATCAAACTCGCCTTGGTGAGAGAGATACCGTGAAGAGCCGATGTTCTGGAGCCGCGTCGACGACTTTTTCGGGAAGAGGGCTGAAAACTAGCCTAGGACTATACCGGGGGGGGCCCACTGTAACCCTTGGGAGGACCGGGAACAGGTACGAAACTTTCTTCGTTTTGTCGGGTACCTACACTATAAACATCCCCATCCTTTGTGAGTGGCACGGCTAGCTGTCTGCCTGTTGCCGCACCGAACCAGCAACGGGGGGGCCCTGGACCTGCGAGCAGTCAGAAGCAGACATCTCACTTTGAGCACAAATAATCAATGCACCTGCCTGCCGTCGCGGCCAGTCTTGTAGCGGGCATACATCTGAGGCGGTTCCTTCTGAGGACTGCCTGGACTAAGGTGACTGGAGGATTCAAACCCCGTCAACATTACGAATGTACCCAGGACCACTGCCACACTGCAGAGCTTTACCTACCTGCAGAGACTGCTAAGAGACAAATAAAACAAAACAAAAGGGTTAGCTGAACATTTTAATATACGGGTCAATAAATAACAGGGAACGACGTCCATTGTTTTAATTCATTTAATATATTACAACAAAATTAATAACATTAAAATTCACTGTCATATTGTCACGGGGCTTCTTCACGGGCCGGTATTCGGGTATCGGTGCGTCGTGGCGCCGGAGCCGGGTGTCAAGGCTAGTGTTGACTATTCGGGAGCTACCTGCGTTGGGGCCGCCAGCTGAAATCAGAGAGCGCTCATTATTACAGCGGACCGAACAAATCACAAACTCTTTTTATTAGCTGGAGGGTCCGGAAGGCTGTGAGCGGAGCATCGTCGGGCTTCACTCTGGCCGCGCGGGTCTCCGGAGGACTGTACACTCCTTCAGGATTGCCTGAAACACCATTGTGGCACTAAATTTTGAGCACTAAAATAATTTAAAACCTAACGGAAACACGACACGCGGCAACTGACGTCTGAACGACAAGCCGCAGGCTGACTGACTGACAGCTGCATTGACGGGTGACTGAGTTGGATCTGTGACGTTTGGTGAGCGGCTGAACGAATGAATTGACCGATTGGCTCACGATCTGTCAATTTTTTCCTCTTTATTTTTATTTTAACATAATATAGCAAAGACATCACCTGTACAGCCGTTTCTGCCTGCGTCCAATAATATAGTCCGTGAAGATATCGCTGGTACCACAAACCTTTAGATAAAAATAGAGTGTGAGGGCTCATTTCAAAGGGAATTTTCTAAGGAATTTAAGTAGGCCATATAGAAAGTCATACGAACCATTAGAAAATAAATCTGCGAACTATTTATATGTTTATTAATATTCATTTAATTCTGTGAGTCCCATGTAGCACAACATGCCTTCCAAGCCTGTGAAGCCGGCGTCTGTGTCGGCTCCCGGCTCCGTCGGGTCGTCGGCGTCGGCATGGAGAGCCTTGGCAGTGAGACCGGCGCGTTCTGCGACCGGGACCTCGTCCCGTCTGGAGCGCGTCGGGTCGGAGATTCACGGCCGCCTGGATCCGACAATAGCTGCGCGCGGTTCTGAGGAGGCGGGCGACCTTATCGACGTGGACTCCGTGACGAGGGGGGAGGGCAGACCCTCTCTTGCGGACGAGCTGGCGGAGCTGGTGGGAGGGGCTGCATCTCCCCTCTCGCAGGTAGGTGGGGATCGACTCCTGTCGGTCCCGGTGGACTATCCGGGCAGGGCCTCCCTCACCGGTACCCTTGCCAGCACGGGCAGAGACAGTATGGGGGGCCTGAGCGAGGCCCCGATACAGGCCAGCAGGGCGGTGTCCGAGGTGAGGGTGGCGCTCGGAGAGAAGACAGCAGGTAATCTGAAAAAAGAGGTTAAGGATTTAATCTTGGAAAAGCTGACCCTGCTACAGGAGCTAGTGCTGAGACTGTCGACGTCACGGGTTCACCTGGCGGAGGACCTCATCAAGACGAGAAGCAGAATGGAGGTCGCTAGAGAGGCTGAGTCGGCCGCTCGTCAGCGTCTCCGCTCGGCTGAAACCGCAACTGAGGAGATTACGAGACTGCAAGGAAAGGTAGATTCTATTCAACAGGAGGCAGCTGAAATAAAGCAGATAGTGAAAAGCATGGACGTGGCGCCGGCGGCGGGGAGTGGGGGGGCGGTAGCACCGCGTAATGTGTCTGGGTTCGCTAGCGCTTCTTTAGAAGTGGCTGGTGGGGCCGGGGGCCGTGCGATGGTGCCGCGGGCTCGCTCTTACGCCGCGGCCTTGGCCGCCCCCAGATATACAGTCATGGTGGAATCGATCGATCCGCGTCACACCAGCGACGATGTGGTGGCCGAAGTTAAGGCGTCCGTGGACGTTGTCCGACTCGGGATAGGAGTTACCAGTGTCAGAAAAATCAGAAACCAGAGGGTGGCAATAGGCTGTGACTCGAAGGAGGACAGAGAGGCATTCAGGGCGGCTCTCAACAAGGTAAAAAACAACAAACTTACCCTCACAGTACCAAAAATGAGGAATCCCCTCCTGCGTCTGACGGGCGTCGCCGGCGACCTGAGCGACACCCAGATCATCCAGGCGGTCTCCTCTCAGAACTCCAGATTGGTGGCAGACTTGTCTCCAGACCAGCTATCTGCAAAAATTGTCAGAAGGATTAAGGTAGGTAACGGCCCCTCTACAAATATTATCATAGAAACCCACCCCATGCTCTGGAACAAGCTAATAAACCAAAAGCTACGTCTGGGGTACCAGGTAGTAAGAGCTGTAGATCAGTCCCCAATAACTCAGTGCTACAGGTGCCTAGGCTTTGGCCACAGAGCCCGGGACTGTAGCGCGGAGTCTCCTAACTGCGGCTACTGCTCACAGATGCACGACACGAGAGAGTGTCCCAACAAAAGTAGAGCACCCTCTTGCCACAACTGCAAAAGCAAACAGACTACAGAATATAATCACCCGGCTTACAGCATACTTTGTCCCGAGTGGCAGCGGTGGGACAAGATTGCTCGAGCCTCGGTCACATATTGTTAACATCAGACACAGACCTACACCAACCAGCAGCCACAGACAGACGGACTAATCTGAAAATTATGCAATGCAACCTGGGTAGAGGCCAGGCTGCAACTCTAGAATGCCTTAAAGCTGCGCAGAGTATGGGTGCTTCTTTGGTGCTGCTCCAGGAACCGTATGTAGGCTCTACAGGTACAGTGACATGCCCGTTCAGGGTCATTCAGAGATCGGCCAACAGAATCAAGCATGTCAAGGCAGCTGTTGTCATCTTGGATCCAAGACTCCATGTGACAGAAAATCCATTGTTGACGACAGAGAACATAGCCACAGTGACTGTGGAGATTGGAGGACTGAGGATAGGACTTGTCTCTGTGTATTTCGAGGGCACAGAAAGCATCGACCAATATATACGGAGTGTAGAGAACATCAACGACCAGCTCTGCACTCCGTATGTACTTGTGGGGGGGGACATAAATGGGAAAAGTGAGTGGTGGGGCTGCGACTGTGAAGACGAGCGAGGCAGCGCATACTCCGAATTTGTAAATAGAAATAGTATGGAGGTCCTTAACACCGGGGACACCCCAACATTTTATACGGTCAGGGGAGGCAAAGCTTACAGAAGCATAATTGATGTTACGGCCGCCACGGTGGGGCTAGCTAAATTGACACGTGACTGGAGAGTGGAAACGGATCTGTCAACATTGTCTGACCACCGTGCCGTCACCATGACCATTGATTTGCAGAAGAGACCTGAGGATGACAGGCACGTAGGCAGAACTAGAATATATAACACAAAAAGGGCTAACTGGAGGAGGTTCAAGGAAAAAGTCAAGACATTGATAGAAGAGAACATGGACATTGACACTATTAATAACACAATTACAAAGGATGATGCCAATTACCAGGTGGGCATATATACAGAATGCATAAATAAAGCATGCGCACTTACCATACCACCTCTAGGAAATGGAGAGGAGCGTCCCAAACTAGGATGGTGGAACCGGGACCTGGAAGAAAAGAAAAAAGAAGTAATTAGATTTAGAAGGAAGATAGGCAAAGCAAATGAAAGAAGGAAACCATTTGTTGTGACCGAATACAAAAGTAAACAGCAGGAGTACAAAGACATGATCTTGCAAGCCCGCAACAACAGTTGGAAAGAATTTTGTTCAACACAAAAAAAAGAAACCATGTGGGAAAAAATCTACAGAGTTCTCAAAATAACAAATTCTAGAAGGGAAGATGTACTCCTGCAAGATCCTCAGGGCACCGTGCTGGACGGGAGGGAGTCTGCGGAGTTGCTTGCCTCCTCCTTTTATCCGCAAGATACAGAAAGTACTGATGATGATCACCATAAAAAGATTAGAGAGAGCACAAGGAACGCAGGCGGAGCAGAGGACTCTATAATCGGAGACATAACAGACCTGGAGATACATACTGTCCTAAAAAGCATGAACCCCAAAAAGGCACCGGGTGAAGATGGACTCACATCAGACATCTGTGAAAAGGCCATTGAGGCAAATCCTGGCACCTTCAGGGCACTACTTGTGGCGTGTTACAGGACCGGATGCTTCCCTAGAACATGGAAGACAGCACAGGTTGTCGTGCTAAGGAAACCGGGAAAGGATAGCTACACCAGCCCGAAGTCATACAGACCTATAGGTCTGCTTCCTGTCCTCGGTAAAATATATGAAAAGATTATTGTCAAAAGGCTCACATGGTGGTTGGGTCGCGAGGACAGGATGAACAAGTCACAGTATGGCTTCACGCCACAGACGGGCACAGAAGACGCCCTCTTTAATGTCACACAAACTATCAAGACAGCAGTGGGAAACAAAAAGATAGCCGCTCTACTCACCTTTGACATTGAGGGGGCGTTTGATAACGCCTGGTGGCCCGGGATTAAGTGGGAGCTCCAAAACAAAAAATGTGATCATGCAACGCTGGCGATCCTGGATGACTACCTGTCGGAAAGGTCGGTAGTGGTGAACTATGCGGGTCATCAGGTGCACAAACAGACCAACAAAGGCTGTGTTCAGGGCTCCGTGTGGGGTCCACTGCTGTGGAATATCATCATGGACCGCCTGCTGAGAGTGGACGTGGAGGAGGGCACTCATCTTCAGGCCTATGCTGATGATGTAGTGCTCATCGCAGAGGCAACAACCACGACAGAACTCAACACGAGAGTTAATAAAATGCTGAACATCATAGCAAATTGGGGCAAAAAATTTAAACTAAAATTTGCCAGCCAGAAGACCCAGGCCATCATCATCACTAAGAAGATGAAATATGACCCACCTGCATTCTATATGAATGGTGCTCCGATAGTGGTAACCCAACACCTGACTCTGTTGGGACTGGTGATTGACTCAGGCCTTAACTTCAGACCTCACCTACAGAAGATCCGAGACAAAGCAATAAAAATCCACAAAGCATTGTCAACGGCTGCTAGGGCCACCTGGGGCCTTAACTCAGACATCCTGCGTACCATGTATATAGCCATAATAGAGCCCACTGTACTGTATGGGGCAGCATCCTGGGGCTCTATCATTGACAGAAGATATGCCATGGAACAAATGGAGCGTATAACCAGGATGTTTGCCATAAAAATATCCAAGACCCACAAAACTGTGTCCACTACAGCGGCTACACTCCTGGCAGGAATCCTTCCCTTGCAAGAGAGAGTGCGAGAGGCGGCAGCCCTATATCTACACAAACGGGGCATGGAAATTGAGGAGCTCCCGGGAAGACAGCCAGAACAACTGACCAGTGTCTTCGCTCTGCTACATCCCGCAGAACAAATAAGAATCACATTTGACACACACAACAGTAAATCCGACCTACTTAAAATAAATAACAGCTATCCAAAAATTTATACTGATGGCAGCAAGATTGATGGCCGGGTGGGGGCTGCCTGGACATGGTGGCAGGATGGTGTGGAAAAGATGCACAAGAAAATAAAACTTGAGAACTTCTGCTCTGTCTGCCAGGCTGAACTGGTCGCCATAGGGGATGCCCTGGGGGCTATTAGGACAGACCTGGAGGGAGCCAATATAGTGAGTGACTCCAGATCAGCTCTGGAGGCCATTACTGATCCTGGAAATGTACACCCCCTTGTGTCCGATATAAGGAGAAGCTTAATAGAACATCACAAAAGACACAGAGATATCAACCTCCACTGGATCAGGGCCCACATTGGTGTAAAGGGAAATGAGCGAGCCGACGAACTGGCAAAACTCGCAACAAAAATAAAAGGTCGACCGAGTTATGACAGTGTGCCTGTCTCCCACATAAAGAGACTTCTGAGACAGAGAACACTTGCAGCCTGGCAAAACACCTACAGTGACTCTAACACGGGACAAGTTACCAAGTTATTCTTTCCGAATGTCACGCAGGCCTATGTAACTATCAGAAAATTAAACATGTACAACATAAGGGCTCAGTTGCTGACCGGACATGGTGGTATTGGACAATACCTACACAGATTCAAGCTAAAGGAATCTCCTGCGTGTGACTGTGACAACCTAATTACTCAGAGCATTCAACATCTCCTGGAAGATTGTCCAATATACTCTCTGCAACGCACAGAACTTGAAATTAGACTGGGGATACAAGTGGCCAGCCACAACTTCAAAGCAATGATGGAGAACAAAGACACCATGGACACTTTCCTGAACTATGCAGAGAACATCATTCGCAAAACAGCCATGAAGAATGGATCTACAGCACTGCAGAAGCACAACACTTAGTTAGTGTAGTCAGTGGTTCACATAATCTGAGATAAACCAAACTAAGTGTAGTATACTTACATAATGATATTATGTGATACTGCATTTATATGTAGTATCAGCCCGGCACACAGTGTCTTCCTTGGGTAATAGCAGGAGCTGAAATGTAACATCTAAATATTAGTTTGGGTTCTGGAATAGATTATATATAGAAGTATGTAAATGTAAATAACGTTTGATGTGTCATATCTACCTTAGTGATACGGGCACAGGACCGGCGTGCGGGTTTGGGTAGACAGCTGGAATAAAAATGGATTAATTATTGATAAAGTGTTCATTGTAAATAAGATGCACTACAACCTCTATAGTGCAGGACCACCACGGTCTCATATTGAGCAGGAGCTAGAAGAAAGTCAATAATTACTTTGTACTTATGTTACCATAATGGATTGTTTACCTGCTGCACTCACTTACCTTTCGTGCCGGACTTGATCTCGATCTCGGGTTCTAGTTTCATGGACTTAGTTAATGACAAACCGCGTATGGCATAAATTATTTGTGTAACTAATTAACTATTTAGTTTAGTCACGATATTGTAATGTATTGTAGTTTTGAGTTAGAATTATTAATAAATGTTTTGTTTTTTGGGATAAATTAACGAAGCCACGCCTCTTTAGTTGCAATGACAGATGACGATGACTTAGTCCAAAGAGTATAATAATATCCTCAGTCAGTTATGCACTAGTGTTGTCCACGATGAATGACAAACATACCGCAAAGTAGAATGATGTTTGTTCATTCAGCCAGCTTGGAACTTATCTTGGTCGATATGTATAGTGAAAGTGATATTAATTGTCTTATTCATAAATATCCCCTATAATGGGTTGGTGTACTTTTCTCTGTAGGCATTTAGACAGGCCCTTGGGTATAATGCTAGGAAAATTATAGGATTGGGTGCCGAACAATGCATGCAGTGTTCATACAGACTGGGACCACCGGACAAGGACAGAGTTAAATTGATTCAAAATTCAATAAAATTGAGTAACCTTAAAACATAAAATTACTACAGGAGTGCGTTGGTGGTCGTAGGCGTGGTACACCGAAAATCAGGCAATTATTGCAATGAGTGACCTGCCTTAGCCATGTACCAATGGGTTCTCCTATGTACATACTCCAACAAGCTTCAATAAAATTCAAAAGATTTTGGGTTGGGTAACCTTAACATAGAATTACTACAGGAGTGCGTTGGTGGCCGTAGGCTTGGTACACCGGAAATCAGGCGATTAATGCAAGGGGTGACCTGCCTTAGCCATGTACCAATGGGTTCTCCTATGTACATACTCCAACAAGCTTCCATAAAATTCTGATAGGGTTGTTTAACATAAAATTACAACAGGAGTGCGTTGGTGGCCATAGGTTTAGTTCACTGGAAATCAGGCGATTATTGCAATGAGTGACCTGCCTTGGCCATGTACCAATGGGTTCTCCTATGTACATACTCCAACAAGCTTCCATAAAATTCAAATAATAGCTGCAGAGTCACAATGTTGGGCTCTCATCAAACATATGACAATTTTAATTTTTTTTTTTTTAGTATGATGAAGTCGTATGTCACAGGGTGGCCTTTCAGCGTATGCACTGGCGTGTTGCTCCTAACCTAACAAAATTTTGAAATGAATATTGTAAAATAACTAGCTAAGATTAAATTAAAGATAAAAACAAATAAATGAAACAATTGTTGCAAAATAAATAGCAACAAAAATGAACGAGAGTGCCTTAAAGGCGGCACAAAAAAAAAAAAAAAAAAAAAAAAAAAAAAAAACCTAACCTAACCTAACCTAACCTAACCTAACCTAACCTAACCTAACCTAACCTAACCTAACCTAACCTAACCTAACCTAACCTAACCTAACCTAACCTAACCTAACCTAACCTAACCTAACCTAACCTAACCTAACCTAACCTAACCTAACCTAACCTAACCTAACCTAACCTAACCTAACCTAACCTAACCTAACCTAACCTAACCTAACCTAACCTAACCTAACCTAACCTAACCTAACCTAACCTAACCTAACCTAACCTAACCTAACCTAACCTAACCTAACCTAACCTAACCTGTGTGTGCCCACTACCCACGGTGAAGCTAAGCGGCACCCTTCTTCACCGAGTCGTCCATTACTCGCAAGTGTGGTTCTATATCACAATTGCATTACGGATACTCGAATATTATATCACCCTGGCTATGCTCTCATGCTACCAGTACAGGGTAACAGCATCTAACCTCCACCCCCACACGTCTATCATCTCCACTACCCTGCTGTCCCTTCGGGGGCTCCGAGTTGTCCAGATGGTCTGAATGGCAGCATGAAGTTGCAGCTCTGTATTGACGGAATACCCGCAATACGGAGTTGCGGCTCCCAGTTGTCAGGATCGTCTGTTGACGGCTCGGAGTTACAAGGAGCTGACGGCAGTTCCTTCACAAACCGGACCACAAAGCGTATACCGATAGCGCCGCGTGGTCCGGTACACCCCATTTAAAACCATTAGGAAGAGGAGGGGGTTTTAGTCGGTAGGTCTGTCGCTTTTAAGACAGGAGTCCGACACTACCAGGGCTCAACTTCCCTGGTGTGCATGAGCATTTCCCCCGCCTCTCTCCCCAAAAAAAAAAAAAAAAAAAAAAAAAAACCTAACCTAACCTAACCTAACCTAACCTAACCTAACCTAACCTAACCTAACCTAACCTAACCTAACCTAACCTAACCTAACCTAACCTAACCTAACCTAACCTAACCTAACCTAACCTAACCTAACCTAACCTAACCTAACCTAACCTAACCTAACCTAACCTAACCTAACCTAACCTAACCTAACCTAACCTAACCTAACCTAACCTAACCTAACCTAACCTAACCTAACCTAACCTAACCTAACCTAACCTAACCTAACCTAACCTAACCTAACCTAACCTAACCTAACCTAACCTAACCTAACCTAACCTAACCTAACCTAACCTAACCTAACCTAACCTAACCTAACCTAACCTAACCTAACCTAACCTAACCTAACCTAACCTAACCTAACCTAACCTAACCTAACCTAACCTAACCTAACCTAACCTAACCTAACCTAACCTAACCTAACCTAACCTAACCTAACCTAACCTAACCTAACCTAACCTAACCTAACCTAACCTAACCTAACCTAACCTAACCTAACCTAACCTAACCTAACCTAACCTAACCTAACCTAACCTAACCTAACCTAACCTAACCTAACCTAACCTAACCTAACCTAACCTAACCTAACCTAACCTAACCTAACCTAACCTAACCTAACCTAACCTAACCTAACCTAACCTAACCTAACCTAACCTAACCTAACCTAACCTAACCTAACCTAACCTAACCTAACCTAACCTAACCTAACCTAACCTAACCTAACCTAACCTAACCTAACCTAACCTAACCTTTTTTTTTTTTTTTTTTTTTTTTTTTTACGTGGGGAAATGCATCATGCATACCCGCGCCCTCGGGGGTGAGGGAACGGGTTATGTGGGACTTTAACCCACTAAAACCCCACGGTACTCCATCTCGCCGGTTAGTCGGCGGGCCACGGGGACGCGTTAGCATTCTTCCGCGACCCGCCGCCGGGTGGCCGTAAGGCCCCATCTCGCTCTGGTTTTACCCAGAGCTGGCGCAGCAGCGAGTACAAACTGCTGCGCCTTCCACCTTGGTCCCCGGTTGAGCAGCGGCTGATTTCCCCCTCAACCGCCACCGGAGACCGCGGCGACCCGACTGAGATGGAAAGTGCAGTCGGGTCATGCTTCGACCGGCAGCGCAAGCGTCACCGGCGTCCGCCTCCAGCCGCATGCGCGAAGAGCCCTGCCAAACCCACAGAACCCCTGCGCAGCGGCTCCACCTCGGGTGCCGCTTAGCTTCACCGTGGATAGTGTGACGAGCACTACCACGGTTACTAAGCCCCCCCGCCACGACAAGGCGGGCACCCCCGGGGGGGAACCTAACCTAACCTAACCTAACCTTTTTTTTTTTTTTTTTTTTTTTTTTTTTACGTGGGGAAATGCATCATGCATACCCGCGCCCTCGGGGGTGAGGGAACGGGTTATGTGGGACTTTAACCCACTAAAACCCCACGGTACTCCATCTCGCCGGTTAGTCGGCGGGCCACGGGGACGCGTTAGCATTCTTCCGCGACCCGCCGCCGGGTGGCCGTAAGGCCCCATCTCGCTCTGGTTTTACCCAGAGCAGGCGCAGCAGCGAGTACAAACTGCTGCGCCTTCCACCTTGGTCTCCGGTTGAGCAGCGGCTGATTTCCCCCTCAACCGCCACCGGAGACCGCGGCGACCCGACCGCGATGGAAAGTGCAATCGGGTCATGGTTCGAACGGCAGCGCAAGCTGCGCCACCGGCGACCGCCTCGGAAGGGCCGCACCCGAAGGCACGACCTATCCTGCCTCTTCTGGTCAGCTGCACCACGAAGCACAGCCGACCCCATCTCCCGACCGACAGCACGAAAAGGCACGCACGGCCGGTCGCACCTACAACCAACCTTGGTCCCGAGTGGGCCGTGCCGCGCTCATAACGGCACGTCCGACCCCAGACCCCACCTCGAAACCGGCCGCACCGCGACAGAGCAGCACGACCGGTAACACCTACCATCTCATTTTTTGTCTTCGGGCCGACCGCACTGCGACAGAGCAGCACGACCGACCCTGGACCCATCTCGAAACCGGCCGCACCGCGACAGGGCAGCACGGCCGGTAACACCTTCTATCACATTTGGCCGCAGGCCGGCCGCGCCGCGACAGAGCAGCACGACCGACCCCGGACCCCCTCTCGAAACCGGCCGCACCGCGACAGAGCAGCACGGCCGGTAACACCTTCCATCACATTTGGCCACGGGCCGGCCGCGCCGCGACAGAGCAGCACGACCGACCCCGGACCCCATCTCAAACCGGCCGCACCGCGACAGAGCAGCACGACCGGCAACAGCTTCAGTCTCGAGCCGAACGTGCCGCGATCTTAACGCTCTAATCGGCACGTCCGACCCCGGACCCCACCTCGGAACCGGCCGCACGGAAAACCCGCACGGCCGGTAACACCTCTAACGACATTTGGTCTCTGGCCGGCCGTGCCGCAAACAAAGCAGCACGACCGACCCCGGACCCCACCTCGGAACCGGCCGCACGGAAAAACCCGCACGACCGGTAACACCTTTTTGGTCTCGGGCCAGCCGCGCCGCGACATAGCAGCACGACCGACCCCGGACCCCACCTCGGAACCGGCCGCACGGGAAAAACCCGCACGGCCGGTAACAACTTCCCTCATCCTTTGGCTCGAGTCGGCCGCACCGCGAGCGAAGACAGTACGACCGACCCAAAACCCCATCCCAAAAACCAGGCCGCACGGCCGGTGACATCTTCATATTTGGTCTCGGACCGGCCGTGCCGCGCACTTAGCGGCACGTCCAACCCCAGACCACCACCTCAGTACCGGCCGCACGGAAAGCCCGCACGGCCGGTCACATCTTCAACAACACCCCTCCAACCGGTAAGTGCCACCGGTTCCAGCTCGGAGAAGGCCGCGCTCGAAAGCGCGACCGATTCCACAGGTCGGCTGCCATGGGGAACAGCCGACCCCGTATATAGCCGCATCCGCAATGGACTCTGCTGGAACACCCAGAGCCCAGCGGAGCGGCATACCTTGTTCTAGAGTCAGCCGTGCCGCGGCTCATGACGACACGGCTGACCCCAGAGCCCCACCTCGGAACGGCCGCACAGGAGACCACACGACCGCTCCCACCTAGCCGCTTATGCGGGGAGCCCCGCCGATGCCACAGAGCCCCTACACAGCGGCTCCACCTCGGGTGCCGCTTAGCTTCACCGTGGATAGTGTGGCGAGTACTACCACGGTTACTAAGCCCCCCCGCCACGACAAGGCGGGCACCCCCGGGGGGGAACCTAACCTAACCTAACCTAACCTTTTTTTTTTTTTTTTTTTTTTTTTTTTTTTTTTTTTACGTGGGGAAATGCATCATGCATACCCGCTCCCTCGGGGGTGAGGGGGGCGGGTTATGTGGGACTCTAACCCACTAAAACCCCACGGTACTCCGTCGCGCCGGTTTGTCGGCGGGCCACGGGGACGCGTTAGCATTCTTCCGCGACCCGCCGCCGGGTGGCCGTAAGGCCCCACCTCGCTTTGGGTATTACAGCGTGGGCGCGCGAGCGCCCAGGCGCAGCAGGGAGTACCACTGCCGCGCCTGTCTTCGTGGCCTCTGTTTGGTACGGCCGGTGGACCCCCCCACCGACCGCCAGAGACCAGAGGGGCGCTGGTATTAAGTACCAGCGCCCGTCGCCAAGGGCGACTCTTGGGCCTCCATTTGTTGGAAGCCCCTGCGCGGCGCCCCCCGTTGTGCTTTGGGGGGCGTGCATTTTGCGGCTCCAATTATGTGGTCCGCCAAGTTGCCAGCCGCTTCGCACACTGGGCAATGCGGCTTGGCGGAACACTTTGCCGCCTTGTGGCCGGGCTGTCCGCAGCGGTAGCACAAACCGCTGCGGTCGACCGCGCCCGTACAACGGGCCTGCGTGTGCCCCAACTCGAGGCACTTGTGACATCGCAGGGGCCGCGGCGGCAGTACGATGACTCGCGCTGCCGTCCAGCCCACCAACACCTTTCTGGCTTCGGCCAGCTTAATGGCCGCGGCAATGGGGACTTTCGCCCATAGAGACCCGGGCGCAGTCGCGTTGCGACGCCGGATCTCTCCCGCCTTTATATCTGCGGGCGAGCAGCCGCCAGTTGTGGCAATCGCCTGCACCACCTCAGTGGCCGTTGTGGCCTCGTCCAGGTCCATAACACGCATTTCTGCGTACTTAGTGGGCCTGGACACCCGGACGGCCTCCTCCCCCAGGACCTGTTGCAGCCTCCCTGCAAGCAGGTCGGCCTTGGCGGGTCCGTCATCACCGGAGACCTCGAAAATCCGAGCTCCGGTGATGGCGTGCTTAAAGGCTAAGCCATCGATGCCCAGGTCCTCCAGCTTTATGCTGTCCCGGGCCTGGGTCAAAATCTCTGCGTAAGTCAGGCCCCTTTCGCAAGCCGCGGGCTGCAGTGTAATCACCACAGCAGCGGAGCGAGGGGGCCTGAGTTTCGCCGCCTTCTTTCCCGCCTTTTTCCCTCCTTTGGGTTTGGCAGGTGGAGCCTTCTCTTTTTTCTTCTTCTTGGGCTTCTTGCCCACCCGGGTCCACTCGCCGCTAGGCGGAGCGGATGGAGGCGCCAACGCTTTTTGGGGCACTGTCGCAGGAACAGACGCCCCCCCCTTTTTCCTCGCAGCCTTTGCTGGAGGGACGGCTTCCTCCTCCCGGGAGTCAGTTATTGTCCCCCGGGAGACGGTAGGAATCCGTCTTGCTGGAGCCGAGGTGACCTCGTCCAGCCTCCTATGGAGCTCCGCCACCTCACGGCGAAGCTCTGCCACCTCTTGGACGAGACTATCGTTGGCGGTCCGCAGACCTCGCAGCGATCTCTCGTCCTGCAGGGCGCGATTGGCAATCATCTCGACGCTGATGTCCATCGTATTTATACTACGATGGAGACCGTCACTATCTTCCGGATTGGCAATCTCGGAGATGATTTTTTTTATTTCCCTCGTCTTATGCAAATATGTGCCCACGTCGTTTACAGTGTCATTGCCGAGTCTCGGCACTGACCTCTCTCGGACCGCGACTCTATCGAGGAGCATCGACGCGGTTTCCACGACCGGCTCCTCCGGCCTCCTTCTCTTCGACCGACTCCTTCGGCTCTCACCGTCTACCCTCTCTCCGAGGTTTACGTAACATTCTTTTGTTATAAGTTTATCCATAAGATTCCCACGAGCAGGAGGGATATAAAAGGTCGGCCCGGGCGGTGCCCTCTGCACCCGGGTAAGCCTAATACCCCAGGAGGTCGGCCGGTATCCTGGGGGGGGGGGCGCTAAAGACTGATCTCACTCATCAGCCATGCATTCCCTCGCCGCGCCCAAAGCTTGGAATTGAGGGATTTTTTATAGAGGTTGTCTCCTCGCGACCCAGGCGGTTAAGCCAAGGCCCCCGTTCCCCTTCATCACCAGACTCCAGGGTTTACGGGTTTGCCAACGGCGGCAGTTTGCAACTGCCCGTCCGGCTGTGCACTTAAGCACCCACCGGACCCGTCGCCAACCGCATCCGGCTAGACTCTGATCCAGAGTCGGTCCGGAGCGGTTTTGTGGGGTGTGCGGCCCAAAAAGACCGCGCCCACCCACCTCGGGTGTTCTTGGCTTCACCCCGGGACAGAACCCGGGGCTACTGAGCCCCCCCGCCACGACAAGGCGACACCCCCAGGGGGGAACCTAACCTAACCTAACCTAACCTTGGGGAAATGCATCATGCATACCCGCTCCCTCGGGGGTGAGGGGGCGGGTTATGTGGGACTTTAACCCACTAAAACCCCACGGTACTCCATCTCGCCGGTATCCGACGGGCCACGGGGACGCGTTAGCATTCTTCCGTGACCCGCCGCCGGATGGCGCTAGCCCCATCTCTTTGCAGAGTGGACTGCCCAGGCGCAGCAGGGAGTACCACTGCCGCGCCTGTCTACGTGGTCTCTGTTAGGTACGACCGGTGGACCCCCCCCCCCCCCACCGGCCGCCAGAGACCAGTGGCGCTGGTCTCAAGTACCAGCGCCGATCGCCAAAGGCGACTCCTGGACCTCCATCTGCTGGAGGCTCCTACGTGGCGCCCCCCGTTGTGCTTTGGGGGGTACGCACTTTTCGCCACCGACAATGTGTTCCGCCGGTTTCCCCGCCGCTTCGCACACAGGGCAATGCGGCTTGGCGGAGCACTTGGCCGCCTTGTGGCCGAGCTTTCCGCAGCGGTAGCACAAACCGCTGCGGTCGACCGCACCCGTGCAACGGGCCTGCGTGTGCCCCGGTTCGAGGCACCTATGACATCTCAGGCGGCGCGACGGCAGCACAATTACTCGTGCCGACGTCCAGCCCACCTTGAGCCTTCTCGCTGCGGCCAGTTTACTGGCGGCCGCCATTGGGACTTTGACCCACAGGGACCCGGGTCCAGTCGGACTGCGACGCCGGATCTCTCCCACCTTAATCGTTTCAGGCGAGCAGCCCCCAGAAAGGGCTATCGCCTGAACCACCTCTTGGAGCGTCAAGGTGTCCTCCAGGTCCATTACACGCAACTCTGCGTACTTAATGGGCCTGGAGACCCTGACGACGTATTCCGCCCAGACCTCTCGCATTCTGTATGCGAGCAGGTCGGCCTTGCCGGCTGCATCCTCTTTGGCCGAAACCTCTAGAACACGAGATCCGGTGCCATCAATCCGGAACTCTGTGTAGTCTATCCCCAACTCGGCCATGTTGATTTTCTCCTTGGCCAGCGTCAGGAGTTTGGCGTACGTGAGGCCCATTTCTTCTCCCGCGGGTAGTAGTGTAAACACCACATCCGCGGAGTAGAGGGGCCTTTGAACCACGACGACCTGCCCACTCAGGACCTGTCGCAGTTTACCTGCGAGCAGGTCGGCCTTAGCGGCCCCATCTTCCCCGGAAACCTCCAGGATTCTGCCCCCGGTGATGGCTTGCTTGAAGCCTAGCCCATCAATACCGAGCTCCTCCAGCTTGATATTGGCTTTCGCCTCCATCAAAATATCGGCGTAACTCAGGCCCTTCTCGCTGGCCGCAGGCTGTAGTGTTAACACCACGGCCGCGGAGCGAGGGGGCCTGAGCTTCGCCGCCTTCTTTCCCGCCTTTTTCCCCTTTTCAGGGGCTTTGGCGGGTGGAGTCTTCTTCGGCTCCTTGGCCTTCTTTTTTGGCTTTTTGGCCACCCGAGTCCACTCGCCACCAGGCGAAGTAACCGGGGGGGCCGTTGAGCTCTCCTTCTCACTATGGGGTGCCGGAGCAGAAGCGGCGGTCCCCTTAGTGCCCTTCCGAGCCTTTTTTGCCGGGACAGCTTCCTGGGAGGCTGTCGACGACACCTGTCGCACGAGCGTTCTCTTGAGCTCAGCCATATCGCGGCGCAGCTCGGCCATCTCTTTTGTGAGGTCGTCGTTGGCAGCCCGCAAGCTCGCCAGTGACGCCTCGTCCTCCTTTGCGCGGCCTGCTAAGCACCGCGCTATCCTCCTCATTGAGTCCAGCTCCTGCCGGACCTCATCCCTTTCTCCAGGAAGGAGCAAGGAACACGTCGCGGACACTTCCTCTGCTCGCGCCATAAAGCGCTCCAGGAGGTCCCCAGTCGACATCTCTCTTTCTCCATCCTCTTTCGCCGAAGCCCTTGAGGAACCCGAAGCCACAGAACCCGTTTCTGACATAACACTGTCAGCGGGTTTCGAGACGCGTTTGGGCTTCCCAGTCTTTCCCCTCTTTCTTCCGCAACCACTGCCTTCTCCCTTCTCTGCCTTTTTATTAATATTTTTTTCAGGTTCCATTTGATTCCCACGAGTAGGAGGGATATAAAAGGTCGGCCCGGGCGGTGCCCTCTGCACCCGGGTAAGCCTAATACCCCAGGAGGTCGGCCGGTATCCTGGGGGGGGGCGCTAAAGACTGATCTCACTCATCAGCCATGCATTCCCTCGCCGCGCCCAAAGCTTGGAATTGAGGGATTTTTTATAGAGGTTGTCTCCTCGCGACCCAGGCGGTTAAGCCAAGGCCCCCGTTCCCCTTCATCACCAGACTCCAGGGTTTACGGGTTTGCCAACGGCGGCAGTTTGCAACTGCCCGTCCGGCTGTGCACTTAAGCACCCACCGGACCCGTCGCCAACCGCATCCGGCTAGACTCTGATCCAGAGTCGGTCCGGAGCGGTTTTGTGGGGTGTGCGGCCCAAAAAGACCGCGCCCACCCACCTCGGGTGTTCTTGGCTTCACCCCGGGACAGAACCCGGGGCTACTGAGCCCCCCCGCCACGACAAGGCGACACCCCCAGGGGGGAACCTAACCTAACCTTTTTTTTTTTTTTTTTTTTTTTTTTTTTTTTTTTTTTATTTTTTTTTTTTTTTTTTTTTTTTTTTTTTTTTTTTTTTTTTTTTTACGTGGGGAAATGCATCATGCATACCCGCTCCCTCGGGGGTGAGGGGGCGGGTTATGTGGGACTTTAACCCACTAAAACCCCACGGTACTCCATCTCGCCGGTATCCGACGGGCCACGGGGACGCGTTAGCATTCTTCCGTGACCCGCCGCCGGATGGCGCTAGCCCCATCTCTTTGCAGAGTGGACTGCCCAGGCGCAGCAGGGAGTACCACTGCCGCGCCTGTCTACGTGGTCTCTGTTAGGTACGACCGGTGGACCCCCCCCCCCCCCACCGGCCGCCAGAGACCAGTGGCGCTGGTCTCAAGTACCAGCGCCGATCGCCAAAGGCGACTCCTGGACCTCCATCTGCTGGAGGCTCCTACGTGGCGCCCCCCGTTGTGCTTTGGGGGGTACGCACTTTTCGCCACCGACAATGTGTTCCGCCGGTTTCCCCGCCGCTTCGCACACAGGGCAATGCGGCTTGGCGGAGCACTTGGCCGCCTTGTGGCCGAGCTTTCCGCAGCGGTAGCACAAACCGCTGCGGTCGACCGCACCCGTGCAACGGGCCTGCGTGTGCCCCGGTTCGAGGCACCTATGACATCTCAGGCGGCGCGACGGCAGCACAATTACTCGTGCCGACGTCCAGCCCACCTTGAGCCTTCTCGCTGCGGCCAGTTTACTGGCGGCCGCCATTGGGACTTTGACCCACAGGGACCCGGGTCCAGTCGGACTGCGACGCCGGATCTCTCCCACCTTAATCGTTTCAGGCGAGCAGCCCCCAGAAAGGGCTATCGCCTGAACCACCTCTTGGAGCGTCAAGGTGTCCTCCAGGTCCATTACACGCAACTCTGCGTACTTAATGGGCCTGGAGACCCTGACGACGTATTCCGCCCAGACCTCTCGCATTCTGTATGCGAGCAGGTCGGCCTTGCCGGCTGCATCCTCTTTGGCCGAAACCTCTAGAACACGAGATCCGGTGCCATCAATCCGGAACTCTGTGTAGTCTATCCCCAACTCGGCCATGTTGATTTTCTCCTTGGCCAGCGTCAGGAGTTTGGCGTACGTGAGGCCCATTTCTTCTCCCGCGGGTAGTAGTGTAAACACCACATCCGCGGAGTAGAGGGGCCTTTGAACCACGACGACCTGCCCACTCAGGACCTGTCGCAGTTTACCTGCGAGCAGGTCGGCCTTAGCGGCCCCATCTTCCCCGGAAACCTCCAGGATTCTGCCCCCGGTGATGGCTTGCTTGAAGCCTAGCCCATCAATACCGAGCTCCTCCAGCTTGATATTGGCTTTCGCCTCCATCAAAATATCGGCGTAACTCAGGCCCTTCTCGCTGGCCGCAGGCTGTAGTGTTAACACCACGGCCGCGGAGCGAGGGGGCCTGAGCTTCGCCGCCTTCTTTCCCGCCTTTTTCCCCTTTTCAGGGGCTTTGGCGGGTGGAGTCTTCTTCGGCTCCTTGGCCTTCTTTTTTGGCTTTTTGGCCACCCGAGTCCACTCGCCACCAGGCGAAGTAACCGGGGGGGCCGTTGAGCTCTCCTTCTCACTATGGGGTGCCGGAGCAGAAGCGGCGGTCCCCTTAGTGCCCTTCCGAGCCTTTTTTGCCGGGACAGCTTCCTGGGAGGCTGTCGACGACACCTGTCGCACGAGCGTTCTCTTGAGCTCAGCCATATCGCGGCGCAGCTCGGCCATCTCTTTTGTGAGGTCGTCGTTGGCAGCCCGCAAGCTCGCCAGTGACGCCTCGTCCTCCTTTGCGCGGCCTGCTAAGCACCGCGCTATCCTCCTCATTGAGTCCAGCTCCTGCCGGACCTCATCCCTTTCTCCAGGAAGGAGCAAGGAACACGTCGCGGACACTTCCTCTGCTCGCGCCATAAAGCGCTCCAGGAGGTCCCCAGTCGACATCTCTCTTTCTCCATCCTCTTTCGCCGAAGCCCTTGAGGAACCCGAAGCCACAGAACCCGTTTCTGACATAACACTGTCAGCGGGTTTCGAGACGCGTTTGGGCTTCCCAGTCTTTCCCCTCTTTCTTCCGCAACCACTGCCTTCTCCCTTCTCTGCCTTTTTATTAATATTTTTTTCAGGTTCCATTTGATTCCCACGAGTAGGAGGGATATAAAAGGTCGGCCCGGGCGGTGCCCTCTGCACCCGGGTAAGCCTAATACCCCAGGAGGTCGGCCGGTATCCTGGGGGGGGGCGCTAAAGACTGATCTCACTCATCAGCCATGCATTCCCTCGCCGCGCCCAAAGCTTGGAATTGAGGGATTTTTTATAGAGGTTGTCTCCTCGCGACCCAGGCGGTTAAGCCAAGGCCCCCGTTCCCCTTCATCACCAGACTCCAGGGTTTACGGGTTTGCCAACGGCGGCAGTTTGCAACTGCCCGTCCGGCTGTGCACTTAAGCACCCACCGGACCCGTCGCCAACCGCATCCGGCTAGACTCTGATCCAGAGTCGGTCCGGAGCGGTTTTGTGGGGTGTGCGGCCCAAAAAGACCGCGCCCACCCACCTCGGGTGTTCTTGGCTTCACCCCGGGACAGAACCCGGGGCTACTGAGCCCCCCCGCCACGACAAGGCGACACCCCCAGGGGGGTACCTAACCTAACCTAACCAGTCCTTTTTTTTTTTTTTTTTTTTTTTTTTTTTTTACGTGGGGAAATGCATCATGCATACCCGCTCCCTCGGAGGTGAGGGGGCGGGTTATGTGGGACTTTAACCCACTAAAACCCCACGGTACTCCATCTCGCCGGTTAGTCGGCGGGCCACGGGGACGCGTTAGCATTCTTCCGCGACCCGCCGCCGGGTGGCCGCAAGGCCCCACCTCTTTGCAGAGCAATCTGCTCAGGCGCAGCAGGGAGTACCACTGCTGCGCCTGCCCTCGCGATCTCTGTTAGATGGATGCGGCCGGTGGACCCCCCCACCGACCGCCAGAGACCCGAGTTATGGGAGTGCCAGCTGGAGGTATTGGCGCCGGCGCACTCCCCTTCGCCGTTGGCGGATATCAGCGGCTTCGGGATCTCCCTCCCTTTGCCGCTCCGCCTCCTCCTTCTGCGACATGACCTCCTCGCAGAACGAGGAGGCCGCCGCCCAAGCTTCTTCGCTGCCGACCATGGCTTTCACCAAGGCCGGCAGCGTCACGTCTTCTTCGATGGCTGCGGCGAGTTCCCGGCGCCGCTCGGCCCATGCGGGGCACTCCTCCAGCGTGTGCTGCGCCGAGTCCTCGTCGCAGCCGTCGCAGTGGTGGCACTGCGCCGTCGGCTCCCTCCGGGCAATCTGACACAGGTACTTCCCGAAACACCCATGTCCCGAGAGCACCTGCGCCAGCCGGAAGGTGAGGGGTCCATGTCGCCTCTCCACCCAATCGTCAATGACGGGGCGGAGAGCTTCGACGGTCCGGTGGCCGGCGGTGGGGCGCTCCAAGCGCTCCCGCCATTCGTCCATCACCAGCCGCCGAAAACGGAGCCTCCGGTAGTTCGTCTCTGCTGGCGTAGGTCGCAAATCCCTGGCCCTGACGTCCTCACGCCAATCAAACATTGACGCGAGGGCCAGCGCCTCCAGATCCCAGGGTAGCGACCCCGCCAGCGCGCACGCCGCCTCGTAAGAGATGGTGCGATAGCCCCGGATAGCCCTGGTGGCTATTGCCCGCTGCGGTCTTCGCAGCAGGGCCTTGTTCTGCTCGTTAGCCACCAGGGCGTTGTACCACACCGGGGCGCCGTACAAAGCCATCGATCGCACCACTCCCATATAGAGGCGGCGGCATCCCACACTCGGACCCCCGAGATTGGGCAGCAGTCGCCCGAGGGCATTGGCTGCTCCCATGAGCCGGGGGGCCAGGAGACGAAAGTGTTCCCGGAAGCTCCAGCGACCGTCGAGCACCAGTCCGAGATATTTCATCCCGGACTTGAACTCGACGCGGACCCCATCTACGAGGAAGTGGGACCCTACCGGTGGCCGTCGTTGGCACCCGTGAAAACACAGGGCCTCCGACTTGTTGAGGGCCACCTTGAGTCCCACCCTCCTAATCCTGCCGACGACCAGTGCCACCCCCGTCGTAGCGCGACGGGCAGACTCCTCGAAGGATCTACCCCCGGACAAGAGCAGTGTGTCGTCCGCGTAGCAGACGACACCCAGTTCCGGAGGCAGTGGGCCCCGCAACACCCAATCGTATCCGATGTTCCACAGGAGCGGTCCTAAGACCGAACCCTGCGGAACACCGCACACCATCTCCCTCCGCATCGGCGCGTTGTTTCGCCCCATGTAAGTGACGCACCTGTCGGACAAATAATTGCCGATCAGTCGCCGCAAGTACCGAGGCACTCCGTGGTAACGGAGCGCCTCTCCGACGCGGTCCCAGGGCAGAGTGTTAAAGGCGTTGGCAATGTCGAGCGACACCGCCACCGCCACTCCGCCCCGGGAGACCACCTGTTCCGAGAAGGACCGCACGCGAGTGATCGCGTCCAGTGTCGATCGGCCTTCTCGGAAACCAAACTGGTGGTCCGACAGATCGGGACCGACACGGCTCAGGTGCGTCAAGAGGCGGGAAGCCACTATTCTCTCGAACAGTTTTCCCGCCTCATCCAGCAACACAATGGGGCGATAAGCAGAGGGAGAGTCCGCGGGGCGCCCTTCCTTCCTCAGAAGGACGAGTCTGCCCGTCTTCCACTCGGTGGGGAACCGGCCGGACTGCAGACACGCGTCATACAGCCCGTTCAGCCGACCCCCCAGTTGCGGCATGGCCAAAACCCAGGCGCGTCCCGGGATTCCGTCAGGCCCCGGCGCCGTTGTTTTCCGCCGGAGCCTGTCGGTGGCCGCCTTCAACTCCTCCGGCGTGACAGCCGGAACCTCGCCTGCTTCGTTGTCCTCTTCCTCCGGAGGCGCCTCGTCGAGGGGATCGTATGCGATCCGCCCCGGAAAAAGAGCGGACACCACCTCGTCCAGCAGCCGAGGCTGGAGACTCGTCGTTATTGGGGGCTCCCCGATGCGGAGTTTCCCTCGCACCGTTTTGTAGGGACGCCCCCAAGGATCCCGATCGAGGGTCTCCAGGAGCTCCTCTCGAGCCCGGGTCTTCGCCAGGCGGATGGCCCGCTGCAGATTATGCTTCGCCTCCTTGTAGGCGTCGTACAGCGGGCCATCTTGCGCGATGTCCCTCCGCTGCCTGCGCCGGTGTCTCGCATACTGGCGGCGCAGACCGACGCACGATGTGCGCAAGTCCGCAATCTCCTGCGACCACCAGTACACGGACCGCCTCGGCGGATGCCTTCCGGCTCGGGGCATGGCCGTGTCGCATATCTGCGACATGGCCCCCCGAAACCAGGCCGTCTCCGCGTCAGGGTCGATGTCTGCCATCGGCCGGGGCTGCCAGGCCTGGACGATGGAGGCCTCCTTCAGGGCTGCCCGATCCAGACGCCGGAGTATCCACCGCTTTCGCGGTTCGTCTCCGGTACCGTCCGGACGAGCAGCGCCCGAGCCGTCCCCGGGGGCGGAGAGGTCGAACCGAATATATCGGTGATCCGACAGTGTCTCCACCCCCTCTAGGACCCTCCAGTCCAGAACCCGTGCGGCGGCAGCCGGGCTAGCAAACGAAACGTCCACTATTGAGCCTCCATGCTGCCGCACGCAAGTGTCGACGGTGCCCACGTTCATGATCAGTAAACCCGTCGACACTGCCCACTCCTCCAAAACCTCGCCGCGCGCGTCAGTTGCGGGGCAACCCCAAGCCAAGCATTTGGCATTGAGGTCGCCCATGACCAGTACTGGGGTCGCCGGGAGTCGCCCAATGGCGACCCCCAGTTCACCCAGATACGTCTCGAACTCGGCGAGGGTTCTATTGGGGGAGAAGTATGCCCCGACCAAACAAACACCACCCCACTGGGCCGCCACGTACCCCTGCCCTCTCGCAATAACGTCGAGAGGCGGGACGTCGGCGGCGCCAGAACTCACTATGGCCACCAAGCCCTGAGTGTCGCCCGCCCAGTTATGTCTGGGGGGGACAACATAGGGCTCGGCGACCACCGCCACGTCAATTGACCACTCCGCCACGGACTGCAGGAATAAGTCCTGAGCCCGCGCGGAGTGGTTCAGATTCCCCTGGAGGAGATGCCTTAGCCGGAGGCCTGTAGTGGATCCACCGACATCTCCTCAGGGGCTTGCGGCCCAGCGGCAGCTGGGGCAAATGCAGCTGCCGCTTTTCGACCTCTTTGTCTCTTCGGGGGCGTGCATCTGTCGCCCCCGACGACGTGGTTTGCCGGCCTGCCTGCCGACTGGCAGACCGGGCAGAGCGGCGTGGCGGAACACGTAGCCGCTCTGTGTCCTCTCTGGGCGCAGCGATAACATGTATCGCTGCGGTCGACCCCCTGGCACTGGGCGCGAGCGTGGCCCCTCTCCAGGCATTTATAGCACATGAGAGGCCTCGATGGCAGCACTGTCACCTTTACTCTGCACCAGTTGAGCAAGAGGCCCTGCTTTGACAGCTGGCCCGCCGCCGCCACCGGGCATCGCGCCCAGACCGTTCCGGTTCTGGCTGGAGTGCGGCCGCGGATGTCGCCCACCCTTACTGCATCAGTGCTGCAGCCGGCGACCTCCGCGATTGCCCGTGCCACGTGTTCGGGCGTGGTCTCGTCATCCAGGCCCGTAATGCGTACGTCGACGCATTTAATGGGCCTGGACACTCGCACCTCTTCTGGCCCGAACACTTTCTGCAGTTCGGCCACGAGCAGGTCCGCCTTCTCGGCTCTGTCCGGACCGGACAGCTCCAGGGCCCTGCCACCCGAGATTGTATGCCGGAACGCGACCCCGGGGATACCCAGGTCCTCCAGGCGCACTGCCGACTTGGCCTGTGCCAGGGCCGAGGCATATGTCATGCCTTTATCGACGGCCGCTGGCAGCAGGGTCAATGTGACCGCCGCAGTGCGGGGGGGCCTCAGTTGGGCTGCCATCTTCTTGGCCTGCTGGGCCTTGGCGGAAGCAGCAGCAGCAGCAGCCTTCCGCTGCTTCTTCTGCCGCTTACTATCTTTCCGCCCCTGGCCCACCACGGTCCATTCCGTCGGTGGAGGGGGCGGAGGCTGTGCCGCCTTTTTGGGCGCCAGTTGAGGCGCCGGCCCCTTGGCCGCCTTTTGAGGCGCCGGCCCCTTGGCCGCCTTTTGAGGCGCCGGTCCCTTGGCCGGAACAGTCTTGGGATCAGAACCCATGGACTTTCCGGCCAGGGGAGGCCGCAGCGTAGGGGTCGGCGGAAGCCGGCCCTCGAACTCGCCGAGGCGAGCGTTCACCATTGCGCCCATTTGGCGCATTGCCTCGGCGATCCCCTCTTGGATGGCCCTCTTAACGTCTGAAGACGTGAGGGCCCCCTCAGGATTCGACGGCACGGTCGGAGCGGGCCTGGAGTTGAGGGCATTTTCATACCTTAAGGCGGCCTCAGCTGCCTTTTTGGCCGCCTCTCGGAGCCGTGCCACCTCCCCTGTCAGTGTCTCCACCTGGCTTCGGAGCTCCACCACTTCGGTGGACCTGGGTGGCTCCGAGAGCTTGCCCACACCCTCCATCACCACCGTCAGGGTCTCCGCAGACCCGTTGAGAGCCTGCTGGAACTTTCCATGCAGACTTCCCGAGTATGCGGAGACCGTCTTGATGATGGCCACCGATTCGTCCAGGGCGCGCTGGAGGGCCACCCGGTCAGGACCAGACTCCTGGATGACAGATCGTGTCACCAGGAGCCTCTCGTACGCGTCGCTGACCTTTACCATTCCCGTAACGGTGTTGGCGGTCTTTTTCGCCGTCGTGCGCCTTAGGGACGGCGATCTTGACCGCACCGCATCCGCCGTGGGGCGGCCATCGCGCCCTCTTGGGGCTACTACTTGGCTGTCGTCCCCGCGGGCGGCGACCGGCGGGTCGCCGCCCCCACGGACGACATCCAATTCCGAGTCGGAGGAGCTCAACTCCCCCACTCGTCTCCTCTTCGAGGAGCTGCGGCGAGTCTTCGCCCCAGTCCCTCCCACGTCCTTCCCCGCAACGTGAGCGGCGACCTTCGCCACCGACAACGAGCCTACCTGTGAAGGCCCACTCACGCTGCTTGATGGTAATTTTTTTTTAAAAGTTTTGCTCGGATCCATAGTTGTTCCCACGAGTATGGCGGATAAACGGTCCACCCGGGCGGTGCCCCCTGCACCCGGGTAAGCCTAATTACACCCAGGGTTTCGGCCGGTGCCCTGGGAGCGCTAGCGACTGATCCACCTCATCAGCCATGCATCCCCTCGCCACGCTAGAGCTTGGGATTGAGGGATTTTTTATAGAGGTTGACTCCTCGCGACCCGGGCGGCTAAGCCAAGGCCCCCGTTCCCTTTCATCGCTGGACTGCTAGGACATGATCAACAACATCCAACTCCAGGGTTTACGGGTTTGCCGACGGAGCAGTTGTAAACTGCTCGTCCGGCTGCGCACTAAAGCGCCCACCGGACCCGTCGCCGACCGCATCCGGCTGGACTCTGATCCAGAGTCGGTCCGGAGCGGTTTGTGGGGTGTGCGGCCCAAAAGACCGCGCCCACCCACCTCGGGTGTTCTTAGCTTCACCCCGGGACAGAACCCGGGGCTACTGAGCCCCCCCGCCACGACAAGGCGACACCCCCAGGGGGGAACCTAACCAGTCCTAGCGCGGCCTTCTTTTTAATTGGACACGTCGATAACTTAAATTCGCTTAGAAATTCGCTTAAAATTAAAGTATTGAGTTTGGAAGCAAGTGTTATACATCGTTGTGTGCGCGCTGATGAGAACTATTTCATGGATCTAGATCCAGGTCCGTGACACTTCTCGTGGAAAAGTTACGAAACAAAAAGTGAAAAAATAACATTAAAATTGTGAAATAAAATAGAACAAAAATTATTTTACATAGTGCGGTGAGTGCAGTGCCAAGGACAATAGACAGTGAGTCAGATTTATAAAAAAAAAATTAGAAGGAAAAATTTGACTATAAACCTAAAAAATTCAGCACATGACAAAAAGTTATTACTAAAATCCACACAGCTCCTAAACTAGATCGGTGACCTATATAATAAAAATAAGATCCCGATAGCATATTTCAAGGGCTATCGATTGATACCACCCACTTCCGCGCGCGACAACCCATTCGGGAAATACAGATTTTATAGTTAATGTAAACAAAGTTCCCGGAAGCCGTTAGTGGGTGGAAATTCAAAAATATTTCAAATTAAGGGCTGCATCTAAGACGAATTTGGAGAGCGGATTCGGCATCTTGAGATTGGCGCGGTTGTGGTGAGCATAAACACGGCGTGTTTCGCTCTGCAGGTTGCAGAGATACATCGACCTGCCGCCTACTTTGAAATACCTACTTTGCCGAACTTGCCAAAATCGAGCCGAAATTGAAGCCATCGTGTTCGTATCGTGGAGACGATTCGATTGAGTCCCTGCACCTATACCTACGATCCATAGGAAAGCCTGGACCAACTTTTAAAAATTATACCTACGAAACTGGTACCTACGGTACAACCGATTTCATCGTGGACCGGCCGTGTTTGGACTCATTTAAGAGGAAATTTAAAGATCTCTACATTAAAAATAAGTAAAAAATTCTAAAAGGAAATAAATTAACGGTAAAAATTTTGAAAATTTTAAAAACTTACCCAGATCAGATCCGGAGTAACGTCATCGGGCTCAGCTCGTCGAGACGACTCGTTTGAGCCCCAGCACACGATATCTGCGAACAGAGAAACATCATTTTGACAGTCCCCACCGTTAAATACCTACGAAACTGTTCCCAACGGAACAACTGACTTCGTCGTAGCCCGGTCGTGTTTGGGCTCATTCCAAAGGGAATTTGGAGATGAACCTATCTACGTACCCAAAAATTTAATCCACACGACTTTACACCTGCTGGCTGTCTTTGGGGAGTGTCTGCGCGTCGCCGGATCTGAAAATATTGCAAATTGACATTTATTTGTTTTCCTTGACGCTGATTTGAATTTATTTAATTTCATCTGATTTAAATAACTGATATTATTACATTGACATTTATTTTAGTTTCATGATTTGAATGTTTGATCTTATTATTGTTTACATTGATCTGAATTTGTTTCGATTTAAATTAGTTTAAATACTTGATCTTGTTTACATTTGACATTTATTAGGATTATTATTATTATTGTTTACATTGATTTGAGTATTTTGGTTTCATTTGACTTGAAATGTTTGATCTAATAAGTAAATATACATTTGACATTTATTTTTGTTCTAAATTGTTATTATTGTTGTTTGGATTGATTTGAATATTTTAATTTCATATAATTTAAATAATTGATCTTATAGATTTGACATTTATTTTAATTCTAAATTATTATTATTGTCATACATTGTTATTGTAACTATTTTGGAAATTATTAATTTAATTTTGGAAAATTATTAAGTTAAGATCTTGTACATTTGACATTGATTTGAAGTCTGAAATTATTGAATTTGTTTTGAGTGTTATTTAGTTTAAGTTAGTGTCTGATCTGTTACATTTGACATTGATTGAATTTTAGCTTATTATTTGCATTGTTATTGCTGCTGTTATTGGCAAATTATTAATGTAATTAGAAAATTACTAGGTGGGGATCTTTTACATTGGATACTTGAATTGTAAATTATTATTCTTTATATTATTATTACTATTATTTACAAATTGTTAATTTGATTTAAGAATTTAATGTTCAGATATTTAGTTACATTTAACATTTATTTAAATTCTAATATTTATTAATCATTGCTATTTATATGCTGATTTATTTTATTTAAAATATTCATTTATTTCTATTTACATTTGACATTTATTTGAATTCTAAATTTATAATTATTATTATTTATTAAATCTATTGACATCTATTTATTTTTGCTCGACCATAGTTTAAATTTATTTATTTGATTTAAATATGATTATTTACATTTGACATTTATTTGAATTCTAAACTTATAATTATTATTATTTATTATTTACATTATTATTATTATTATTATTTACAAAATACTAAATTAATTTAAAAATATATTAAGTGCCATGTCTTCCAGACCTGTCTCATCTGCCGCGTCCCGCGGGGCGACCAAATCAAAATTTGAGGAAGTTAAAAAGGCTAAGGTTAAGCCACGCGCGGGATCGGCTGGTGCGGTGGAGAAGGTCGAGGAGAGTCGTCCTGCTGTTGCGATCGTCTCGGGCGTGGGCGAGTCCGGCTCTATTAATGTAAGAAGAAGTATGAGTGGATCTCCTGCAGTGCAGGATAGGTCAAGGGCCAGTATTGGCGGCGGTATTAGTATATACGATGCCGCCAGTACTGCAAATGACGCACTGCAGGAGATAAAGAATGCACTGGAATCTCTGACCAACCTCAAGAAAAGCGTCAGGGATCATGTTGTGGAGAAAGCCCACACCCTCTACGAGCTTGTCTTGAGGTTGGCAGAGTCGCGTGACAGGAAGACCGCAGATATAGATAGAGCACGATGTGCCCACGCAAAGGACGTGGACAGTATAAGAAAAGGAAATGCGGTAAAATTGGAGGGGATAATTAGAAGGTATGAAGGAATAGACTCCACGGTGTCTAAGCTGGAAAAAGAGGTCGGGGGGATGAGATCCTCGATAGGCGAGATGGGGCCTCCTGGGGGGGTGGGACCGATCAAAAAATTGATTGAGGAGGCCTCTAGCACTCTCGCCAGAGTCGGGGATCTCATGTCGCGCGTCGACAGCGCGAGGACGGCGATAGAGAAGGCCGAAGCCTCTCTACAGGAGACTTATCAGAAGATAAGTCTCGCGTCGCCGTCCTACGCGCAGATGGCGGCAAGCCCTCCGATCCGTCCGTGTTCCATCTCGGCCGCGAATGCATCCAGGAGTGTCCTGGTGATATCCTCCCAGGACGAACAGAGCTCGTGTGAGGATATCATCAAGGACATTAGAGGAGCGGTGGGAGCGCGTGCGGTCGGACTCCAGGTTCAGGGGGTCAAAAAACTTAAAAATAGGAAGGTACTCCTGAGCCTGGCGAACAGGGAGGACGTCGGCAGGGTGAAGCTTGGCCTCCAAAGCAGCAAAACAGGGTTGAGGGCGGAAGAGGCCAAGCTGAAGCGGCCACTGCTGATCATCAAAGACGTCCTCCAGTATAACACGGACGAAGACATCGTGGAGTCACTCCTTAAACAAAACCCTAAAATAGTGGAGGGAGTGAGCACCAAATTAGTGAAAGAGTCGCGGGTTGTATATAGGAAGCGTGCGCGCAACCCACTGGAGCGAAATGTGGTGATAGAGGTGCACCCTCAGGTGCACCATCGGGCTCTATCAGTGGGTTGGGTGCACGTGGATTTACAAAGGCGTCCCATCTACGATCACTCTCCGCTGAAACAGTGCATGCGGTGTCTCGCATATGGCCATACGAAGAAGTTTTGCAAGGATCAGGTAGAGAAGTGCGGATACTGCACCGGGGCCCACCAAATGGTGGACTGCCCACTAAAGAAAAAGGGCGATGGGCCTCGGTGCAGTAACTGCACCACTGCTGGTGTGGCCGATGTGGGGCATGTCGCCTTCAGCGGGGAGTGCCCAGAAAAGAAGAAGTGGGACGCCATAGCACGGAGTAAGGTGTCGTACCAGTGGTAAGGTGGATAAGTGGAACACTGCGCCTGTCGAGTCGGGCGATGGTAGAGGTCGGGTGCACCGGGGGCTGCCAATGATACAGATAAATCTCCAGAGGAGACAGGTCGCGACTGCCGAGCTTCTGAGGGACGCGGGTAGAGGGGGTGCCTCTATCGCCCTTGTTCAAGAACCCTACGTGGGGAACAGGGGCGAGATGAAGCATTATCCCGGAGTGCGCATCGTCCAGAGGAGCGGCGGTCGGGAAAAGGACGTCAAGGCTGCGTTGATGGTCTTCGATGACCGGATCGATCTTATCCAGAATCCGGATCTGGTCACGGAGAATATCGCCGCAGCAGTTGTGAAGATTGGAGATTTGTCTGTGGCAGTCATATCGGTGTACTTTGAGGGTGACCCCACCAGTATAGAGCCCTACCTCGAGAGACTTAAGGACACCTGCAAAAAAGCAGGTGTTAATAACATCATCGTGGGAGGCGACGTAAATGCCTGGAGTCCCTGGTGGGGCTCTGAGAGTGAGGACCATCGCGGGGCGCTGTACCGAGCATTCTTGGACGAGTTGGGGCTCCACGTGCTAAATGAGGGCGATGTTCCAACTTTCGAGGTCTGTAGGGGGGGCAAAATGTTTAGGAGCAGAGTTGATGTCACGGCATGTAGTGAGGGTATGTTAGGAAAGATTGATGAATGGAAGGTGCAGAGAGATTTGGTGACGTCTGATCACAATGCTGTGACATTCACTCTGCAAACCCAAAAAGAGACGGAAGAGAAGAGGCCGGTTGGAACAAGAGTTTATAACACTCGGAAAGCCAACTGGCCACTCTTCCGTCAAACTTTTAAAAACCTATTAGTAGAAAAAGGGATCACAGCCTCGGAGGTCGGAAACGTAGTATCGCCCGAAGGCCTCGAGGATGCTGTTGCATTTTACACCGACAGCATTAGCGAGGCAAGCAGTGGAGCCATACCCAAGAAAAAACCGTTCAAGAGGGACGGTGTGCCGTGGTGGACCAATGAACTCGAAGAGCTCAAAAGGGAGGCCATCCGGAGGCGGCGTCGAATCAGGAACGCTGCCCCTGTGAGAAGGCAACACGTCGCCGACCTATACCTCGAGGCAAAGGCGAAGTACGACAGCGCGGTTCGACAGGCGCAAACGGAGAGCTGGAAGGAGTTCTGCTCCGTGCAGGAACGAGAGAGTATGTGGGACGGCATATACAGGGTTATTCGAAACACCTCAAAGAGGCACGAGGACACGCTCCTGAGGAATAGCTCAGGAGATGTCCTCGATCCGGGGAACTCAGCCAAACTATTGGCTGAAACATTCTTCCCCGAGGATGACCCTGTGTATGACGATCACTACCACGACCGAATACGGGTGGAGACTGGGAGGGGAGTGGTGGCCCAAGGCCCGGACGATCCATCCTTCACCGAAGACGAGCTCCTTCGGGTTGCAAAATCGTTCAACCCGAAGAAGGCTCCGGGAGTGGATGGATTTACTGCGGATATATGTCTCGCCGCGATCGAAGCCAATCCGGGGGTTTTCCTTGCTGTGGCAAATAAATGCCTACAGCTGGGATACTTCCCGGAACGCTGGAAAGTCGCGGCGATATGTATAATCCGCAAACCGGGAAAGGACGACTACTCCCAACCGAAGTCTTACAGACCGATCGGACTTCTCTCTGTGCTGGGTAAGGTTGTGGAGAAGATGCTAGTGCGAAGGTTGCAATGGCATCTTCTCCCTAAACTTAGCCCGCGGCAGTATGGCTTTATGCCCCAGCGCGGAACCGAGGACTCCCTCTGTGACGCGATATCTCACATAAAGCACGAAATAGAGTGCAAGAAAATCGTGGTGATGATATCGCTGGACATAGAGGGAGCCTTCGACAACGCCTGGTGGCCCGCGATCAAGACCCAACTGCTGCGAAAAGGGTGTCCCAGCAACCTGTACGGAGTAGTGCAAAGTTACTTCGAGGGCAGACAAGTAATTGTTAAATACTCTGGAGTGGAGTGTCGGAGAGCCACGACCAAGGGTTGTGTCCAGGGATCCATCGCTGGACCAACCTTCTGGAACTTGCTCCTCGACCCTTTACTTCGGGATATGGAAGCCCTCGGAGTGCACTGTCAGGCTTTTGCCGATGATGTGGTTCTCATCTTCTCCGGGACGTCGGCAGTCACCCTAGAGCAGGAGGCAAATCGGGCTCTCGATCGTGTTCACACCTGGGGTGTTGAAAATAAGCTGAGGTGTGCACCACACAAATCTAATGTGATGGTGCTCACCAAAAAGCTAAAGTTTGACCTCCCGGTTGTGACCATGGCGGGAGTCCGGTTGCCTCTAGTCGATGAAATTCGGCTGCTCGGGGTGACAATCGATAAAAAATTATCATTTGGCCCGCACGTGACATTGGTATGCAAGAAAGTGCTAAACATATACAAGCAGCTAGCATGTGCAGCCAAGGTCACGTGGGGGTTGAACCCGGAGGTGGTGAGAACCATATACACGGCAGTAATGGAGCCTATCGTCCTGTACGCTGCAAGTGTGTGGGCGCCCGCTGCATCGAGGCTAAATGTCAGAAAACAGTTGGACTCGGTGCAGCGTGGGTTCGCTCAGAAGATTTGCAAGGCGTATAGGACGGTATCGCTCAATGCGGCATTGGCCTTGGCGGGACTCCTTCCTTTAGACATAAGAGTCCACGAGTGTGCCCGGCTCTACGACGTAAAGCGCGGGAGGAGGATGCTGGAACTGGCCGACCGTGAGTACGAGGGCAGAATTAGTTTTGCCAAAGCGCCGCACCCGGCTGGTGCTATTGGCGTCACATACGAGTCCGTGGAGGCTACCACCTCGGAAACGTTAGAGCTCCCCAACGTTGATGGCGTGCAGATCTTCACCGATGGAAGCAAGATCCAAGGGAAGGTCGGCGCGGCTGTGACTTGGTGGAGGGGCGGAACCGAGGTGAGGTCGTCTACGCACCGTCTGGAGCCCTTCTGCACCGTATTTCAGGCGGAGATGTTTGCCCTATTCAAAGCGACAAGTCAAGTGTTGGAGAGCAAGGAGGAAGTGGTCAGCATCTTCAGTGACTCTAGATCGTCCCTGGATTTGCTGACTAGCCCCGAAACTCTTCACCCACTGGCGTTCGCAATAAGGCAAAACATCTCCGACCTTCGTGCAGACGGGCGTGACGTCAAATTGTACTGGCTGCGGGCGCATATCGGCACTCCCGGCAACGAGAGGGCCGATGAACTGGCGAAGCAGGCTGCCCTACGGAAAAAGACGTCGGCCGAATATGGAAAGTTCCCCACTTCCTGCGCGAAAAGAATAATTAGGACGGAAGCCGTGGCGCACTGGCAAAAAAGGTACGACACCGAGGGGAAAGGAGAGGTGACTCGCGTGTTCTTCCCTCTGCTAAAAGAGGCGTACGCAACAGTCAGGAGACTAAGCTGGGAGGGACCACTGGCCCAAATGCTGACTGGCCACGGAGGCTTCTCCCAGTACCTACACAGGTTTAAATTGAAAGACAGTCCAGCATGTGAGTGTGATGGGGTGAAAGAAGAAACCTTGCTGCATCTGCTCCTGGACTGCCCCAGACATGAAGCCAAACGAATGGATCTAGAGGTATGTCTGGGGCAGCAAATCAGTAAAGAAAATTTAAAAGATATCATTTTGGACAAGGAAGGAGCAAAATTATTAATAAAGTATGGAGTAGATGTGGTAAAGGCGGCGTGCGCAAGGAATAAATCTGTGTAGGAAAACCCCGTACAAAACCGTAAAACGGAAGACATGGCAAAAATGAGCAAATATAATGTAGCCTATGGGTTGTATTAATAAAAGAAACAAATTAGAATACTGACATAATATTGTAATTGATTATTATTATTGACATTTATTATAACATTGACATTGATTATTTATTATTACAAATGACTAAAATATTATTATGGCCCATTTAATGACAGACCAAGATTACTAATTATCTTTGGACATTGTTTAAATAAAAATTAATGACATTAAATTATTAAATAAAATTATATTATTTTTATTATTGAGATATTTGACACTATTAAATTATTTTAAATATATTAGGTTATTATTGTTAATAGATTTGAATTATGAATAAAATTGACATTTAATTTAATTACCATTGATTCTGGACAAGTTTGATTGTTAAATTATTGTTATTATTAAATTGGAATTATTAAATTTAATTATTATTGTAAATTTATTTATTGCAAATTAAACTGTATTGATTAAAATTATTGCTTTTAATAAAATACATGTGAAAAATGGGTTAAGTGATGGAACTGAAGGAGTATGTAAAAGTAGAATAATATTATGTTATGAAAATGTTGTATTGTTTTGAAGTAATAAACGAAGTCGTCTCTGTATAATTTATTTTGGGGAGCGCATGACAGAGGACACAGAACGAAAGACCTATGAAAGGTCTGCGCATTTGAAAGCGCAGGAGAGATGAGGAAAGCTCTTTGGCCTTAAATGTGGCACAGGGACGGATGAAAAAAAAAAAAAAAAAAAAAACCTAACCTAACCTAACCTAACCTAACCTAACCTAACCTAACCCTGTGCATGACGATCACTACCACAACCGAATACGGGTGGAGACTGGGAGGGGAGTGGTGGTCCAAAGTCCGGACGATCCATCCTTTACCGAAGACGAGCTTCTTCGGGTTGCAAAGTCGTTCAACCCGAAGAAGGCTCCGGGAGTGGATGGATTTACCGCGGATATATGTCTCGCCGCGATCGAGGCGGATCCGGGGATCTTCCTGGCTGTAGCAAATAAATGCCTACAGTTGGGATACTTCCCGGAACGCTGGAAGGTCGCGTCGATATGTATTATCCGCAAACCGGGGAAGGACAACTACTCTCAGCCGAAGTCTTACAGGCCGATCGGACTTCTCTCGGTACTGGGAAAGGTTGTGGAGAAGATGCTAGTGCGAAGATTGCAGTGGCATCTTCTCCCCAAACTTAGCCCGCGGCAGTATGGCTTTATGCCCCAGCGCGGAACCGAGGACTCCCTCTGTGACGCGATATCTCACATAAATCACGAAATTGCTTGCAAAAAAATCGTAGTGATGATATCGTTGGACATAGAGGGAGCCTTCGACAACGCCTGGTGGCCCGCTATAAAAAGCCAGCTGCTGAAAAAAGGGTGTCCCGGAAACCTGTACGGAGTAGTGCAAAGTTACTTTGAGGGTAGACAAGTTATTGTCAAATACTCCGGAGCGGAGTGTCGGAGGGCCACGACCAAGGGCTGTGTCCAGGGATCCGTCGCTGGGCCAACCTTCTGGAACTTGCTCCTCGACCCTTTGCTTCGGGATATGGAAGCCCTCGGAGTGCACTGTCAAGCCTTTGCCGATGATGTGGTTCTCATCTTCTCCGGAACGTCGGTTGTCGCCCTAGAACAGGAGGCTAATCGGGCTCTCGATCGTGTTCATAGCTGGGGGGTGGAGAATAAGCTGAGGTGTGCACCACACAAATCCAATTTGATGGTGCTCACCAAAAAGCTGAAGTTCGACCTTCCGGTTGTGAACATGGGGGGAGTCCGGTTGCCTCTAGTCGATGAAATTCGGCTCCTTGGGGTGACAATCGACAAAAAGCTAACTTTCGGCCCGCACGTGACATTGGTCTGCAAGAAAGTGCTTAATATATACAAACAACTAGCATGTGCGGCCAAGGTCACGTGGGGGTTAAACCCGGAGGTTGTAAGGACCATATACACCGCAGTAATTGAGCCTATCGTCCTGTATGCTGCGAGTGTATGGGCGCCCGCTGCATCGAGGCTGAACGTAAGGAAACATTTGGACTCGGTGCAGCGTGGTTTCGCTCAGAAGATTTGCAAGGCGTATAGGACGGTATCGCTCAATGCAGCATTGGCCTTGACAGGACTCCTCCCACTCGATATCAGAGTCCAAGAGTGCGCCCGGCTGTACCACGTCAAGCGCAGGGGGAGGTTAAAGGAACTGGCCGACCGTGAGTACGAGGGCAGAATCAGCTTTGCCAAGGCGCCGCACCCTGCTGGTGCTGTTGACGTCACATACGAATGCGTGGAGGATACCACCTCGGAAACGGTAGAGCTCCCCAATGTTGAGGGCGTGCAAATTTTCACCGATGGAAGCAAGATCCAGGGGAAGGTTGGCGCGGCCGTGACTTGGTGGAAGCACGGAGCTGAGGTGAGGTCATCTACGCATCGTCTTGAACCCTTCTGCACCGTTTTCCAGGCGGAGATGTGGGCTTTATACAAAGCGACGCGTCAGGTGTTGGAGAGCAAGGAGGAACTGGTCAGCATCTTCAGTGACTCTAGGTCGTCTCTGGATTTGCTGACTAACCCCGAAACTCTCCACCCACTGGCGTTCGCTGTAAGGCAAAACATCTCCGACCTTCGTGCAGAGGGGCGTGACGTCAAGCTGTACTGGCTGAGGGCGCACATCGGCACTCCCGGTAACGAGAGAGCCGATGAATTGGCGAAGCAAGCTGCCCTTCGGAAAAAGACGGCGGCCGAATACGGTAGTTTCCCCACCTCCTGCGCGAAACGCATAATTAGGACGGAAGCCGTGGCGCACTGGCAGGCAAGGTACGACACCGAGGGAAAAGGCGAAGGGACTCGGGTGTTTTTCCCTCTACTAAAAGAGGCGTACGCGACGGTGAGACGGATAAGCTGGGAGGGACCTGTGGCCCAAATGCTGACTGGCCATGGAGGCTTCTCCCAGTACCTACACAGGTTTAAATTGAAAGACAGTCCAGCGTGTGAGTGTGATGGGGTGAAAGAAGAAACCTTGCTGCATCTGCTCCTGGACTGCCCCAGACATGAAGCCAAACGTATGGATCTTGAGATATGTCTGGGGCAGATAATTAGGAAAGAAAACTTAAAAGACATAATATTAGACAAAGAAGGCGGAATAAAATTAATGGAGTATGGAGTAGGTGTGGTAAAGGCGGCGTGCGTAAGGAATAAATCTGTGTAGGAAAATATCTCCCCACATAAAATATTAAATGGCCAATTTTGTAGATGGATATATGGTTTTGTAGCTATGAAATCAAACGAAATTAAAATATTATTATATTTATTTATATTTTATAATTACTATGTATTATTATTAATTATAACTTGACTATGTTTATTATCGAATTATTGACATTAAATTATTAAAGCATCATCAAATTATTATTATTATTCTTGTTAAATTATATTAAATTATTATTATTATTATTTGAATTATATTAAATAAATATTATTATTGCTGAATTATATTAAATTGTTTGTGTAAACAGATTGGAATTATGTAGAATTGACATTGGTAAGTTGTTTTGAATTGTGAAAATTGACATTATGAATTGGAATTGGAATTTTGTTGTAGACTTGACTTTGTGTATATAAAAATGTAATATGGATGTTGACAGATTTTGAATTAATAAATGAAATCGACTGTTTTTAAACTTATTTTGGTGAGCGAATGACTGAGGACATGGAATGTGAGAATATGAATGCCTGCGCAAACTAAAGTGCAGAGAGACAGATGAGGTACGCACTTTGGCCTTAAAAGTGGCACTGGGACGTATGAAAAAAAAAAAAAAAAACCTAACCTAACCTAACCTAACCTAACCTAACCTAACCTAACCTAACCTAATTGAGCCAATCATCCTATATGCTGCAAGCGTATGGGCGCCCGCTGCATCGAGACTTAACGTAAGAAAACAGTTAGACTCGGTACAGCGAGGTTTCGTTTAAAAGAATTGCAAGGCATATAGGACAGTATCGCTCAATGCGGCATTGGCCTTGACAGGACTCCTTCCACTCGACATCAGAGTCCAAGAGTGCGCCCGGCTATACGACGTCAAGCGCAGAGGTAGGATAAAGGAACTAACCGACCGTGAGTACGAGGGCAGAGTCAGCTTTGCCAAATCGGCGCACCCAGCTGGTGCTGTTAGCGTCACATACGAATGCGTGGAGGATACCACCTCAGAAACGTTAGAGCTCCCCAACGTTAGGGACGTGCAGATTTTCACTGATGGAAGTAAAATCCAAGGGAAAGTTGGCGCGGCCGTGACTTGGTGGAGAGACGGAGTTGAGGTGAGATCATCTACGCATCGTCTTGAACCCTTCTGCACCGTATTCCAGGCGGAGATGTGTGCCTTATATAAAGCAACACGTCAGGTGTTGGAGAGTAAAGAGGAAGAAGTCTGCATCTTCAGTGACTCTATGTCGTCACTGGATTTGCTGACTAACCCCAAAACTTTCCACCCACTGGCGTTTGCTTTAAGGCAAAACATCTCCGACCTTCGTGCAGAGGGGCGTGACGTAAAACTGTACTGGCTGAGAGCGCACATCGGCACTCCCGGAAACGAGAGAGCCGATGAACTGGCGAAGTATGCTGCCCTTCGGAAAAAGACGGCGGCCGAATACAGTAGTTTCCCTACCTCCTGCGCAAAACGCATAATTAAAGCCGTGGCGCACTGGCAAGAAAGGTACGACACTGAAGGGAAAGGAGAAGTAACTAGGGTGTTCTTCCCTCTACTAAAACAGGCATACGCAACAGTAAGACGATTAAACTGGGAGGGACCTCTGGCCCAGATGCTGACTGGCCACGGAGGTTTCTCCCAGTACCTACACAGATTTAAGTTGAAAGATAGTCCGGTGTGCGAGTGTGATGGAGTGGAAGAAGAAACCTTGCTGCATCTGCTCCTGGACTGCCCCAGACACGGAGCAAAGAGATTTGATCTTGAAATGTATCTGGGGCAGGAAATTAACAGAGATAAATTACCATATATCATAATGGATAAAACAATATTAGGAAAATTTTTGGAATTTGGAGTAGGTGTAGTAAAGGCGGCGTGTGCTAGAAATAAATCTGTGTAGGAAACCCCGAAAAACAATGTCCACATTTATATAAAAGTATTATTCATATTAATCATAAAGTAATATTAATTATTTGTATCTTTATTGTTAATACTAAAAAAAAAAAAAAAAAAATATTATATTCTATAACTATTATTAATTATTGTCAATGTAAATATTTTCTAATTCAAAATATGTAAATAGTACTTAGAATAGATATAATCAATAAAGACAAAGCGTCAATTATAAATTAATTTGCGGATGAAAATATGAGGACAAAGGATAAACGATATATGAAAGGTCTGC
Source organism: Nemapogon koenigi (assembly GCA_963924495.1). NCBI lineage: Eukaryota > Metazoa > Arthropoda > Insecta > Lepidoptera > Tineidae > Nemapogon > Nemapogon koenigi. Next base: position 54,177 of record OZ004642.1, read on the forward strand.
GCAATTGAAAGTGCAGGAGAGGACGAATGATCTTTGGCCTTCAAAGTGGCAAAGAGATGAATGGAAAAAAAAAAAAAAAAAACCTAAAATGGGTGCCCGCCTTGTCGTGGCGGGGAGGGCTCAGTAGCCGTTGTGGTGAAGAGGAGGGGGTTTTAGTCGGTAGGTCTGTCGCTTTTAAGACAGGAGTCCAACACTACCAGGGCTCAGCTTCCCTGGTGTGCATGAGCATTTCCCCCGCCTCTCTCCCCCCTGGGGAGGGGACTAGGGCCCGGGGGGGCGGTCCCGGCTGTGGGGGGGGGGGTGGATGTGCGGGGGGGTGATGGCCGCGACGACGATGGAGCACCTCACACGTCGACTCCGGAGCCTGCGATGATGGACAGGCCGCGCTCTGAGTCGGCGCTGCTGAGAATCAGAACACAAATAAGATCCGCCAGCTTATCAAGAACAGAAACTCTCCTGCGTGGGGATCGGAACCGGGGGACATGGAGGGAAGGGACCTCTCGGTTATGTCCGATACATCGATCGGTGTCGGGGGACCTCTGCACGATATGCCTAGACTGGCTGGCGACCTGCTGCAAACAACCAAATCGAGACTGGAAGACTCAAGAAACCTAAATAGGGAAATAATGGATTCAGTGTGCGATGGAATGCATGGCCTTTACGAGATGATCTTGAGACTCGCTGACTCTCGCAACAGACATATAGCAGAGCGGGAACGTACCAAAGCCTACTATGAAAAAACCATAGGTTCACTACAGACTCAGCACATTTCAAAAATAGAAGAAATAAATAGAACAAACACAGAATATCTGAAGAAAATTGTAGAACATAACAGATTATTGATGAAGGAAACAGTGGGGATTAGAGGATGGCTGGCATACGAAAGAGAGGAAAGTGATAAAAACAAATACAAGTTGACTGAGACGAGGAAAGAGGTCTCAACCACAGGAAAAGATACATATAAAGAGTTATCCAAAAAAATTGACAAGATGTCCGAAGACATTAAGAACATGGCTGGTCCCATTAAGAACCTAAAGGATGAGGTGGTATCGGCTTTTGCGGCTACTGCTCAGGGGACTGCCGACGGCCGGGAACTGGTCTTTAAAGCAATGCAGAAAACAGTTCCTGAAAGAACCTACGCCAACGCCCTAATGACGCCACATTATAGCCTAGTGGTAGAATCGGTTGATCCCAGGCACACTGGTGACGAGGTCGTTGCTCAAGTAAAATCCAAAGTAGATGTTGTTAAGCTGGGTATAGGAGTCACAAAGGTGCGCAAGCTCAAAAATCAAAAAGTTATCATTGGAAGTGGATCTGAACAGGAAAGACAAACCTTCAAGAAAGCAGTCCGGGAAGCCGCTCCTGCCCTTACAGTGTCCCAGCCAAAAACCAGGAAACCTCTGCTGCGATTGAAGGGAGTGGCCGCAGATCTGAGTGACGCTAAAATGGAGGAGGCTGTGATCTTGCAGAACTCGAAACTACTGGATTCACTGGACCTGAAACAAAAGAACATCAAAATAATCAGAAGGATCAAAATAAGAAACAGTCCAATGCTCAACATAATAGCAGAAGTAGATCCGGGAATGTGGACCCTGATGAGGGATCAAAGGATACGTATAGGTTATCAACTGGTCCTGGCTGTGGATCAGTCACCCATAGTCCAATGCTTTAAATGCCTAGGATTTGGGCACAAGGCGAATATCTGCAACGCTGACATTAGGTGCGGACGCTGCGCCGGGGCTCACGACACGCGGGAGTGTGACCAGGTCCTCGGTTCCTTAAAATGCACTAACTGCAAAAGTAAGCATAACAGTGATATAGAGCATCCTGCTTACAGCTCCCAATGTCCCGAATGGCAGAAATGGGACAAAATAGCAAGAGCCTCTATCCAATATTGTTGACACAGTTGATACAGTTAAATTCATACAGATCAACCTGGGAAGGTCCAGGGCTGCAACTTCAGAACTAAAACTAAAAGTATCAAAGGATTATGATATTCAAGTGGCCTTGGTTCAGGAACCATACACAGGTACAACTAAGGAGCTTATTGTGCCTTATCCAATTAAAGTCATCCAAAATAGAAGAGACCCCGAAAACTACATAAAAGCCGCAATAATAAATAGTCTTCGATCCCACTCTCGCGCTACATGGCTTGGTGGACTGCTGCGACGAGCAAAGAGCCGCTGGACTTCTTATAACGGGCAATAAGAGGATACTGATTGTCTCTGCGTACCTGGAACCATAACTGAGTGAACAGGAGGCCCAGGACAGGCTGGAAAATATTACCACTATTAGAGAAACTACGATCATTGGAGCGGATGTAAATGGATGGTCATTCTGGTGGGGCAGCCAAATTACAAACAAAAGAGGACAGACGGTCGCCGACTTCGTTGCCCAAGAGGAACTAAACGTACTAAACACCGGCACCACACCAACATTTGAAACCGCTAGGGGAAGCAGGATCGTGGCGGGGCACACCGACATCACATTATGTGGAAACGCACTGCTGCCATATATTGTCGACTGGAGAGTCAGCAGAGATTGCATCCCCACTTCAGATCATAATGCAATCCTATACAAAATGGAACTTTCTGGACACAGCGCAAAGATCGCCACAACAACAACACGCAAATACAATACTAGGAAAGCTGACTGGAACACGTTTCACACCGTTTTGAGTGAACAATTGGCTGCACGGAAATTACTGGAAAGAATTAAGCACCAAGAGCATAGCAAACCTGTAAATGAAGAGAGCGTGGAAAAATTAGCAGATGAATACACGGAAATAATAATAGCAACCGCTGATAAAACTATACCCAAAAGGAAAGAAGGGTCAAAATTTAAAATCACGTGGTGGAACGAGTCACTTACCAAAATGAAGAGAGAGGTAGTAACACTGAGAAGAAGGCTTAAAGGAGCAAACAAATTTAGAAAAGAAACAGTAATAAATCAATACAAGATAAAGCTAGAAGAATACAAGGAAACCATAAAACAGGCAAAACTGGACAGCTGGAAAAACTTCTGCTCTCGCCAGGACAAGGAAAGCATATGGGATAGTGTTTACAGAGTAATCAGAATAACCTCACCTGCTAAGGACGATGTTCTCTTCAAGGACAAGGCCGGTGATACCATGGACCCGGAACAGTCAGCCATGACTCTGCTGGGCTCCTTCTTCCCTAAGATGACACTAACAGCGATACCTGCGAACACAAAATAATCAGAAGAAATGCTGAAGAGACTTACCTGGAAGACGTCACTGATGAAAGCGATTTTACTGAGCAGGAGGTGCAATCGGTGCTGAAAGCACTAAATCCAAACAAATCACCTGGAGAGGACGGCCTGACGGCAGACATTTGCAGCCGGGCTATAATGACTAGTCTGGAAACATTCATCAGACTAACCAACCTCTGCCTCGGGAGCGGTACGTTCCCCAGAATTTGGAAAAAGGCTACGTTAATGGTAATACCTAGAGCAGGGAGAGAAGACTATAATACACCTAAGAGCTACCGACCCATAGGCCTGCTTCCGATTATGGTAAAAATCCTTGAGAAACTGGTCATGAGGCGTCTGTTGTGGCATCTGGGGCCCAGTGGCTCCCTGAGCCGCCTCCAGTATGGTTTTATGCCTCAAAAAAGCACTGAGGATGCCTTGTATGACTCCATTGAAGAAGTTAGGAGGGGCACCGGATCCGGACAGATTGTTGCTATGATCTCCCTCGATATCCAGGGAGCTTTTGATAACGCTTGGTGGCCCGCCATAAAAATTCAACTCAAACAAAATAAATGTGCTAAAAATCTCTACGCTATAATAAACAATTATTTAAAGGACAGATCAGTTACTGTTAAATACGCTGGAGCAAGTGTGGTCAGAGGCACCGACAAGGGCTGTATACAGGGGTCTATAGGAGGACCTTTGTTGTGGAATATCCTGTTGAATACCTTGCTGAAGTGGGCCGAGGACCAGGAAGTGAGAGTTCAAGCATTTGCAGACGACATTCTTGTGGTGGCGACTGCGGGTGATGGTGGCGAGCTTGAAGATAAAATAAATAGAACTCTTCACCACATTTTTCATTGGGGACAACAAAACAAATTAACTTTTGCAGCACATAAAACACAGGCAATGGTAATAACTAACAGATTAAAATACACAGAACCAAAATTCATAATGAATAGGACAAATATTGAGATAAAAAATGAGATTAAAATTTTGGGAGTTATAATAGATAAAAAATTAAACTGGAATAGCCACATAGAAGGCTTGTGTGCCAGAATATCAAAGATATACAAAAATATCTCAAGAGCAGTAAGAACCACTTGGGGACTAACCCCGGAGGTGGTCAGACATCTCTATGTAGCAGTAGTGGAACCAATTGCCATGTATGCGGCGGGAGTCTAGGGTGATGCGGCGAGAAAGAAATTTATTATCGCCAAATTAAATAGAATACAGAGAGCATTTGCAATAAAGGCATCCAGAGCGCACAGAACCACATCTGCCACATCGAGCACCCTGCTGGCGGGAATGTTGCCGCTGGATCTCAGAGTTATGGAAGCTCACCGACTTTATAAAATTAGAAGAACTGGAGAATTAGATAGCCTACCTGGAAGGAAACTAGAGAAGAGAACTGAATACTTCCAGTTGAAGCACCCAACACTCACAGCAAATCTGGAGTATGAAAACGCAGGCCTAAATCTGGAAAATACCCCCTCTTCGGAGATAGATGCATACACTGACGGCAGTAAAATACAGGGTAGAGTCGGAGGGGCTGCAGTCTTCTTTAAGGATGGATTCGAGATGGACTCCTTAAAACTCAAGCTGGAGGACTGCTGCTCCGTGTTCCAGGCTGAGATGGCGGCAATTTTGGCCGCGGTCCAATGGGCCCGGAAAAAGGGCAAAAACACAAAAATATATAGTGATTCCAAATCGTCGCTTGAACTACTGAGAGATCCATTCAGTACAAATCAAATGGCAGTAAAAATAAGAAACAACATTCATACCGCGGTGGAAAGTGGCATAAACATAAAACTATGCTGGCTTAAAGCTCATGCAGGAATAGAGGGAAATGAAAGAGCAGACGAGCTAGCCAAAAAAGCCTCCACCCTCAAAAAAGCGCCTGATTACGACAGATTCCCGCTGTCCTACGCTAGATACCAATTAAGGCAGGAAACACTACAAGAATCGCAAAAAAGATACACCGAATGTACAACAGGGAAGATAACAAAGATATTTTTTCCTGACATCAGAAAAGCCTACAAATTACTAAAGGAAGAAAAAATCAACAATATAAGAACTCAATTATGGACTGGCCACGGCGGCTTCCGTGCATAACTTTACAGATTCAAATTAAGATTAACAGCGGGTTGCCCCTGCGATCCCGAGAAGGAAGAAGATGTAAAACACATAATGTTTGAATGCCCCATTTTCGGTAAGGAGAGGCAAGATCTTGAAATAGTTGTTGGACAGAAGCTATCCGAGGGAAATGTCTCAGACATCCTACAGTCAAAAGAAACCAGAGCATATTTTCTTAAATACTGCGATACAATAAGCTCAAAAAACAATTCAAAGAAATAAATAATAAATTAAAATCAATCGAAACAGAAACAAATAAAAAAGTTTGGAACAAATAGCAGGAGAAATTTCGATAAAAATAATGCCTCATTAGTGAAAAACAAGGTAGTCAACCTAACTGAGCACATTTTTCAACTAAACATATAACAGGAAAATATGTACAAAATGGCATGCGGAGATTGCTACACGTACAAATGTCGCCTGGAGGAGGCAAACAAGACAATTACCGAGCTTAGGGCAAAAGTCGAGGCCATGGAAGAGCTTATGGGGCCTGGTTTGGAGATGGTGGGTGATGGGCGGGGGGTGCCGGGGCAGGACCAGGACCAGCGGAACAACGAAAGTTGTGGTGTTTCCTGACCTCACATGGTTATTCGACTCGCTGGACCCCCCCATGGCACCAGGAGAACAATTCAAACCACCCAATCACTTCCCGCCGCCGGCGCGGCGGGGTCCCTCCCCTCCGCGGCAATGCTTGAGACCGGAGCCGAAGGCCGTGGCGGGCCCGAGGGAGTTTGCCGTGGCGCGGCGGGGCGTTGGGGGGGAAGCCGTAGCTAGAGCTCCTACTACCAAAACATACCAATGTGTTCTGTGCGGGAAGGAAATTGCCGGTCGCCACACTAAGCGACACTACACACGGCATTATCAAAATTACAAGTACGATGTGGACGACCCTGACTACCCGCACAGATATTTTATAAAAACTTTCAAATTGCTTGACACATGCCCAATCATGAACCGCCCTCTATCGCATAAGGCAAGGGCTGCCAAGGGAGTAAACCTCAAGTTCCTGGGCCTGGAATAATTTAATTAACAATCAAAAGACCTAATTCCGGAAAAAACCTATACAAAATTCATTCTTGCTCTAAAATTTATCTATATATCAAAGCAAATCATAAGCAGAAGAAGTTTTTCAAAAACACAAGATCCTAAACAAACATCAGTGGAGAAAGCATCTTGATTCGCGGCTGATCCAGAGGTCCCCCTTACAAACACTGGAAAACAACACATTTCAAACTTACAAACAACAAATTCTCAAAACAACATTATGGAAGTAAAAAATCTAAAGTAGATACAACATAGAAACAAACAGAGGTCCCTTCCACAAAACACCAAGACGACAAGAAGAACTACTGTCACAACTTACAGCAAAACACACAGCTTAATAAATCACAGCTTAAAAACACAAAGAAATAACTGCTTCGATCCCGGATCCCGGCCATGTACCAATGGGTTTTTTAATTAAAAACTTATGTACATAATCCGACAAACCACACTTAGAGGCTTTTCCATCTAAATATATCTCAACAGAACTAGCCACTCGTTAGATATAGCCTCACAAATACCATCGGCTAAACGAGGAAGACTAGGTCTTCCGCTGGGTACCCTGGAACCGTAACACGGTTTCAGGAGCTGTAAAGCAACCCGTGAAGAAAAAAAAAAAAAAAAAAAAAAAAAAAAAAAATGCTGAAATATCGATATCAGCAAGAACCATCTTGAGCGGGAGGGGTTTTAGCCGGTAAGAATCCGGCACTACCCACGCAAGTGGGTGTCTTTTGAAGATTTCCCCTCCTATAAACAAAAAAAAAACTAACCTAACCTAACGGACGGTATCGCTCAATGCGGCATTGGCCTTGGCGGGACTCCTTCCTTTAGACATAAGAGTCCACGAGTGTGCCCGGCTCTACGACGTAAAGCGCGGGAGGAGGATGCTGGAACTGGCCGACCGTGAGTACGAGGGGAGAATTAGTTTTGCCAAAGCGCCGCACCCGGCTGGTGCTATTGGCGTCACATATGAGTCCGTGGAGGATACCACCTCGGAAACGTTAGAGCTCCCCAACGTTGAGGGCGTGCAGATCTTCACCGATGGAAGCAAGATCCAAGGGAAGGTCGGCGCGGCTGTGACTTGGTGGAGAGGCGGAACCGAGGTGAGGTCGTCTACGCACCGTCTGGAGCCCTTCTGCACCGTATTTCAGGCGGAGATGTTTGCCTTATACAAAGCGACAAGTCAAGTGTTGGAGAGCAAGGAGGAAGTGGTCAGCATCTTCAGTGACTCTAGATCGTCCCTGGATTTGCTGACTAGCCCCGAAACTCTTCACCCACTGGCGTTCGCAATAAGGCAAAACATCTCCGACCTTCGTGCAGACGGGCGTGACGTCAAATTGTACTGGCTGTGGGCGCACATCGGCATTCGCGGCAACGAGAGGGCCGATGAACTGGCGAAGCAGGCTGCCCTACGGAAAAAGACGTCGGCCGAATATGGAAAGTTCCCCACTTCCTGCGCGAAAAGAATAATTAGGACGGAAGCCGTGGCGCACTGGCAAAAAAGGTACAACACTGAGGGGAAAGGAGAGGTGACTCGGGTGTTCTTCCCTCTGCTAAAAGAGGCGTACGCAACAGTCAGGAGACTAAACTGGGAGGGACCACTTGCCCAAATGCTGACTGGCCACGGAGGCTTCTCCCAGTACCTACACAGGTTTAAATTGAAAGACAGTCCAGCATGTGAGTGTGATGGAGTGAAAGAAGAAACCTTGCTGCATCTGCTCCTGGACTGCCCCAGACATGAATCCAAACGAATGGATCTAGAGGTATGTCTGGGGCAGCAAATCAGTAAAGAAAATTTAAAAGATATCATTTTGGACAAGGAAGGAGCAAAATTATTAATAAAGTATGGAGTAGATGTGGTAAAGGCGGCGTGCACAAGGAATAAATCTGTGTAGGAAAACCCCGTACTGAACCGTAAAACGGAAGACATGGCAAAAATGAGCAAATATAATGTAGCCTATAGGTTATATTAATAAAATAATCAAATTAGAATACTGACATAATACTGTAATTGATTATTATTATTGACATTTATTATAACATTGACATTGATTATTTATTGTTACTAATGACTAAAATATTATTATGGCCCATTTAATTACAGACCAAGATTACTAATTATCTTTGGACATTGTTTAAATAAAAGTTAATGACATTAAATTATTAAATAAAATTATTTATTATTGAGATATTTGACACTATTAAATTATAATAAATATATTAGTTTATTATTATTAATAGATTTGAATTATGAATAAAATTGACATTTAATTTAATTATTATTGATTCTGGACAAGTTTGATTGTTAAGTTATTATTATTATTAAATTGGAATTATTAAAGTTTACATTGATTATTGTAAATTATTATGAAATTATTAAGATTGTTACTGTATACAAAAACTCCTGTGATCCCTTTCTCTATTAGTAGGTTTTTAAACCTTTGACGGAAGAGTGACCAGTTGGCTTTCCGAGTATTATATATTCTTGTTCCAACCGGTCCTTTCTCTTCCGTCACTTTTTGAGTTTTCAGTGTGAATGTCACAGCATTGTGATCCGATGTTATCATATATTTTACATCTGTAAATAATTCAAATGGCGTCATTCCAATGCTTCTCTGATAGGTGGAATTGAGACATCGTTGTACCCTGTTGATGTATTTGTACCACTTAGATGGATCTTCAATACTTAATTTACTCAGTGCATTTATAATAATCTGATGGATTCTCTCCACTTGCCCATTCCCTCTTGGTTGACCTGTTGTAATTTTATAATGGCTAATGTTTTCATCCTGACAATAACTCTCAAAATCTTGGGAGGTAAACGCAGCATTACGATCGGTTATGATCCTACTTGGTGAGCCAAAAGTTTGTTGTTGCAACTTCAGTTTATCTAATACTTCTTCAGTCTTCAACGTCTTTGTTGTGTATATCCAAGTAAACTTTGTGAATCCGTCAACAATAGTCAGTACATATTTATAATTCTTATTAGTAGAAGTCAGTGGTCCCAGGTGATCAATATGATATGTAGACAGCGGAACATCACCTTTATCAAGTGGGTGTAATAGTCCTTCCTTTTTATCTCTTTTATTGTCTACCAATATACACTTCACGCAATTGTCTACAACTGTTCTAATCTTCTTCTCTAAGTCTTCGATATAATAGTCTCTTATTATTAATTCTTTTGTCTTTATTATACCAAAATGTCCTATTTCATGATTTTCTTTAATTATTTCATTCTGCATCTTGTTTGGAACAACTAAAAGTTTCCGTCCTTGTATAAATTTATAAACAATATAATTTTCAATCAAATAGTCTTCATATGGTTCGTTCTTTAGTATAGTCTTTATCAACTTTATCTTGTCATCATTATATTGTGCCCTTCTAATTCTTGTAGTAATTTCTGTCGTAATTAAACTGATAGGGTTTCTACTTAGTGCATCTGCATGTTTCATTCTAGTACCAGTTCTGTGTTCAATGCTATAATCGTATTCTTCTAAAAGTAGAGCCCATCTTGCAACTCGTGGAGGTAAGTCTTTTTTTTGTAGCGTCATTGTAAGAGCAGAACAATCTGTTGTTATTTTAAATTTTATTCCTTGTAAATAAACTCTAAACTTCTTAATCGCTTCCACTATTGCAAGTATTTCTAAATAATAGCTATGATATTTAGCTTCTGCCGGAGTAGTCTTTTTACTATAATAATAAACTGGATGCATTTGACCATCTTCAAAACTTTTTTGCAGTAGGACTGCACCATACCCTTCACTACTAGCATCTGTGTGTAATTCTGTATAAAGTTTTGGGTCGAAAATTTGTAGTACTGGTTTCTTACATAATACTTCTTTCAACTCTTCATAAGCTCTTTCACATCTTTTATCAAAATTGAAGTTAACGTCCTTTCTCAGAAGATCTGTTATTGGCTTTGCAATCAAAGAATAGTTCGGAATAAATTTTCTAAAATACCCGGTAAGTCCTAAAAATGATTGAATCTGCTTAATTGAATTTGGCTTTTTAAATTTACTGACTACAGCTATCTTATCTCTTGATGGTTGTATTTTATTATTACTGATAATATATCCCAAGTACTCTATTTCTTTGCTTAAAAATTTACATTTCTTCCAATTGAACTCTAAACCAAATTCTTCTGCTCTGTTCATTACAACCTTGAGCTTTTCTAAACCTTCTTTTTCCGTTTCTGCCGGTATGTTCAAGTCATCTAAATATGTCAACACAGTGCCATCCAAAATAAGATCATGAAATATACTATTGATAAATCTTTGGAAGACCGACGGAGCTGTACATAAACCAAACGGCATCTTTAAAAATTCGTATTGCCCAAACGGCGTAACAAAAGAGGTATATTTCTGACTACCCTTTTCTACTGATACATGATGAAATCCGTTCTTTAAATCAAGTACTGAAGATACTTTAGCTCCTTTCAATCTATCTATCTGGTCTTCTATTAGTGGTAGTGGAAACCTTTCTTTTATAATCTTTTTATTAAGTCTTCGATAATCTATACATAATCTGTAAGTACCATTTTTCTTATTAGCTAGCACAAGTCAGATTTACTTAGTTTAATTATATTCTCCTCCAACCAATCTTTTATTTGCTCATTAACAATGTTCATCTCAAGGGGAGATAGTCTTCTTGGGCTTTGATAAACTGGTATCTCATCAGTTATCAAAAGCTTTAATTCAACGTTACTCTGCTTTTTAGCTTCTGGATTATACTGCATTACTATTTTATCTAACTCCTCTGTATATGCTGTCCTGTCTAGTTCATATTTATCATTGTCTTCTTTGTAATCCATTAAAAGAGTCAAAGGTGTTAAAATTTTAACTGTAATACCTTCTGTATTAAAATTCAACTCTACTTCTTTTAATATTGGATTGCCTAAAATTACTGGCACAGGTATTGCATTATCTAAAACAATATGAAACCTGGACGTAAATGTACAATCATCTATATTAATCTTTGCGGAAAAAGTGCCTTCTGTGCTTACTTCACTTTTAGCTAAACCTCTAATAGTGATCGTTTCTTTATTGCAATCTTTAGTATCTTGAAACAGTTCATGAAACTTGGAAATACGTATTAAATTTAAATCACTGCCTGTGTCAACATATGCTTCAACTACAATGTTATCAATCTTAATATCTTTAAATGGTAAATCATTAGTCTCTATTTTAGTCTTCTTAACATTCATTGATTTCGTGTTCTTAGGACAATCAAAAGCTTTGTGACCAAAATCATTACATCTGAAGCATTTAATACCTTTAGTACATGTTGAAGATTGATGGGTAGTTTCTCCACAGTTATAGCATCGGGTTGTCTTAGTATGCGACTTCACTTCTTTAGGTTTATTTATTTTTGTTAAATTACTATTATTTGTGTCTTTAGATTTAGTCTTAATTTGTGCGTAAATATCCAACTTCTGTCTGAAATCTCGTAAGTCTTTAGCTCCATATAAAATCATTTTATTTGAATTATAATCTTGTATGCCATCAATCACATATTCCATTAGTGCATCATCTTCTACTTTACCATGCAAGGCTATCTCTTTCATCGTCAAGAAGTACTGTTGCAGTGTCTCGTAATTTTTACATTTTCTAGATGATAACGTTTTATGTATGGCAGCAGAATTCAAACGCTGACCAAACTCTTCTATTAACTCCTTCTTCAAATTTGACCAACTCTTAACACTGCCCAAGGAACGTAAAAATAATCTTGCAGTCCCTTGTAAGTGTCTTTTGCCATAAATCAAGTCTTCCACATCAGTCCAGCCCATAGCCGTAGAAGTATCTTCGAATTCTGATATCCATGTATTTATTGGATAAGTGTCATCTCCGGTGAATGGTGTCATAGATTTCTCTATGTCATGAAATGATACCTTTGGTCTACTAAAATCATTCTTCAGTGACATACCGTTTAAGTCTTGAACCATATCATCTGCACTTTCATAAGTCATGGCGTCTTTAGTCTTCTTATTTTTTGGCATATTTAGTCTTTAGTCTTAAATCTTAAGTCTTTCTTCTGATTTGAACGATAAAAGAAGTCACATCCGAGTGTGCTCAGCTTTTTTCGTTACTCCATGGCACTAGTACTAAGTGAGCACAGTCACATCCATTAATTTTCTATACTCCATGACATCGGCATATTCAACATGGCGTTGTTTTCTGTTATATTTATTTAGATAATTTTCCGTCTTATAAGTGTATTATTTATAGGTAATGTTTGACACACATTACACAATATTTCACTTTAAATTAAGTCCACTTAGTCTTAATTAGTCTTCTTTTAATTCGTCTTTGTTATTTTAATGCTCCATCATAGACGATGTATTTGTCATATCCCGGACGAGCCCCCAAAGTTGTGGGATTGCGGAGCAATAATAATAACACTTAAGTACACACTTTAATATTTGATATATTATTATACTGAATAATGAATTGCACATTAAAATAAAACATTAATCTCTCCAAGTCTTTTTGCATCTTCCTCTTGACATCTTTTTTCTTTCAAAAAAAACCCAACGTCTTCTTCTTTTTAAAACTGATACGAAGCGAACATAACCATACTGCCTAATATTAAACCTAAATATATAAAAAACTAATTTAACTCCACATATATATATATAATAATTAAGGTTATATATTCATTATATTCTGTAAATATTAATTTCACAAATTAATTATTTTTATTAATGTAAATATTTTTCTTATTCAAATATAAAAAAAAAACAAAAAAAAAATAAAAAAATAAAAAAAAATAAAAAATTAAATAGTACTTAGAATAGATACTAAATAAAGATAAAGCGACAATGATAAATTAATTTGCGGATGAAAATATGAGGACAAAGGATAAATGATATATGAGAGGTCTGCGCAATTGAAAGCGCAGGAGAGGTCTGTTATGTCAGTTTTATTGTAAATACGAGCCTCACGCACACATTCTCATTCGGTTATGCTGATCAGCCGCATTAAGAAAATAAAAAACAATGCCGTCTTGTGTAGTAAAATTATGCAAAAACAACTCATTACTCATAAAAAATCTCAAGGAATCACATTTCATAGGTAAGTTAGTAATTTACCACTTATTCAACAATTTAAAAATATATTAGAGATAATGCACACACACATGCACATGCACGCTTGGTGCTTCACTTTTGTCATAGCGGCGATCCGTCCTCTACTTTTTTACGTCCATGGTGTGCGCAATTGTAAGCGCAGGAGAGGACGAATGATCTTTGGCCTTCAAAGTGGCACAGAGAGAATGAAAAAAAAACTAACCTAACCCTAAAGCTTGCTGCTGCTGCCTGCGTGCGGCTGCTGCTGCGGTTCGCTGCGACTGCCCGCGTGCAGCTTGCTGCTGCGGTTCGCTGCGGCTGCCTGCATGCAGCCTGCTGCTGCTGCTGCGGATTGCTGCGGCTGCCTGCCTGCGTGCAGCCTGCTGTTGCTGCTTGCTTCGGCTGCCTGCCTGTGTGCAGCTTGCTGCCGCTGTCGTCTGCTGCGGCTGCCTGCGTACGGCTGCTGCTGCTGCTGCGGTTTGCTGCGGCAGGCTGTGACTTGCTGCGGCTTACTGCGGCTGCCTGCCTGTGTGCAGCTTGCTGCCGCTGTCGTCTGCTGCGGCTGCCTGCGTACGGCTGCTGCTGCTGCTGCGGTTTGCTGCGGCAGGCTGTGACTTGCTGCGGCTTACTGCGGCTGCCTGCCTGTGTGCAGCTTGCTGCCGCTGTCGTCTGCTGCGGCTGCCTGCGTACGGCTGCTGCTGCTGCTGCGGTTTGCTGCGGCAGGCTGTGACTTGCTGCGGCTTACTGCGGCTGCCTGCCTGTGTGCAGCTTGCTGCCGCTGTCGTCTGCTGCGGCTGCCTGCGTACGGCTGCTGCTGCTGCTGCGGTTTGCTGCGGCAGGCTGTGACTTGCTGCGGCTTACTGCGGCTGCCTGCCTGTGTGCAGCTTGCTGCCGCTGTCGTCTGCTGCGGCTGCCTGCGTACGGCTGCTGCTGCTGCTGCGGTTTGCTGCGGCAGGCTGTGACTTGCTGCGGCTTACTGCGGCTGCCTGCCTGTGTGCAGCTTGCTGCCGCTGTCGTCTGCTGCGGCTGCCTGCGTACGGCTGCTGCTGCTGCTGCGGTTTGCTGCGGCAGGCTGTGACTTGCTGCGGCTTACTGCGGCTGCCTGCCTGTGTGCAGCTTGCTGCCGCTGTCGTCTGCTGCGGCTGCCTGCGTACGGCTGCTGCTGCTGCTGCGGTTTGCTGCGGCAGGCTGTGACTTGCTGCGGCTTACTGCGGCTGCCTGCCTGTGTGCAGCTTGCTGCCGCTGTCGTCTGCTGCGGCTGCCTGCGTACGGCTGCTGCTGCTGCTGCGGTTTGCTGCGGCAGGCTGTGACTTGCTGCGGCTTACTGCGGCTGCCTGCCTGTGTGCAGCTTGCTGCCGCTGTCGTCTGCTGCGGCTGCCTGCGTACGGCTGCTGCTGCTGCTGCGGTTTGCTGCGGCAGGCTGTGACTTGCTGCGGCTTACTGCGGCTGCCTGCCTGTGTGCAGCTTGCTGCCGCTGTCGTCTGCTGCGGCTGCCTGCGTACGGCTGCTGCTGCTGCTGCGGTTTGCTGCGGCAGGCTGTGACTTGCTGCGGCTTACTGCGGCTGCCTGCCTGTGTGCAGCTTGCTGCCGCTGTCGTCTGCTGCGGCTGCCTGCGTACGGCTGCTGCTGCTGCTGCGGTTTGCTGCGGCAGGCTGTGACTTGCTGCGGCTTACTGCGGCTGCCTGCCTGTGTGCAGCTTGCTGCCGCTGTCGTCTGCTGCGGCTGCCTGCGTACGGCTGCTGCTGCTGCTGCGGTTTGCTGCGGCAGGCTGTGACTTGCTGCGGCTTACTGCGGCTGCCTGCCTGTGTGCAGCTTGCTGCCGCTGTCGTCTGCTGCGGCTGCCTGCGTACGGCTGCTGCTGCTGCTGCGGTTTGCTGCGGCAGGCTGTGACTTGCTGCGGCTTACTGCGGCTGCCTGCCTGTGTGCAGCTTGCTGCCGCTGTCGTCTGCTGCGGCTGCCTGCGTACGGCTGCTGCTGCTGCTGCGGTTTGCTGCGGCAGGCTGTGACTTGCTGCGGCTTACTGCGGCTGCCTGCCTGTGTGCAGCTTGCTGCCGCTGTCGTCTGCTGCGGCTGCCTGCGTACGGCTGCTGCTGCTGCTGCGGTTTGCTGCGGCAGGCTGTGACTTGCTGCGGCTTACTGCGGCTGCCTGCCTGTGTGCAGCTTGCTGCCGCTGTCGTCTGCTGCGGCTGCCTGCGTACGGCTGCTGCTGCTGCTGCGGTTTGCTGCGGCAGGCTGTGACTTGCTGCGGCTTACTGCGGCTGCCTGCCTGTGTGCAGCTTGCTGCCGCTGTCGTCTGCTGCGGCTGCCTGCGTACGGCTGCTGCTGCTGCTGCGGTTTGCTGCGGCAGGCTGTGACTTGCTGCGGCTTACTGCGGCTGCCTGCCTGTGTGCAGCTTGCTGCCGCTGTCGTCTGCTGCGGCTGCCTGCGTACGGCTGCTGCTGCTGCTGCGGTTTGCTGCGGCAGGCTGTGACTTGCTGCGGCTTACTGCGGCTGCCTGCCTGTGTGCAGCTTGCTGCCGCTGTCGTCTGCTGCGGCTGCCTGCGTACGGCTGCTGCTGCTGCTGCGGTTTGCTGCGGCAGGCTGTGACTTGCTGCGGCTTACTGCGGCTGCCTGCCTGTGTGCAGCTTGCTGCCGCTGTCGTCTGCTGCGGCTGCCTGCGTACGGCTGCTGCTGCTGCTGCGGTTTGCTGCGGCAGGCTGTGACTTGCTGCGGCTTACTGCGGCTGCCTGCCTGTGTGCAGCTTGCTGCCGCTGTCGTCTGCTGCGGCTGCCTGCGTACGGCTGCTGCTGCTGCTGCGGTTTGCTGCGGCAGGCTGTGACTTGCTGCGGCTTACTGCGGCTGCCTGCCTGTGTGCAGCTTGCTGCCGCTGTCGTCTGCTGCGGCTGCCTGCGTACGGCTGCTGCTGCTGCTGCGGTTTGCTGCGGCAGGCTGTGACTTGCTGCGGCTTACTGCGGCTGCCTGCCTGTGTGCAGCTTGCTGCCGCTGTCGTCTGCTGCGGCTGCCTGCGTACGGCTGCTGCTGCTGCTGCGGTTTGCTGCGGCAGGCTGTGACTTGCTGCGGCTTACTGCGGCTGCCTGCCTGTGTGCAGCTTGCTGCCGCTGTCGTCTGCTGCGGCTGCCTGCGTACGGCTGCTGCTGCTGCTGCGGTTTGCTGCGGCAGGCTGTGACTTGCTGCGGCTTACTGCGGCTGCCTGCCTGTGTGCAGCTTGCTGCCGCTGTCGTCTGCTGCGGCTGCCTGCGTACGGCTGCTGCTGCTGCTGCGGTTTGCTGCGGCAGGCTGTGACTTGCTGCGGCTTACTGCGGCTGCCTGCCTGTGTGCAGCTTGCTGCCGCTGTCGTCTGCTGCGGCTGCCTGCGTACGGCTGCTGCTGCTGCTGCGGTTTGCTGCGGCAGGCTGTGACTTGCTGCGGCTTACTGCGGCTGCCTGCCTGTGTGCAGCTTGCTGCCGCTGTCGTCTGCTGCGGCTGCCTGCGTACGGCTGCTGCTGCTGCTGCGGTTTGCTGCGGCAGGCTGTGACTTGCTGCGGCTTACTGCGGCTGCCTGCCTGTGTGCAGCTTGCTGCCGCTGTCGTCTGCTGCGGCTGCCTGCGTACGGCTGCTGCTGCTGCTGCGGTTTGCTGCGGCAGGCTGTGACTTGCTGCGGCTTACTGCGGCTGCCTGCCTGTGTGCAGCTTGCTGCCGCTGTCGTCTGCTGCGGCTGCCTGCGTACGGCTGCTGCTGCTGCTGCGGTTTGCTGCGGCAGGCTGTGACTTGCTGCGGCTTACTGCGGCTGCCTGCCTGTGTGCAGCTTGCTGCCGCTGTCGTCTGCTGCGGCTGCCTGCGTACGGCTGCTGCTGCTGCTGCGGTTTGCTGCGGCAGGCTGTGACTTGCTGCGGCTTACTGCGGCTGCCTGCCTGTGTGCAGCCCGTTGCAGCTGCTGTGGCTGCCTGCAATTCGCCTAAACATCTACTCTACACATTCCGCGCGTAACCACTGTAGACAACACACGTTAGCCACTTTCAGCTTTCAACTAACAGCCCTCCAGCTTTTGAACCCAAAGTGAGGTTAATTAGTGAACTAGTGAAGTGAAGTGCAAAACATAAAACTTAAAGTGTTTTAAGAATTTACACCCAGCAACTAAATAGTTGCAGCAATCATGCCGAGCCCCAAGCCTGGAACGATGGCCAAACAGCAACTACGATTGTCCAGTCCACCAGCAGCTACGAGCCATTCGTCCCCACCCTGCTCTGGTAACGCTCAAGAGTCACCACAACAACAACAACACCCCAACCAAGAACAATATCAACCGCAACAAAACACAAGTATCACACCCTGCTCCAGATGCCACATCTTGGAGCAAGAATACAAGAGACTCAGGACATGCCTCTCAAATATCACCAGTGAAATAAATAAATGCTCCCAACCTATAAACAGCCACCACCAACAGAACAATAATTTAGCAAAATTCTATCACAACTTCAACCCAGACGCGACCCATAGCAGCAGAACCATATCCAAGTCACAAACACATACTCCAACAGCTAACAGCGACAAGATATCGACTCAAGAAAGAATCTGCACACAGTGTATCCTATGTGGGCGACACTATATGTCTCGAGATATCGCAAGACACTTTAAAAATAAACACAAGAACTACCTCAAAGGACAATTAACTAAACATCCGGAGTACCCTCAGTGCTTCTACTTCAAAACAACTCAGCCACTTGAAAGATGTCCTACAGAGCTCATCCCATCTGAAGGGGATTTGCGGGGGGTACAGGGCATAAATCGAAGATTTTTGTTTGGACGTGACCATTCATCATCATCTTACCAAGAAGACAATGAAGACGTACATAATTAAAAGTAGTCTGTTCAGTTTTTAAACAATTGTAAATATTTATACGGGTGAAAAAAAAATAAAAAAAAGATAAAAGAAAAAAAAAAAAGAAAAAAAATTTAAAAAAAATAATAGCTTATACATAATGTAATATTACTTAGTTAATACAAATTTCTAGATATAACTTAGTTAATACAAATTTCTAGATATAACTTAGTTTATACAATCCCTATGTACATAATATTATTACTGTCTTCTCATGTCTTAGGTGCATATATATTATTATTTTAATTACCCTGTGCACTTTGTAAACAATCATTGTAATTTTAATTCTCATACAGCTATATCCGAGCTCTACTCATCAAAATGTTGTCCACCTGCGGGACCATAAATATCTTACTGCGTTCTATTAATCTCTATTTAATACATTTTAATCAAACCACACATCTCATTCTACACAATCTATACCATGCCACAACTCACACCACTACAATTTCTACACAACTCACGCTAACTCCAATTACTCTTCCCTACCCCCAATCACTCCCATCCCCTTACAGCAATTCTCAGAGCAGTGGACTCATCAGATCAAGCCACCTCGCTGCAAGATGTCAAAACCAACAACTCAAGCTTCACTATATACTTAACTTATATATTCTATATAAAAAAAACTGCTGAATAACTTATTTTATACCCTCCAAACCCCCAACCCACTCTAATCACCCCACCCTCTACCATTTCATTTAAAAATTCTCAATCCCCTCTGTAACAAACCACCTCTAATAAATCATCATCTTCCCCCATTATCCTTATTCCGAAATATACAAAGCGTATACCATTAGCGCTGCGTATATTTCCTACCCAATGCACTGTACCTAAAAAAAACCTAACCTAACCCCCCCCCCCCCCCCCACCCCGTGGGTGCCCGCCTTGTCGTGGCGGGGAGGGCTCAGTAGCCGTCGTAGTGGTGGGTTGTGTGTTGGCCCACTACCCACGGTGAAGCTAAGCGGCACCCTTCTTCACCGAGTCGTCCATTACTCGCAAGGGTGGTTCTATATCACAATTGCACTACGGATACTCGAATATTATATCACCCTGGCTATGCACTTATGCTACTAGTACAGGGTAACAGCATCTAACCCCCACCCCCAAATGTCTATCAAGTCACCACTACCCTGCTGTCCCTTCGGGGGCTCCGAGTTGTCCGGATGGTCTGTATGGCAGCATGGAGTTGCATCTCTGTTGACGGCTCGGAGTTACAAGGATCTGACGGCTGTTCTTCACAACACGGACCACAAAACGTATACCGATAGCGCCGCGTGGTCCGTTTCCCCCATTTAAAATCATTAGGAAGAGGAGGGGGTTTTAGTCGGTAGGTCTGTCGTTTATAAGACAGGAGTCCGACACTACCAGGGCTCAACTTCCCTGGTGTGCATGAGCATTTCCCCCGCCTCTCTCCCCAAAAAAAACCGACACTCCGCACCTGCTGGCCGAGCTCCGCTTTAGCCTCCCGCGCGATCTAGATACACCCAAAACACACTATTGACTCGCTGCGTTAGAACCTACAACAAATCCTTCGGCGAGCTGGACTTTTATAATAATTCCAGACAAGTTGTAAAACAAACAATTATTCATAATTTCTCACTGACACACACACACACGCACCCAAATAAACACGCAACATGCCTAACTAATTATTAATAAATAACTAACTAAAAATGAGCTAACAATAACAACCATCCCAGCATAATTAATTTACTTTCAGTATTTATTTTTTAATTAAAGTGGGTACTTACCTTCCTTTTTTTATTATTTATGTCTGTTTATTGTATGTATGTTCTGTGGTCTAAATAGGAAATTTATAATTGGCCTTCTTTGGATAATATTATATCAAAATTCCATTTATAAAATGTGCTGTTAATTTCCTAAATATAGAAAAATAAAAATAAAATAAAATAAATAAAATAACCTAACCATCTATATTAAATCATCATGACTGACTCATTCGAGGACGAACTGGACAATGACCCGATCAAGATCTTCGACGACGAAGTCTCCGATCGCATCCACATGATCATATCGCTGCTCACAAAAGAAAAAAGCCTTACCAGAGGTAATAAGGAGATCATTTTCATGGAAGCCAACAGAATACTGAAAGCCACTACCTCCTTCTGCAAACATCTGCAGGAAGATAAAACCAAGGATATGCAACAAGATAAAAGTGACAACAATGATATCAAGAACATGATCAAAGACACCATCAAAGCCGCCTTATCTGAACACATCAAACAAGTACCAACCACTCAACCTGTCAAGCCCTCCTACTCTACAATCACCAAAACACCCACTACAAAACCAGCATTAATATTCAATTCAATGGAGACAGTCAATAACCCAGAAGAAACTTTTAAAAATCTGAAACAAAGTATCACTTTCCAAGACACAAATTTCGCACCCACCAACATCAAGTACCTGTCCAACAACAAGATCAAAATTGATTTTGACAAATTGGAACACCGAGATATAACCATGAAAAAGATCGAAAACCCAAATTCTAAAGTCCGCTACAAAAAAAACCAAAAATCCTGAAACCACATACCCAACGAAGAGTTAATCCAAATCATCAGCAAACAAATGACTGTATCAAGCAATTAATACAATGACCAGATTACCTAGAATTCAAATTTAAAAAGACCAACAAGAATAAAAAGCTCTACAATGCTGTATTTGTCACAACCCCCGAAATCTTCAAAGCCGTCACCCAATCTCGCAGAATAAACATTGACTATTACCGTATACACGCCAGCTAATACATTCCAATATTACAGTGTTATAAACAGTGAGTTGTTATTATGTATAGAGTCGCAGGCCCCATACTTCCCCGTCATATATAGTAGTCTGTGCCCCATACATCTTATTGCAATAAAATTGGCATAGTCCACGTCTTTAAAGACGTAGCTTTTGAAAATCAGCAACAAGCATGCCAAACGTATCCTTGTCTCGCTTTCACCTACCGTGAAAATTACTGTGACATAAGGAGTTGAACAAAGATAGAAATATAATGAATGAAAATAAATTAGTGTTGCCCCCATATTAAAACTTTTTTTCCCACATTGAATGAATGAATGAACGAACATTAATGAATGGTATGACTAATGACTATGGCTAAATTAAAATTGGGTATGCAGTTTCAAAGCACCCGGGTGTAAGTCGGTATTTGGCTCAATGGATTTTAATACTATAACTTGGAATTAGATAATTCTAGTATAGCTACAAAACGGCTGAATGGATTTTAATGAAACTTTAATTTTAAAGATCGTTTAAATTTACTTATTGTAAACATGAAATAAAACACAATTATATATACATAGGCTGTTCCGAAAGTTTTTAGCTAAAAAGTTTGTATTCATTATTTATTTCTGCATTTATTAAAAATCGAAGTGTAATTTCAATGTAAACCTCCTTGGAAAAAATCACTGGCCATCTACAATTACTTTTTTATTATTATTTTTTTACGTACATGCGTCGATAGTAATTTGATTTGAACAATGAGCGTGCCGGGTGAAGCATTTCGTGCGATGATCTTCTATGATTATAAACGAGGGTTAACCTTTAAGGAATCTCACGAAAATTTGCAAGCAGCTTTTGGTGAGTGTTCTCCTTCGTTAGCAACTGTCACCTATTGGTAAAGAAATTTCAAACGAGGTCGGGATAGCCTAGAGGGTGATGAGGCCAGGACGACCGCCAACTGCGGTTACCCACGAGAACGTCATCAGGGAGGAGTGGTTATTAAAAGAGCATCGGAATATCACACATCGAGAGATTGTGAATGAACTAAAGATTGGATCACAGGCGGTTTCTACGATCCTGTATGAACATCTCAGAGTAAGGAAGGTTGCTTCGAGGTGGATACCACATTGTCTCTCAGAAGAGCAAAAATCTCGACGTGTGGATTGGTGCAGGTTTATGTTAGAAAAATTCGAAGGAGGGACTTCGCAACAAGTATCCTACATCCTAACTTCCTACGAATCTTGGATTTATAGTTACTATCCTCTTACAAAACAGCAATCCACTGAATGGGTGTTTGAAGAAGACGAGTTACCCACAAAAGATATTCGCGGGCGGAGTGTAAATAAAAAATGATTGCCGTTTTTTCCGTCGTAGTGGCCCAGTAGCAATAATTCCATTAGAATATCGTAGAACGGTTACTAGTGAGTGGAATTGCGAAGTGTGTTTGCCCCGAGCCTTCGAGGAGTTGAATGAGAGTCGCCCAAGGAGCGGAACTCGGGGCATTCTTTTTCATCAAGACAACGCGCCTGCTCACACGGCCGCTAGAACGATGGATTTCTTAGCCACTACGGGCGTCCAATTACTACCCCATCCACCTTACATCCCAGATCTGGCCCCGTGTGATTTTTTTTTGTTTCCCACCATTAAAAAAATGCTCTGTGGAAGAAAATTTAAGACTTCGGATGAGGCTGTTCATGAATTTAGGCGATTGTTTTTCGACCTTTTTTTTTTTTTTTTTTTTTACGTGGGGAAATGCATCATGCATACCCGCCCCCTCGGGAGTGAGAGAGCGGGTTATGTCGGACTCCAACCGACTAAAACCCCACGGTGTCCTTCGCGCCGGTTGTCGGCGGGTCACGGGAACGCGTTAGCAGTCTTCCGCGGCCCGCCGCCGGTTGGCCGTTTGGCCCCTCCTCTTGGTTGATTGGAGTAACCATCTCTTTTAAGGCGCCGTGGCGGACACCACCGCAACGCCTTCCTCCAGGGTCTCCGTTAAGTGCGGCTGGCGAGACTCCCCTCACCCTCCGCCGGAGACCCGGGTTATGGGAGTGCGAGCTGGGCGTATTGACGCCGACGCACTCCCCTCCGCCGTTGGCGGATGATGTCGGAAGAGGGATCAATTTCCCTCTCCCGTTCCGCCTCCTCCTTCTGGGACATGACAGTCTCACAGAAGGAGGCAGCGGCCGTCCAGGCATCCTCGTTGCCGGACATTGCCCTTAGAAGGGCTGGCAGCGAGACATCTTCTTCGATGGCTGCGGCGAGTTCTCGACGCTGCTCGTCCCATGCGGGGCACTCCTCCAGCGTATGCTGCGCCGAGTCTTCGTCGCAGCCGTCGCAGTGGTGGCACTGCGTCGTCGGCTCCCTTTGGGCAATCCGACACAGGTACTTCCCGAAACACCCATGTCCCGAGAGCACCTGCGTCAGCCGGAAGGTCAGGGGTCCGTGTCGCCTCTCCACCCACTCCCCGATGACGGGGCGGAGAGCATCGACGGTCCGATGGCCGGCGGTAGGGCGCTCCATGCGCTCCTGCCATTCGACCATCACCAGCCGTCGAAAACGGAGCCTCCGGTATCTCGTCTCCGCTGGCGTAGGTCGCAAGTCCCTGGCCCTGACGTCCTCACGCCAATCAAACATTGACGCGAGGGCCAGCGCCTCCAGATCCCAGGGTAGCGACCCCGCCAGCGCGCACGCCGCCTCGTAAGAGATGGTGCGATAGCCCCGGATAGCCCTGGTGGCCATTGCCCGCTGCGGTCTTCGCAGCAGGGCTTTGTTCTGCTCGTTAGCCACCAGGGCGTTGTACCACACCGGGGCGCCGTACAACGCCATCGATCGCACCACTCCCATATAGAGGCGGCGGCATCCCACACTCGGACCCCCGAGATTGGGCAGCAGTCGCCCGAGGGCATTGGCTGCTCCCATGAGTCGGGGGGCCAGGAGACGAAAGTGCTCCCGGAAGCTCCAGCGACCGTCGAGCACCAGTCCGAGATATTTCATCCCGGACTTGAACCCGACACGGACCCCATCAACGAGGAAGTGGGACTCTACCGGTGGCCGTCGTTGGCACCCGTGAAAACACAGGGCCTCCGACTTGTTGAGGGCCACCTTGAGTCCCACCCTCCTAATCCTACCGACGACCAGTGCCACCCCCGTCGCTGCGCGACGGGCAGCCTCCTCGAAGGATCTACCCCCGGACAAGAGCAGTGTGTCGTCCGCGTAGCAGACGACACCCAGTTCCGGGGGCAGTGGGCCCCGCAGCACCCAATCGTATCCGATGTTCCACAGGAGCGGTCCTAAGACCGAACCCTGCGGAACACCGCACACCATCTCCCTCCGCAACGGCGTGTTGTTTCGCCCCATGTACGTGACGCACCTGTCGGACAAATAGTTGCCGATCAGCCGCCGCAAGTACCGAGGCACTCCATGGTAACGGAGCGCCTCACCGACGCGGTCCCAGGGCAGAGTGTTAAAGGCGTTGGCAATGTCAAGTGACACCGCCACCGCCACTCCGCCCCGGGAGACCACCTGTTCCGAGAAGGACCGCACACGAATGATCGCGTCCAACGTCGATCGGCCTTCTCGGAAACCAAACTGGTGGTCCGACAGATCGGGACCAACACGGCTCAGGTGCGTCAAGAGGCGGGAAGCCACTATCCTCTCGAACAGTTTTCCCGCCTCGTCCAGCAACACAATGGGGCGATAAGCAGAGGGAGAGTCCGCGGGGCGCCCTTCCTTCCTCAGAAGGACGAGTCTGCCCGTCTTCCACTCAGTAGGGAATCGGCCGGACTGCAGACACGCGTCGTACAGCCCGTTCAGCCGACCCCCCAGTTGCGGCATGGCCAAGACCCAGGCGCGTCCCGGGATCCCGTCAGGCCCCGGCGCCGTGGTTTTCCGCCGAAGCCTGTCGGTGGCCGCCTTCAGCTCCTCCGGCGTGACTGCCGGAACCTCTCCTGCTTCGTTGTCCTCTTCCTCTGGAGGCGCCTCGTCGAGGGGATCGTAAGCGATCCGCCCCGGAAAAAGAGCGGACACCACCTCGTCCAGCAGTCGAGGCTGGAGACTCGTCGTTATTGGGGGCTCCCCGGTGCGGAGTTTTCCTCGCACCGTTTTGTAGGGACGCCCCCAAGGATCCCGATCGAGAGTCTCCAGGAGCTCCTCTCGCGCCTGGGTCTTGGCCAGGCGGATGGCCCGCTGCAGATTGTGCTTCGCCTCCTTGTAGGCATCGTACAGCGGGCCATCTTGCGTAACATCCCTCCGCTGCCTTCGCCGGTGTCTCGCGTACTGGCGGCGCAGACCGACGCACGATGAGCGCAAGTCCGCAATCTCCTGCGACCACCAGTACACGGATCGCCTCGGCGGATGCCGTCCGGCTCGGGGCATGGCCGTGTCGCATATATGCGACATGGCCTTCCGGAGCCACGCCGTCTCTTCATCGGGGTCGATGTTTGTCGGTCGGGGCCGCCAGGCCCAGACTATGGAGGCCTCCTCTAGCGCCGCCCGATCCAGACGCCGGAGTATCCACCGCTTTCGCGGTTCGTCTCCGGTACCGTCCGGGCGAGCAGCGCCGGAGCCGTCACCGGGGGCAGAGAGGTCGAACCGAATGTATCTATGGTCCGACAGTGTCTCCACCCCCTCCAAGACCCTCCAGTCCAGAACCCGTGCGGCGGCAGCCGGGCTAGCGAACGACACATCCACTATTGACCCCCCGTGCTGCCGCACGCAAGTGTCGACATTGCCCAAGTTAAGAATTAAGAGGCCCGTCGACACTGCCCACTCCCCCAAAACCTCGCCGCGCACGTCTGTTGCAGGGCAACCCCAAGCCTCCGATTTGGAGTTGAGGTCGCCCATGACCAACACTGGGGTTGCCGGGAGCCGACCAATTGCGGCCCCCAGATCCCCCAGAAAAGTTTCAAATTCGGCGAGGGTTCTGTTGGGGGAGAAGTACGCCCCGACCAGACAAACACCACCCCACTGGGCCGCCACGTATCCCTGACCTCTCGCAACAACGTCGAGAGGCGGGACGTCGGCAGCGCCTGAGCTCACAATGGCCACCAAGCCCTGTGTGTCGCCCGCCCAATTATGTCTGGGGGGGACGTAGTAGGGCTCGGCGACCACCGCCACGTCAATGGACCACTCCGCCACAGACTGCAGGAACAAGTCCTGAGCCCGAGCAGAGTGGTTCAGGTTCCCTTGGAGGAGATGCGTTAGGCGGAATTCTGTATTGGAGCATCCACCGACATCTCCTCCTCAGGGGCTTGCGACGCGACCGCAGCCGGGGTCATTGCGGCTGCAGCGGCGGCATTCGGTGCCCTTCTGGACTTTTTCGGGGGCGAACAGCGGTCGCCCCCGACAACGTGGTTTGCCGGTCTGCCGGCACACTGGCAGACCGGACAAAGCGGCGTGCGAGAGCAGGTCGCCGCCTTGTGCCCCCTCTCGGCGCAGCGATAGCACATATCGCTGCGGTCGACTCCTTTGCATAGGGCACGGGCGTGACCTCTCTCCAGGCACCTATGGCACATCAGAGGCCTCGGTGGCAGTAGCTTCACGTGGGACTTTATCCATCCCACGTGTAGGCCTTTCTCGGCCAGTTGGCCGGCCACCGCCACCGGGCAACGCGCCCAGGCCGTGCCAAGGTATGTCACCCACCTTTACGGCCTCTGCGCTGCAGCCGGTGCTCCGCGCGATATCTCGCGCCACGTCCTCGGGAGCGACCGAGTCGTCCAGGCTCGCGATGCGCACATCCGCGCATTTCACGGGCCTGGAGAACCGGACCTCATCTTCGCGGAACACCTTCCGCAGCTCAGCCGCCAAAAGGTCCGCCTTTTCACCCCCGTCCGAGCCGGACAGCTCTAAGGACCTGGCCCCCGTAATGGTATGTTTGAAACCCATACCGGGGATGCCCAGGTCCTCGAGCCTTACCTCCTCCCTGGCCTTGGTCAGGACCGAGGCGTACGTTAGGCCCTTTTCCAGGGCCGCTGGCAGCAGGGTGATGGTCACCGCCGCTGTGCGTGGCGGCTTGACCCGCGCCCTCTTCCTCGCCTTCTGGGCCTTGGCGGCAGCAGCAGCGGCAGCAGCCTTCTGCTGCCTAACCTGCTGCCTCCTTTCCTTGCGCCCCTGACCCACCACGGTCCATTCCGTGGGAGGCGTGGGCGCAGGCTGTCCAGCCTTTTTGGGCGCCTTTTTGGGAACCGGTCCCTTCACAGGGGGCGGTCCTCCCGCAGGAGCCGGTCTCTTTGCAGGGGCCGGTCTTTCTGCCGAAGCCACCTGACCTGCGGGAGCCGCCCTAGAGTCTCCTGCCAGCGGAGGTCGGATAGTCGGCTCTCGAGGCAGCCTTCTCTCGAACTCCGCCAGGCGGGCCGCCACGAAGTCGCCCATCTGGCGCACTCCGTTAGCTATGCCCTACTGCACGGCCTCCTGAACGGCCTTGGCCACGTCCCCCGGAAGGGGCGCCCGCTGGGGCTGAGCCTTCCCCCTTGCGACCTCCAGTGCTTGCTGGCGGAGCTCAATCACCTCTTTTTTGAGTTTGTTGATTTCCGCCACAAGACTCAGCACCTCCT
Source organism: Nemapogon koenigi (assembly GCA_963924495.1). NCBI lineage: Eukaryota > Metazoa > Arthropoda > Insecta > Lepidoptera > Tineidae > Nemapogon > Nemapogon koenigi. The sequence goes on from OZ004642.1 coordinate 81,781, forward strand.
GCCTCATCCTGTCCTCGGTGGAGGTCCTGGGGCCGCCCAGCAACTGCTCCAGGCACCCCTTCATCGTTTTGTCTACGGCATCAGCCGACGCCTTGAGCGCGCTCTGGTATTTGCCATGCAAGTTCCCAGAGCCGGTCGCCACCATCCGGACGATTCCCGCCGCTGTGTCCATGGCGTCAGCGAGAAGGGTCTCGCTGGCGCCGCCGCCGCTGATCCTTGTCACCGTGTCGCTGAGCTTCGTCCTCGCCGCTTCCACCATAGTCATGGTGGACTCGCCGCTCAGCGACTCCTTCGACCCTCTGGCGGACACCCTTCTGAGGGGGGGCGACCTTGACCTTGAAGGGTCTCTAGAGACCCCCAAAGACCTCGTTCCGGTCGCCGACAAGCGGGTGGCCCGTCCTCTTGGTGCCCCTGCACCTATGGGAGCCCTCAGCTCCGACTCATCATTGGAGGAGAGGTCCGACCCTCCCTCCATCCTGCTCCTCTTGGAGCTGCTCCTTCCAGCTCCTCTTCCCTTCTTTCTTAAGCGAGACGCGCTCTCCCCCGCCGTCTCCAAACATGCCATTGAGGGCGTGTTCTCGCTTACTATTTTATTTAATTTTTTTGTATTTGGATCCATATCAAGTCCCACGAGTATGGGGGAAGTAATCCGTCCGCCCGAGTGGTGCCCCCTGCACCCGGGTAAGCCTAATTACACCCAGGGTTTCGGCCGGTGCCCTGGGAGCGCTCGCGACTGATCTACCTCATCAGCCATGCATCCCCTCGCCACGCTAGAGCTTGGGATTGAGGGATTTTTTATAGAGGTTGTCTCCTCGCGACCCAGGCGGTTAAGCCAAGGCCCCCGTTCCCCTTCATCACCAGACTCCAGGGTTTACGGGTTTGCCGACGGAGCAGTTGTGAACTGCTCGTCCGGCTGCGCACTAAAGCGCCCACCGGACCCGTCGCCGACCGCATCCGGCTGGACTCTGATCCAGAGTCGGTCCGGAGCGGTTTTGTGGGGTGTGCGGCCCAAAAGACCGCGCCCACCCACCTCGGGTGTTCTTAGTTTCACCCCGGGACAGAACCCGGGGCTACTGAGCCCCCCCGCCACGACAAGGCGACACCCCCAGGGGGGATTGTTTTTCGACCTTCCGCAAGATCTTTTTTTAAATGTTTTGAAAGCTGGTTTTCACGAATAAATAAATGTAAAGAGGCTGGAGGAAAGTATTTTGAAAAACTGTAAATAAAATATTCTCGCGAGCGGAGCGGTTCCATTAAGGACTCCGTTTAACTCGCAAGAGTAAACTGCATACTTGTATTTCCACCAACAAATAGTCGAGCGGAAAGGTCTGAGCGAGCAGAAAGAGTTGAAATGAACTCGTTCAATTCTAGGGAGCGGAGCGGAGTCATTACGGATTCCGTTCAACTCGCAATGACAAATTACATAGTAGGGTTTCTACAGAGAAAGAGGTGAGCGGGGCGGATCGAACGAGTAAAAAGAGGTTGAAACGAGTCCGCTGCGGCAAGGTCTCGCCGACTAGTTTGGAACGGACTCGCTCGCAGTTTCGGTCACCCGCTCTGCTCGCGCCCCTTCCCCGTCCCTCCACGCATTGTTGTTGTGGTAACCGTGTACTCTTTGGTAACCGTGAAGAGAGAACGTTGTTTTGTAATGGAGCGATTTATAGAAACTGTACGACAATATCCAAAGGCCAAAACGTTATGTCCAACAAGGACCGGCCAGAGAAAGCCCGGGCCGAGAGGTCCGGCCCAACAATGTGCGTGCAAATTTGCTATGCCGGGCAAAGACAAGTACACAGAATTGGCCCGCACATTATTGGTACGGACATTCTCGGACCGGGCATGTCCTGCACAAGAATGCAGAGCAATTTGCTTGGCCGGACAAAGACAAGTACACAGAATTTGTCCGCACACTGTTGGGCCGGACCTCTCGGCCCGGGCAATCTTTGGCCGGTCCTTGTTGGACATAATGGGGACAAAACGATGGTATCATGGTACCATCGATGGTACCGTCAAATGTAAATATTATATTAATGGCTTGGATGGTAGACCTTTTATCCAACTCTTTAGTTTCATTGCAAATTAATTTTTAAATTTAATATAAAATTATGTTTATTTTGACTTCTATTTTAATTAATTAATTAATAAATCAATAAAATATTAAATTAATAAACATGTCCTGTTTATTAATTTAATATTTTAACAGGAAGTCAAAATAACGAAGATTTTTTTTATGTGACATCAAATTCATAGACAATTTTTTGTTTCTTTTTGTTTTACCACTTTCGTTCGACCGAAAACGAAAGTGTCGCTGTCGCTAACCCAGCAGCTTTCTTGTCCTACGCTCTGTTGATCAACAGGCAATCGTCGGGCTTTAGCCCGTCTCTTGGGGTCCCATCGCGACTGCGTCGCTCACTAATTCAAATTTAACTGCTATTAAATTTCCCGCCAAATCACTAGGAGAACATGAACATGTTAGAGAGAAGTATATTCCTTGCGATAAACCGAACGAAACCAAACCTAACCTAACATACCAAATTAGGAAACTCTAGGTCCGTGGGGTTCAAATGCCAAAAATTTTATTAAAGATGTATCCCCTCGACTGATCATCTCTTCTGGTGACAAAAGGGCATCCTCGCTCAACGAATCAGCATCGCGATTCAGCGGGGAAATGCGGCCAGTATTCTTGCCACTATTCCACGCGGACCTGGTTTATTTATTTAATTTTAATCTTTAGATTTGATTTAAGATTCTAATCTTATTTAATAAAAAAAAAATAGGAAATATGACATTATTATGAAATTGATATTATTGATATATTATTGACATTAAGGGGAAGGCCAAGGCAAAATCGCTGACTTTGAATCCTGTTTCCTCTGAATGTATTGGCATGAAAATTCCAAAAAAAATATATCATGTTCTTTCATTCTTTATCTAGTGAATTTCCTATCTAAACTAATAAGTTATTTAATAATTAAATATATTGTAAACCCCTTTTTGAATTTTTAAATGTTATTATCTTAAGCTATTGAAACGTGATTAAAACGGTTTTTTTAACGATAGATATTAACAATATCTAGTGAATTTCCTAGTAAAAAGTTGTTACAGTAAAAAATAAACTTATGACAAGGAAAAGTAACATCTAACGCACCTAACCGGCACCGAATTCAGTCCGCCCGCAGCGCTGGGGCCTTTCGGACGTGGAAGCTGTGCTTTTTTTCTTGGACGTCAGTTGGTGATATTTTTTTACGTATTTAAATAATTTAACAATCTACTTCCATAGTAATGAAAATATTCAGACACGCCACTCGGCCGGCCGCCTAGCCGCCTAGCCGAGACGAGCGATCCGTTATTAGCATCTTTTCGTTTCTTATAATATTTTGATATTTCTACTTTATATAAATTTATAATAATCTTCATTATGTCTTAGTTGGTGAATTAAAAGGGGAAATAAAAGACAATACCGAGGTACAGAAAAAAATCCATAAAAATAAAAGAAGAAAACTGGAAAAGAGTAGCAGACCTGGGAGTGACATCATGGCATTCGCAGATACTGATTTCGTTGCAAAAGTCGACTCAAGATGCTCCTGTTATGCAAATGACAACAGACACCATGCCCCTGCATAACAATTTTATTAAACTATACACTGTGAAATTACTGATGGCTCTAAAATGGGACATAATGTAGGCTGTAGAATATATAGCGTTGAACTACTCTTCAAGGAGGCAATCAATCTTAGCAAACATGCCAATATATTCCAAGCATAGTTATACGCACTAATTATATGTGCTGAAGCTAATATACAAAAGCACTACATAAACAAGAAAATGTATATACACTCAGACAGCAAGGCGGCTCTCTTGGCCATCAACTTCTATCCTCTCAGCTGGTCATGAACTGCGTTGATGTACTGAATAGACTGGGCAGCAAAAACTAAGTTATCCTTAAATCGGTACCAGGGTACTCAGGGATAGAAGGTAAATAAATTGCTGACTTCCTGGCACGTGCAGGGGCTAAGGATACACAGTATGGACCTGAACCGTTTTGTGGAATTTCTAAAAGCCTATCTAGAAGCATTCTGATAGACAAGTGCAATATGGAATCAGTACTACACTGGCACAACCACTAGTGCAGCACAATTAACTTAACTCACTCAGTCGAACAAATCTTCGAATTGTAATTTTAATAAAATATTTTTACCAGTCATACACTAAAAATGTTCAGTTTATATATAAATAGCATTCCGCCCCCGGCTTCGCTCGTGGATATTTTCTAACAAAATAAAATATAGCACTCATAGATAATGGCTTGCCTGCACTACCCCTACCTCTACCCCTACCCCTACCCCTACCTCTACCCCTACCTCTACCTCTACCTCTACCTCTACCTCTACCTCTACCTCTACCTCTACCTCTACCTCTACCTCTACCTCTACCTCTACCTCTACCTCTACCTCTACCTCTACCTCTACCTCTACCTCTACCTCTACCTCTACCTCTACCTCTACCTCTACCTCTACCTCTACCTCTACCTCTACCTCTACCTCTACCTCTACCTCTACCTCTACCTCTACCTCTACCTCTACCTCTACCTCTACCTCTACCTCTACCTCTACCTCTACCTCTACCTCTACCTCTACCTCTACCTCTACCTCTACCTCTACCTCTACCTCTACCTCTACCTCTACCTCTACCTCTACCTCTACCTCTACCTCTACCTCTACCTCTACCTCTACCTCTACCTCTACCTCTACCTCTACCTCTACCTCTACCTCTACCTCTACCTCTACCTCTACCTCTACCTCTACCTCTACCTCTACCTCTACCTCTACCTCTACCTCTACCTCTACCTCTACCTCTACCTCTACCTCTACCTCTACCTCTACCTCTACCTCTACCTCTACCTCTACCTCTACCTCTACCTCTACCTCTACCTCTACCTCTACCTCTACCTCTACCTCTACCTCTACCTCTACCTCTACCTCTACCTCTACCTCTACCTCTACCTCTACCTCTACCTCTACCTCTACCTCTACCCCTACCCCTACCCCTACCACTACCACTAACTTTGGATATTGTTCATACTAAAATAGCGATAAAAAATGGGGGGTGGTGATAGGAGGGTGAAAAATAGTTTACGACGGATTGTCGGCCCTACCGAATATAAATATAAAATCTTATAAAAATCGTTCAAGCCGTTTCGGAGGAGTATGGCAACTAACTTGTGACACGGAAATTTTATATATTAGATATACACAAGTGAAACAAGGGCACGAATACATTGTATAAGTGATTTTAATTATTTTTCTTATCTACATCTCTGTATAAATATAGATTTTTAATAGATTCATATTTGTTACGGCGTGCCCTTTGCCTTTCTAACACTCCCTTAGGTTACTCTTGTGCACATCTTTTTGTTAGCCTTTATAAAGAAATTGTACCAATAAAAGCAATAAATCGACTTCATAAACTTTCTTTGTGTTTTTATCTATTTTCCTGAACCCCGTGATACTCCCAGCTCTATATTCTGTTGGTTTTGGTATATTTAAGTTGAAGTAGCGTTTCGCCCGTGGGATCCGCATACTAACTTTCAACCCCTATTATACACCCTTAGATGTATTTAAAGAAAACGTAGCATATGTCCTTTCTTAGGGTTTAAGCTTATTCCATATCAAATTGTATCGAAATCGGTTCAGTGGTTTAGCCTTGAACGTAACAGACAGACAGAGTTACTTTCGCATTTATATTAGTAAGGATATAAGTATTCCACGAAACAGACTCGTATCAAATTTTTTATCAATATTATATCTAATAAAATTATCTAGGGGCCGTCTCTTTCATAGTCTTATTTCTATCATTTAGAAGTCAAAACAACAGTTTTTAGAATTTTTGTCTATTTTTGCGTATCTCATAAAAATTACTGTCTTTGTTGTCACTAAAAATTTCGAAATAAAAATTATATTACGATAAATTTTACCGCCTCTAAGATTTTTCGAAGCTCTATGCTTTCTAAGCTGACGAGTGACTAAATAGCATTGGTTCTGTGATCTTAGAAAAGCAACTGCCCATTTTACGTAGCCACACCCAAACGCGATTTTTATTTTGCCTTTGTCTTATCCTTAACATTGTAGCATAACATTGATTATTTTGTGACCCATTAATGACAGACAAGAGATTTATCATTTGACATTGTTAACTATAGAATTATTGACATTGTATTATTAAAGCATCATTATTATTATTATTGTATACTTATATTGATCAAATTACAAGGATTATTCATTATTATTAAATTAAATTAGTATTCTCTTTATTTCATTTCTTTTCTTTTAGTTATAGTTTTACATATTTAGGTATAAAAAAAAAACAAAAATATATGAAAATATAAAAAAGGAGTTATCACCCAGCGGGGTTAGCATATATTTTGACAGCGACACTTTCGTTTCGGTCGAATGGCCTTGAACAGGCCAAAACGTTCATGTCCAACAAGGACCGGCCAGAGAGAGCCCGGGGCCGAGAGGTCCGGCCCAACAATGTGCGGGAAAATTCTGTGTACTTGTCTTTGTCCGGCCAAGCAAATTGCTCGGCATTCTTGTGCAGGACATGCCCGGTCCGAGAATGTCCGGCCCAACAATGTGCGGGCAAATTCTGTGTACTTGTCTTTGCCCGGCATAGCAAATTTGCACGCACATTGTTGGGCCGGACCTCTCGGCCCCGGGCTATCTCTGGCCGGTCCTTGTTGGACATGAACGTTTTGGCCTGGTCAAGGTCATTCGACCGAAACGAAAGTGTCGCTGTCAAAATATATGCTAACCCAGCCGGCAGCGAGGTAAATACCCAAACTACCGGTGGTTAGGTCTGCAGAGAGAGGAACTTCCTCACAATACAGGCCGTGCTGAGGAGTACTGCCTTCTGGATCTGGCCCTTGACCCAACCGCCAATCTCAAGGCTCCTAAGATGACGGTCAAAACTCTTGCCAAACAGACCATTGACCGTCACGACTATCGGTACAATGATCGCCGACTTCACATCCCACATGTCGACAATATCGTGAGCCAAGACAAGATATTTTGATTGTTTGTCTTTCTCAGCTTTCACAAGATTGTCGTCATGTGGGATAGTGACATCGATTATCATTGCAAGGTGCGCTGATCGATCTACCAACACAATATCAGGCTTATTGGCAACAATAGTTCTGTCTGTGATGATAGATCGATCCCAGTAGAGCGTGGCATGACCATTTTCAAGAACTGGTTCAGGCACATACATGTAATACGGTACTTCCGTGACTACAAGGTTGTATCGTAAAGCAAGTTGTTCCTGGCTACTTGGTTGTGCCTGTGCAAGTACTCGCTGTTGGCAAGGCTAGAACAACCGGAAATAACATGTCTGATTGACTCTCCGAGACGGTGGCATGCTCGACAGATGTCAGCCGTGCCGTCCTTAATGATGTATTTCCGGTAGTTATTCGTCTTGACAAGAGAGTTTTATGAAAGATTGTATGAAAGCGCTGATGGACAACAAACACATCCTTCGGATGATGTTAGCGAGGAATATGAGGACTCGGAAATTATCGATAATATTATCACGGAGGATGATGTTGTGTCAGCCATCAGAAGATTGAAGAACGGAAAAGCGGCAGGGAAAGACAGGATTTCCTCCGAGATGATAAAATATGGAGGAGCGATAATATGTAACACACTGTGTGGTCTCTCCAATAAATGCTGGAGCGACGGACGAGTACCAGGAGACTGGTGTCAAGCCATAATAGTTCCAGTGTTTAAAGGAAAGGGTTCACAGCTTGATTGCAATAATTATCGCGCCATCAGCCTTATCAGCTTGGTTGGAAAAATGTATGGAAGAATAATAATTGAAAAGGTGCAAAAGGTGACAGAAAATAAGATGTGGGATGCTCAAGCGGGATTTATGAAAGGTAAGAGTTGTGTTGACCAAATTTTTACCTTAAGAAACATTGTTGAAAAACATTTGGCGAAAAATCAAAAAGTCTACAGCGTTTTCATTGACCTAGAAAAAGCATATGATAACCTATGCAGAACGGAATTATGGTCAACACTAGCGAGATACGGAGTGATTAAAAAACTCATAGGGGCAGTACAATCATTATATGATGGCTGTACTGCCGTTGTTAGAGTGGGTGGACAGTGCTCAGCCCCGTTTAACATACATTGTGGTGTTAAACAGGGCTGTGTAATGTCACCTTGTCTGTTCAATCTCTATCTCGATAGTTGTTTGACCAAATTACAACAATGTTCCTTAGGGATAGAAATGGGTCCTACTAGACTTTGCTGTCTTTTATATGCCGATGATGCGGTATTAATTGCATCTTCGGAGCAAGAGCTGCAAAACCTGGTTGCACTTTTGAATGAGGAATGCGAGAAGAAATTCATGAAAATTAATATTTCGAAATCAAAAGTATTTGAAAAGGATGATGAAAGGACGGATTGTAACATTTGTGTGAAAGGAAGTAAATTAGAACAAGTGAATGAATATGTTTATTTAGGTAGTATGTTTACAAGAAGTGGAAAGATAGACAAGGAAATTGAAAGGAGAGTGAAAGCGGGAAGCAAGGTATTTGGTGGACTAAACAATGTATGCAGAAATAAACAACTTACCTACAACTAAAACTAAAATGAACATACATAATGCTGTTTTAGTTCCATCACTTACTTATGGAAGCGAGACTTGGGTATGGTATAAGAAGCATGAAAGTAAAATAAATGCAGTGGAAATGCGGTCTTTACGTAGAATGTGTGATATAAAACGTATTGACCGCATCCGGAACGATGACATTAGAGAAGAATGCGGTGTAAAAGATGATGTTGTGACTAAAATGAAGAAAAGTAATTTACGCTGGTTTGGACACGTTGAAAGACTGAAGGATGAAAGATTGACTAAAAAGGTTTATATGGCTGAAGTGAAAGGAAATGCTGGCAGAGGACGACCTAGATGTACTTTTATTGAACATATAAAAAATATATTGATCGATGGAAATATTAAAAGTACACACAATCGCCGAGCATGTATTAAAGGTATGATGAATATAAAATAAGCAAAAGAGATATGTCAGGATCGTAGCAAATGGCATTCGATTGTCTCTGCCTACCCCTCTTGGGATGAAAGGTGTGATGATAGATAGATTGCACAGGTAAAACCTTCGGTTTATCCAAAGAGATCACCGAAGCGTAGCCAGGACACGGAAGTCAAAAGGTCTACTTCAGAACCATGAAGAGCCTTATAGAACCTTCCGTGTAACTCCTTGCTTAGTACTCAGTATTACAGGTTTGTGCCAGTTCTCTTTAGCCAAGGATAACGGGGCAAAGCCCTTGTCTACCTTGACCACATTTCCATACATCACCCCCTCATTGTTGAGGAAATATTCTCTGAGACTGTATACCTCACGATTGTGGAGAGTCTTAGCGTTGAGAAAGCCACGACCTCCACATTTACGTGGGATGTACAGTCTCATTACAGATGAGTGTGGGTGGTGCATACGATATGCGGTCAATAGTGTCCGAACTCGTCTGTCCAGGGCGTCCAGTTCAGTTTGAGTCCACTTGAGTATGCCAAAGGAATACAATAAGACAGGCATGACCCAATTATTAAAGGCACGCACTTTATTTCCGCCTGATAAAAGACTCTTCAGTACTTTTTTCAGGCGGCCATAGAAGCGCTCCTTCATAGATTGTTTCATGTCTGTCTCATTGATTGTTATTGCCTGTGACATACCTAAATACTTGTAGGTTTTGTTTTCGGAGAGTGAATCAAGTTTTACAGAATCTGTGGGTAGTGTACTTTTAGACTCCGTTATCACTCCTCGTTTTACATGTATAATCGCACATTTGTCTAAACCAAACTCCATACTGATAGATTTACTAAAGTTTTCAGTTATCCTTAGTAAATGTTTGACCCCCCAACCAGAGAAGATTTCGACTTATTAAACTAGCAGCGGCGGCGCTTCGCTGATATGCAGACGGACGGTCGCGAAACTTCTCTACTTATAATGCGACACTCGCTTAGGGTTACTTATGGAAGAAATTATGACATGGTGTTTTAGAAATACTATAACATTAAATTTATTTATACAACGTTAAGAACTAAGTAAATTAAAATAGTTTTTTTTTAACGTAACTAAATATTTAAAAAATACAATAAAAAGGTCGCCATATTACACAGGTGAACCGGGAGAAAGACCAGTTAATAAAAAGCTAAGTATTGCAAAGTCACCATATTACACAGGTAAACTCGGAAGAAAAGCTATTTTTTTTTTATTCTGGTCACGGATATCGATTTTGGGAACAATCGGTCCAGTTAAAAGTATTCACTTCTAAAAAATCTTTTTTCTTATCACGTAAAATAAATCAAGTAGAGCGACTGTCAGTACGAATCAATTGTACGCCATAAGACTATGTAGAGTGAAAGAGAGATTTGTTAGAGCGAGAGGTAAAACAGGAACGAGCGTCATCCCTACGTCCATTCGCTGCGGCCGCTCGGCGGACACTAAGGAACTAAAGGAAGAATTATTTGTTTTATATCATAATTTCAGCGGCTTTTGCAATTTATTGTTTTTTTGGAATTATTTTTCTTTTGGAATTTGCTTACCAAAAACTTGTTGTTTATTATATTTAATTATAAGTTACTTAGAATAAAATTTAGTAGCCAAAACACTCGTTTACCGGTAGGCAAAATTACGGCAAATTTGATAATTTAAAGCTCTTTAATTAAGCAAATGAAAGATTTTCTGAAAAATCTAGCGAGTCCACATTAACATTGAACATATAAAGATACTTCTGTACTGATTTGATTTTCCAATTATTTTATCAGTTTCGCTTGGTAAGTGCTCAAAAATGACAGTAAGTGCATTAAACCAAATCAGAGGTACATCTTGGTCAGGTTTTAGACAAGATAATTAGTATATTATAAGTGATATATAATTTTCACTAAATTACAATAAACCAAACATTATTTTAAAACTAAATTCATTTTTGTAACATTTGTCTATGAAACAAAATAAAATATTTAATCTATCACAAAATTTACGCGCGTAGCTTGCACAGCCAGACTGGGGCCTTAATCACATTTTGCAAGGTTCATGTCAATAGGACCCCCACTAACCCGACTAATACAGACACGAAGTGTGGTTGGCATGTTCGTTATTCGACCACATAACAATTATTCTTGCAAATAAGGCGCAGCCGCATAACTAATAACGCATAACGAAGTCTAGTGCCGGCAATTGCGTGGTCAGTCATGGCGGTCCACAGCGCGAGGCACTATTCAAAGCGATGTCTCTATATAATATATTATAAAGATAAAATCACGCAATAAATTATTATTGTTGTAAAGGGTAAGTATGAAAATTATAAGTAGGTTCGTTGAATAAAAAAATGACTAGCCAAGTCAAATGTTGAGGCTTACGGCCATATTCATAAACACATTTTAGAAGCGTTTTAGTTAAAAATATGTTTTGTCACTCTCTAACAAACCAGTCTTTACTAATAATAGAAAGAAACAAAACACATTTTAACAAAAACGTTGCTAAAATACGTTTATGAATAATGTCCTTTGTGTAAATAATTCGACTATTCAAATTTAAAAGTTATATTTTAAAATAGCAAACTTTGTTGTAGCAGAAAAAACAAGAAATTGGGTTTTAAATTTACTAAAGAATGTTATACGTTCTTATAAATAAATTTCTGGATTGTCTACAGAACTTGGCACCCATTTAGATCTCAAATCTTTTGTCGGTGGAGCCGGCAACCACAACATAATATTGAACTTGGCTCCCATTTTCATGTTTATGTTTTTGGTGGGATAGAAAAGTTTACATAATTTGTCTTGCATTTAAGGTTAGTAATTTATTTTTTTATTTTATTGTGGCACAAACAGTCATTTAACTTAAAACTATTATTACTTAGTTAAGCACCAAAATTTATATAAGAGCGAACAAGCAACATAACATTAACAACTAATAACCATTCACAACCTAAACAACTCGTACATTATGCAACAACAATTAACTTTTTTTTTAATTAAGATTTTAATTTTGCGGCGAGTTCCGTTACATAGGTATTGTGACAATACCTCTCATTAATAATGCACTGAGGGAACGACACAAGAAGCAGGTACATGTCTAATTTGTACGAAGGAAGGGAGATACAAATACCTGCTTATTATGTGAAGAGCGAGCAAGGTACAAGGAATAGTTTCTTGCAAGTTAGGAAGGAGAGACTATCTTATTAGGGAGTATTTTAAATAAGAATACCATGTATGGCAACGCTGATTACGAGTCTATACGCTCCGAGTCGTAGATTGGGAAGATGTACACTAAACTTAACCAACTTATTGATAAATATGTCCCGACATTCACCAAATCTCTAATAAAACTAAAAAATTAAAAACTAAAGTTCCACCGTAAATGGAAACTATATGGATTTAAGGCCAATTTACACAATACGAATTTATAGATTATAATAAAACCTATATTTGTACGCCACATTCGCCGGTGCCAATGGGCCACAGAGATGCACTTCTATAAAATATTATTCTGTTCTGTGTTGGGTTCAAGCAAATTAATTATTTTGATTTGATACTTGCTTTCCACCCCCGGATTCGACCGTGTATGTTTTCGAAAAAAATAAAATATAGCCTATACTTTGGCACTCAGGGATAATGTAGCTTCCTATTAATAAAATAATTTACAGAATCGGATCAGTAGTTTCAGAAATTACCCCCTACATCCAAACTTACAATGAAAGTTTACCTCTTTATAATATTAGATGTTTACCGATTACCGTTTGTTTACATATTGTAGCGGCCGCAAGTTACCTACGAGCAAGTGAGGGCGGGCGGCGGTGGGCGGGCGAGAATAGCAAGTGCATATTGTCGAGGTGCGCTAATTATAGCGGGCTGCGCGACATGTCCGTACATGGAGCCCGCGCCCGCTTTGGTGGTGAGTGGTGAGTGTGCGCACTGAGCTACCGACGGGGCAGGGAGTGGCGGGGGAGGGGGCAGAGGCGGCTATAAGAGCGGACGGCCGGCTGGCCGGACAGCCGTCGTACCGCCTCTGTAAGTGTCGCACCCGCACCGCACCCCGCCCGCATGTCACCCCGCACTCCCTGTCCGCCACACTCCGGTAAGTATCTCGACTCACTTCTTCCTGATACTAACACTTCACCGACCACACTCGTTAAGCCGCTCACCGTGCCACTTTGCCACTCACAATATATTTCCGCAGGTGTGCAGTACCAGCTCGAGGACACCTGACCTACCGCAACCGCAGACATGTGTGACGACGATGCGGGCGCCCTCGTTGTGGACAACGGGTCCGGTATGTGCAAGGCGGGCTTCGCGGGAGACGACGCACCGCGCGCAGTGTTCCCCTCCATCGTGGGCCGTCCCAGACACCAGGGGGTCATGGTGGGCATGGGACAGAAGGACTCCTATGTGGGCGACGAGGCCCAGAGCAAGAGAGGTATCCTCACTCTCAAGTACCCCATCGAGCACGGCATCATTACGAACTGGGACGACATGGAGAAGATCTGGCATCACACCTTCTACAACGAGCTGCGAGTGGCACCCGAGGAGCACCCCATACTGCTGACGGAGGCGCCGCTCAACCCGAAGGCCAACCGCGAGAAGATGACCCAGATCATGTTCGAGACGTTCAACTGCCCCGCCATGTACGTGGCCATTCAGGCCGTGCTATCTCTGTACGCGTCCGGCCGCACCACCGGCATCGTGCTGGACTCCGGCGATGGCGTGTCTCACACAGTACCCATCTACGAAGGTTACGCCCTGCCGCACGCCATCCTCCGCCTAGATCTGGCCGGGCGCGACCTCACTGACTACCTTATGAAGATACTCACGGAGCGCGGCTACTCGTTCACCACGACGGCCGAGCGTGAGATCGTGCGCGACATCAAAGAGAAATTGTGTTACGTCGCGCTGGACTTCGAGCAGGAGATGCAGACCGCAGCCGCCTCCACCTCGCTAGAGAAGAGCTACGAGCTGCCCGACGGTCAGGTCATCACCATCGGTAACGAGCGGTTCCGCTGTCCCGAGGCGCTGTTCCAGCCGTCCTTCCTCGGTATGGAGTCGTGCGGCATCCACGAGACCGTCTACAACTCCATCATGAAGTGCGACGTGGACATCCGCAAGGACCTGTACGCCAACACAGTGCTGTCCGGAGGTACCACCATGTACCCCGGTATCGCCGACAGGATGCAGAAGGAGATCACCGCCCTCGCTCCCTCCACCATCAAAATCAAGATCATCGCACCACCTGAGAGGAAGTACTCCGTATGGATCGGTGGGTCCATCCTGGCCTCTCTGTCCACCTTCCAACAGATGTGGATCTCTAAACAGGAGTACGACGAGTCCGGACCGGGCATCGTGCACCGCAAGTGCTTCTAAACTGTATTTACTGGTGTACGAGTATGTGCTTGTGTGTGTTTGTGTGCTTTGACTTATTTAATATACTGTTTGTAAGAAACCGACTTTACTTATTCTAGTCCAGACTCGTTTATAGCCAGTATAGCCCAAGTGAATGTCGTTGTCGTAGGAAGTAGACCGACGACACATTCCTCCATTCGGTTTATTGGCAACCGATCAGTCCGATCGCTGCCCGCGGCCCCTTATAAATAACTACAGAGATCTCTCGATGTTTTATTTGAGTTCAATAATCACAATTAGATATACCTAGACAGCTAGACAGTAGACAGGTCTCCGCAACGCGAGCTCGTACACCGCTGGGAAATTAAACTAGATTGAGAATCTGCGAGAGATGCGAGTGATGAGTGATCGACCGCCCGATTGTAACTGTTTATTCCAAGCAACACACAATACACATGCCTACCTTATTTGGTTTAATATACAATTGTATGTTTCGTTTTGGCTATAACTAATTTACTTATGGAGCTTGAGGGGACTTTTATGAACATGAAAAAAAAATTATCAGATGATAATGTGTTGAGCGAACAAGTTATTATACAGTTGTCTCCCACAAAGAAATCGGAGTCGAGCTGGGGTCTCTCGTTATTCTGAGGTCTCCCACCTCCTAAAGTTCGTCATCTAAATTTATACAAATTAATGTTCGTTGGTAGCGCATCACTTGAGACTTGGGAACTGCTGGAGAGATTTGGCAATTTTTTTTAAATGTTTTAATAGTCTGAATAAGATTTAAAAAAAAAAAAAAAAAACGGTGTTAGTGGCCGAGTGGTTAAGACGTCTGGTATTAATTAGGCAGAAAACTTATGTACATAATCCTACCAACCAAGCTTAGAGGCTTTTCCATCTAAATCATCGATGTGATCTAAATATACCTCAACAGAACTGGCCACTCGTTAAGTATAGGCTTCACAAATACAATCGGCTAAACGAGGAAGACTTAGTTTCGGGAGCTGTAAGGCAACCCGTGATGGAAGAAAAAAAAAAGATTTTTGCCCTGAAAAATTAAAAATTAGGGAGAAACTGAAAGCGTTTTTTTTTCTATGGGATTTTTGTATATGAACGCGAGACCATAATTAAATAGGGGATGAAGGGGCGTAAGATAGTCAGTAATAATGAAGAATGTTGTGTCCCGGTCACACTTTTGTTTGTTTTGTTTACTGCAGCCTGCAGCTGTAGTGAGATCTTATGGGAGACCCAAGTGTAGCGCTTCATTCATAAATCATTTCAATTTCTATGTATGTAATTTTAGTAGCAAAATATTTTATTACTTGGCAATTGCGCTAATTCGTCTAAAGTGTGAAAGTTGTAGTAGGGAAAAGGTGTACAAGACGATCCTACGAGGTAAGATGATCCTTTTCAATTGTGGCCAAAACTATCAACGCCATCTAGTGATATTCTTCAGTATAACATAGCCCTCCCCACCCCAGCGCGTCAGTCAAAACGTAATGGCGGTGTGAGTTACCTGTATCATTTTACAGGCAATAATAAAAAATGTGTAGTGTTGATCTAAAGTAAGGTTGACGAAATGCAACAAACTTGTTATAATTAAACGCAATTAATAAAATACAACATACTGTTTATTTATTTTCTCATACGACTGACAACTTCATCAATATAAAAAATCCTTTCAGAATAAATTGCAGCCAGTAAATAGAAATGAGTTCGTAACAAAACTATTGTAATAATAGTTTTCGAGCTGTGTTTAACGATCTAATAATATACCTATATTATTTTAACCATTACTGATTTAAGTTCATCCAGTTTTCCTTATTTTATTAAACTTTGACAGTTTAGGTATAGAAAATTAAGTGACAATTTGTGTTGTAAAATTTCAGATAAATCATTTAATAATTCATAATTTATGTTATCTTTATTCTCAGTCAGCATTATATTTTGTGTAGGTATTTTTTAAATGTATTTTTGGAAATTTGAAAAAAAAAACACTATATGAGGCAGTGAGACAGCTATAGTCTGAAACACTTGTCTAACAGTGTATTTGTTCGCATCTCGCACCACAATATAAATACAAGTAGGTACTGAGGATTGTCACTAGATGTCGCCACTCGTGTCTATTGACTTACCTGTACCTACTTTACGTCGAGCATATTAAAAGTTGTACCGACTTCAAAATTATACACTGAAAAGTATGTTTTTAGAAAGCAAATGCACAAGTCACTATAAAAAAAATTTAAGAGTTCTCGATTTCTCCAGAATCCCATCATCTGATCCTAACCTGATGACCTTATTGGGACCACCTGGAAAGTACACCCTTTCAAACAAAAACAAATTTCCAAATCGGTCCAGGCGTCTTTGTAGCGTTGTGCATTTTAGGCCTTATAATGGCAACAGATGGCAACGTATAAGTAATCGGGGAACATAATGTAAAAAAAATAAGATTCCGACGAATTGAGAAAATGACATAGGTAAATAAATACGCTTCGTTTTCTACAAGGAGTTTGTATATCTACAATAAGTATATAAGCTCCTTGGTTTGGTTAGAGTGAAAGACAGTTTAGCTTTAGGTCACGTCAGGCCAGCCAGTGCCCAGGGCGGCAAATTTCCAGATGCGGTAAAATTCTGAGAGAAAAAAAACTTTAAAAAGTGTAATTGTATTGAGAACATTTGCACATTTAACGTTTATTTATCCCATTTATAATAAAAATAATAAATGATTCATTTTATTTATTAAAAAAATGTAGAATTTAAGCAATTTTACACGGTTCCCCAGGGCGGCACTAAGGGTAATGGTTGTATTTCAATAGGTCCCATGGATTTAAAGTTACCTACCTATTCTATTCGTTTAGTTGTACGTATTTTTTTTATTCTTCACGGGTTACAGCTCCCGGGAACCGTTGCCGGCCCCAGGGTACCCAGTAGAAGACAAAGTCTTCCTCATTTAGCCAATGATTTTTTGACGCTATACCTAACGAGTGGCCAGCTCTGTTGAGGAATATAGATAGAAAAGCCTCTTTGTACAGTTTTTTGGAAGACAGATTTTTTATTATAAAAAACCATAGTCGGATGTAGTAATCTAACCCGCGACTTGTAAGTTGTGAGCCGACGTCTTCCACCGACGTATACTTGTCTAACCAGAGGGGTTAGAGACTGGAGCCACGCGCGCTCTAACTACTAGGTATATAGTAGACGTAGAGTCGTAGAGGATCCGAAGTAAGGTCGTCCTTCACCAATCTGGTTCCCGGGAACTGTATGGTAACCCGTGAAGAATAAAAAAAATAAAAAATATTTTTTATAAGTACATCATTAATAATTTTAAAATGCATAGTGTAATGGTTCAAATTCCCGTCTATGCGCCCTTGTTAAAATATAGTTATAAAAGCAATTTTGAGATTGTGGACATCGTAAGGATTAAATAATTGAAATGGGGTAAGTTACTAATGAGATTATTCTGGAAATTAGTAGCTATGAACTTCATGTGAAGAATCAGTTGCAATCATGTTTGTGTTGTCCACAGCTTGTGGAAACGCCCTGCACCATAAGGCTTGCCTTGCCTCATGCGCGTGCCAGCAGACTTATCTGCTTCTCGGACGACAAGTACTTGCCAACTGCAAAGGGGCTATTCACAACTCTCCAAGAGGAAGACAGAGGTCCGTGGTCGGACGCGTGGATGCCTGCTCTCAGTCTACCAACCCCAGCCTCTTGTTCACCTACTTATGTTTTGCTTATTTATACTTTATACTTATACTTTCATGTTTTAATTTTACTAAGTAGATTTTCATACACTATATTGACCCTGTGAGTTGTTGGCGGCCGGCCAACCGCGGACAGACATCACGTGCTTATTTAATATTTACTTGATTAATACTTACTAGGTTAATACGAGCTTACTTAGTATTTACTTGGTTAATGCGTACTTAGTTAATATTTACTTAGTCATTAGGTTATTTGATCAATAAACTTGTTCTCTCTGTTCGAAGCTCTTTGATTTGTCATTTCTAAAACCACATTGCAAATTTAGGACTAGCCCGTCAGCACACACGATTGGCTAGCACCTAAGAGCATCACAATACTTTAAATTATATTAAAGAAAATATACGAAAATTGATCTTGTCTGCGAAACTATAATTTTAGGCAAATAGGGAACATAAGGACCTTTCTTCTTTCTTATACTTTACAGGAACCTAAACGAAAATCCTGTCTTAAAGTGCTGACCGAAAATATGGTACAACACCCTCAGCGCGAAGAAGTATACGGACAGACAGATATCGCAACTACCTACTCGCAATGATGACTCTGCATGCCCCACGACCCACGACCCACGACCTTACTTGACAGACAGTACCAACCACGCCCACATGTTACTAATATCCATACTCATGACGGTATATAGGTATAGAGTGCGTGGGCGGCGGGCGAGAGATTCCCGTTTTATCTCAATATACAAACAGATGGTAATAGTTGACGTGCGTCGTGTAGCTGTATGTACACTCGTACAGACTGCTCCAACACTCCAACTAGAGGTATTTCTGGACGCTGCCTCTTATAAAAAATAATTATTACTTACAACCTGTCGCATCTCCACTTTTACAAATCTTATTTATTTGTGAGACGCTCCCCGCACCACCCCGCACCACCTCTCTCCAGCGGGACGGGACAGATACTCTCAAGAAACAAGATGATCCTCCCGGACAATTAGATTGTCGCGCCCTCAGCAGCTATCATCGTCCACCGTCTATATATACCTACCTACATTATACTCGCGCCTAATGTCCCTTCAGGTAGACAGACCGAACCACATAGTCAGCACAATACATGTTGCTTGTTACCAGTAACAGCTACATTAACATTTATGAATACTGACACCCTTCACCTTCTCGAGACACAAATTAAACTGCATACATTATTGTATATTTACATAACATACATACATACATACATTACTCGGTTTCCCACTTTTATTATTTTGTTCTTGGACTCCTTTACAGCTCCAAGTTAGCAGGTAACCAAGTCTCTCTCTGTTCTGCGACCTGCCTGCTACAATATTACAGCTCCAAGTTAGCAGGTAACCAAGTCTCTCTCTGTTCTGCGACCTGCCTGCTACAATATTACAGCTCCAAGTTAGCAGGTAACCAAGTCTCTCTCTGTTCTGCGACCTGCCTGCTACAATATTACAGCTCCAAGTTAGCAGGTAACCAAGTCTCTCTCTGTTCTGCGACCTGCCTGCTACAATATTACAGCTCCAAGTTAGCAGGTAACCAAGTCTCTCTCTGTTCTGCGACCTGCCTGCTACAATATTACAGCTCCAAGTTAGCAGGTAACCAAGTCTCTCTCTGTTCTGCGACCTGCCTGCTACAATATTACAGCTCCAAGTTAGCAGGTAACCAAGTCTCTCTCTGTTCTGCGACCTGCCTGCTACAATATTACAGCTCCAAGTTAGCAGGTAACCAAGTCTCTCTCTGTTCTGCGACCTGCCTGCTACAATATTACAGCTCCAAGTTAGCAGGTAACCAAGTCTCTCTCTGTTCTGCGACCTGCCTGCTACAATATTACAGCTCCAAGTTAGCAGGTAACCAAGTCTCTCTCTGTTCTGCGACCTGCCTGCTACAATATTACAGCTCCAAGTTAGCAGGTAACCAAGTCTCTCTCTGTTCTGCGACCTGCCTGCTACAATATTACAGCTCCAAGTTAGCAGGTAACCAAGTCTCTCTCTGTTCTGCGACCTGCCTGCTACAATATTACAGCTCCAAGTTAGCAGGTAACCAAGTCTCTCTCTGTTCTGCGACCTGCCTGCTACAATATTACAGCTCCAAGTTAGCAGGTAACCAAGTCTCTCTCTGTTCTGCGACCTGCCTGCTACAATATTACAGCTCCAAGTTAGCAGGTAACCAAGTCTCTCTCTGTTCTGCGACCTGCCTGCTACAATATTACAGCTCCAAGTTAGCAGGTAACCAAGTCTCTCTCTGTTCTGCGACCTGCCTGCTACAATATTACAGCTCCAAGTTAGCAGGTAACCAAGTCTCTCTCTGTTCTGCGACCTGCCTGCTACAATATTACAGCTCCAAGTTAGCAGGTAACCAAGTCTCTCTCTGTTCTGCGACCTGCCTGCTACAATATTACAGCTCCAAGTTAGCAGGTAACCAAGTCTCTCTCTGTTCTGCGACCTGCCTGCTACAATATTACAGCTCCAAGTTAGCAGGTAACCAAGTCTCTCTCTGTTCTGCGACCTGCCTGCTACAATATTACAGCTCCAAGTTAGCAGGTAACCAAGTCTCTCTCTGTTCTGCGACCTGCCTGCTACAATATTACAGCTCCAAGTTAGCAGGTAACCAAGTCTCTCTCTGTTCTGCGACCTGCCTGCTACAATATTACAGCTCCAAGTTAGCAGGTAACCAAGTCTCTCTCTGTTCTGCGACCTGCCTGCTACAATATTACAGCTCCAAGTTAGCAGGTAACCAAGTCTCTCTCTGTTCTGCGACCTGCCTGCTACAATATTACAGCTCCAAGTTAGCAGGTAACCAAGTCTCTCTCTGTTCTGCGACCTGCCTGCTACAATATTACAGCTCCAAGTTAGCAGGTAACCAAGTCTCTCTCTGTTCTGCGACCTGCCTGCTACAATATTACAGCTCCAAGTTAGCAGGTAACCAAGTCTCTCTCTGTTCTGCGACCTGCCTGCTACAATATTACAGCTCCAAGTTAGCAGGTAACCAAGTCTCTCTCTGTTCTGCGACCTGCCTGCTACAATATTACAGCTCCAAGTTAGCAGGTAACCAAGTCTCTCTCTGTTCTGCGACCTGCCTGCTACAATATTACAGCTCCAAGTTAGCAGGTAACCAAGTCTCTCTCTGTTCTGCGACCTGCCTGCTACAATATTACAGCTCCAAGTTAGCAGGTAACCAAGTCTCTCTCTGTTCTGCGACCTGCCTGCTACAATATTACAGCTCCAAGTTAGCAGGTAACCAAGTCTCTCTCTGTTCTGCGACCTGCCTGCTACAATATTACAGCTCCAAGTTAGCAGGTAACCAAGTCTCTCTCTGTTCTGCGACCTGCCTGCTACAATATTACAGCTCCAAGTTAGCAGGTAACCAAGTCTCTCTCTGTTCTGCGACCTGCCTGCTACAATATTACAGCTCCAAGTTAGCAGGTAACCAAGTCTCTCTCTGTTCTGCGACCTGCCTGCTACAATATTACAGCTCCAAGTTAGCAGGTAACCAAGTCTCTCTCTGTTCTGCGACCTGCCTGCTACAATATTACAGCTCCAAGTTAGCAGGTAACCAAGTCTCTCTCTGTTCTGCGACCTGCCTGCTACAATATTACAGCTCCAAGTTAGCAGGTAACCAAGTCTCTCTCTGTTCTGCGACCTGCCTGCTACAATATTACAGCTCCAAGTTAGCAGGTAACCAAGTCTCTCTCTGTTCTGCGACCTGCCTGCTACAATATTACAGCTCCAAGTTAGCAGGTAACCAAGTCTCTCTCTGTTCTGCGACCTGCCTGCTACAATATTACAGCTCCAAGTTAGCAGGTAACCAAGTCTCTCTCTGTTCTGCGACCTGCCTGCTACAATATTACAGCTCCAAGTTAGCAGGTAACCAAGTCTCTCTCTGTTCTGCGACCTGCCTGCTACAATATTACAGCTCCAAGTTAGCAGGTAACCAAGTCTCTCTCTGTTCTGCGACCTGCCTGCTACAATATTACAGCTCCAAGTTAGCAGGTAACCAAGTCTCTCTCTGTTCTGCGACCTGCCTGCTACAATATTACAGCTCCAAGTTAGCAGGTAACCAAGTCTCTCTCTGTTCTGCGACCTGCCTGCTACAATATTACAGCTCCAAGTTAGCAGGTAACCAAGTCTCTCTCTGTTCTGCGACCTGCCTGCTACAATATTACAGCTCCAAGTTAGCAGGTAACCAAGTCTCTCTCTGTTCTGCGACCTGCCTGCTACAATATTACAGCTCCAAGTTAGCAGGTAACCAAGTCTCTCTCTGTTCTGCGACCTGCCTGCTACAATATTACAGCTCCAAGTTAGCAGGTAACCAAGTCTCTCTCTGTTCTGCGACCTGCCTGCTACAATATTACAGCTCCAAGTTAGCAGGTAACCAAGTCTCTCTCTGTTCTGCGACCTGCCTGCTACAATATTACAGCTCCAAGTTAGCAGGTAACCAAGTCTCTCTCTGTTCTGCGACCTGCCTGCTACAATATTACAGCTCCAAGTTAGCAGGTAACCAAGTCTCTCTCTGTTCTGCGACCTGCCTGCTACAATATTACAGCTCCAAGTTAGCAGGTAACCAAGTCTCTCTCTGTTCTGCGACCTGCCTGCTACAATATTACAGCTCCAAGTTAGCAGGTAACCAAGTCTCTCTCTGTTCTGCGACCTGCCTGCTACAATATTACAGCTCCAAGTTAGCAGGTAACCAAGTCTCTCTCTGTTCTGCGACCTGCCTGCTACAATATTACAGCTCCAAGTTAGCAGGTAACCAAGTCTCTCTCTGTTCTGCGACCTGCCTGCTACAATATTACAGCTCCAAGTTAGCAGGTAACCAAGTCTCTCTCTGTTCTGCGACCTGCCTGCTACAATATTACAGCTCCAAGTTAGCAGGTAACCAAGTCTCTCTCTGTTCTGCGACCTGCCTGCTACAATATTACAGCTCCAAGTTAGCAGGTAACCAAGTCTCTCTCTGTTCTGCGACCTGCCTGCTACAATATTACAGCTCCAAGTTAGCAGGTAACCAAGTCTCTCTCTGTTCTGCGACCTGCCTGCTACAATATTACAGCTCCAAGTTAGCAGGTAACCAAGTCTCTCTCTGTTCTGCGACCTGCCTGCTACAATATTACAGCTCCAAGTTAGCAGGTAACCAAGTCTCTCTCTGTTCTGCGACCTGCCTGCTACAATATTACAGCTCCAAGTTAGCAGGTAACCAAGTCTCTCTCTGTTCTGCGACCTGCCTGCTACAATATTACAGCTCCAAGTTAGCAGGTAACCAAGTCTCTCTCTGTTCTGCGACCTGCCTGCTACAATATTACAGCTCCAAGTTAGCAGGTAACCAAGTCTCTCTCTGTTCTGCGACCTGCCTGCTACAATATTACAGCTCCAAGTTAGCAGGTAACCAAGTCTCTCTCTGTTCTGCGACCTGCCTGCTACAATATTACAGCTCCAAGTTAGCAGGTAACCAAGTCTCTCTCTGTTCTGCGACCTGCCTGCTACAATATTACAGCTCCAAGTTAGCAGGTAACCAAGTCTCTCTCTGTTCTGCGACCTGCCTGCTACAATATTACAGCTCCAAGTTAGCAGGTAACCAAGTCTCTCTCTGTTCTGCGACCTGCCTGCTACAATATTACAGCTCCAAGTTAGCAGGTAACCAAGTCTCTCTCTGTTCTGCGACCTGCCTGCTACAATATTACAGCTCCAAGTTAGCAGGTAACCAAGTCTCTCTCTGTTCTGCGACCTGCCTGCTACAATATTACAGCTCCAAGTTAGCAGGTAACCAAGTCTCTCTCTGTTCTGCGACCTGCCTGCTACAATATTACAGCTCCAAGTTAGCAGGTAACCAAGTCTCTCTCTGTTCTGCGACCTGCCTGCTACAATATTACAGCTCCAAGTTAGCAGGTAACCAAGTCTCTCTCTGTTCTGCGACCTGCCTGCTACAATATTACAGCTCCAAGTTAGCAGGTAACCAAGTCTCTCTCTGTTCTGCGACCTGCCTGCTACAATATTACAGCTCCAAGTTAGCAGGTAACCAAGTCTCTCTCTGTTCTGCGACCTGCCTGCTACAATATTACAGCTCCAAGTTAGCAGGTAACCAAGTCTCTCTCTGTTCTGCGACCTGCCTGCTACAATATTACAGCTCCAAGTTAGCAGGTAACCAAGTCTCTCTCTGTTCTGCGACCTGCCTGCTACAATATTACAGCTCCAAGTTAGCAGGTAACCAAGTCTCTCTCTGTTCTGCGACCTGCCTGCTACAATATTACAGCTCCAAGTTAGCAGGTAACCAAGTCTCTCTCTGTTCTGCGACCTGCCTGCTACAATATTACAGCTCCAAGTTAGCAGGTAACCAAGTCTCTCTCTGTTCTGCGACCTGCCTGCTACAATATTACAGCTCCAAGTTAGCAGGTAACCAAGTCTCTCTCTGTTCTGCGACCTGCCTGCTACAATATTACAGCTCCAAGTTAGCAGGTAACCAAGTCTCTCTCTGTTCTGCGACCTGCCTGCTACAATATTACAGCTCCAAGTTAGCAGGTAACCAAGTCTCTCTCTGTTCTGCGACCTGCCTGCTACAATATTACAGCTCCAAGTTAGCAGGTAACCAAGTCTCTCTCTGTTCTGCGACCTGCCTGCTACAATATTACAGCTCCAAGTTAGCAGGTAACCAAGTCTCTCTCTGTTCTGCGACCTGCCTGCTACAATATTACAGCTCCAAGTTAGCAGGTAACCAAGTCTCTCTCTGTTCTGCGACCTGCCTGCTACAATATTACAGCTCCAAGTTAGCAGGTAACCAAGTCTCTCTCTGTTCTGCGACCTGCCTGCTACAATATTACAGCTCCAAGTTAGCAGGTAACCAAGTCTCTCTCTGTTCTGCGACCTGCCTGCTACAATATTACAGCTCCAAGTTAGCAGGTAACCAAGTCTCTCTCTGTTCTGCGACCTGCCTGCTACAATATTACAGCTCCAAGTTAGCAGGTAACCAAGTCTCTCTCTGTTCTGCGACCTGCCTGCTACAATATTACAGCTCCAAGTTAGCAGGTAACCAAGTCTCTCTCTGTTCTGCGACCTGCCTGCTACAATATTACAGCTCCAAGTTAGCAGGTAACCAAGTCTCTCTCTGTTCTGCGACCTGCCTGCTACAATATTACAGCTCCAAGTTAGCAGGTAACCAAGTCTCTCTCTGTTCTGCGACCTGCCTGCTACAATATTACAGCTCCAAGTTAGCAGGTAACCAAGTCTCTCTCTGTTCTGCGACCTGCCTGCTACAATATTACAGCTCCAAGTTAGCAGGTAACCAAGTCTCTCTCTGTTCTGCGACCTGCCTGCTACAATATTACAGCTCCAAGTTAGCAGGTAACCAAGTCTCTCTCTGTTCTGCGACCTGCCTGCTACAATATTACAGCTCCAAGTTAGCAGGTAACCAAGTCTCTCTCTGTTCTGCGACCTGCCTGCTACAATATTACCTACAATCTATTATGCTACCGCTGACTTTTTTGTAGAACATTTCATACTACATAATTATTTCCTACATCATTTTGTTATTCTCTGACGGACTAGACAGTATACGCCATGAAAGCACAATATAGCTTACTTCCACTTAATTCTCTTACTTATTACTGTTAATGTTCAGCTCCTCAACATTGTAAGTCCGTATACAACTAATCGTGAAAACCGCACCAAATCAGTTCAGTAGTTTTTGTGTGAGGTGGGCACAGAGTACATGACATGTTGTAGTAAAGTGATTACAGTTCTGAGTCCCAGATCACAGAGTGGTGCTGCTTCGTCCAGGGTAATAATGATATATATGTAAACAGTTAGAGACGGGAACTTTTATTTTATATAATGTTTGGTCTCGCTATGTGACATACTTACATGTTTAATCTGAAGTAAAGAAGAGGATCTTTAGATATACACACTTTCATCCATATATTCAGGAACAAAACTTATCTAACACTACGGTCTACGTCAGCCACACGTTACTTGAGTCACAGGAGTAAAGAAGATACTGTTCCTATATATAGAGAGAGGAGTAGGTACCTACTGTAGGCTTGCCATCTGTTTTGTTCAATATGGGACAAGTGGCCACACCGCAAGGTATAAAGGTCGTGTGTGTGTGTGTTGTTCTAGTAAGAACATTGTACCTACACAGTTCGCGACCTCCTGGAGCTCCTGTACTCCGGACTCCCGTCAGTCAGTGTGCCGCTGTCCCGCGACCGTGCTGCTCGTGTCTATAGAGAGTAACACATCAACAACATATAGTAGGTATACCGTAACATTAGACATTATAGCCGGCCGTGAGTGAGTTGTTTAGTTTACGTTCTACATATAGCAGCGACAGACGGCGCGTTATCGTACTGTACCTACCTATATACAGCACACAGCAACAGGTACGTAAACTTCATCAACTATTGTATACCTACATAATGTACACATCACGAATGACACAACAACAACAACAACAACAACAACAACACAT
This sequence comes from Nemapogon koenigi, assembly GCA_963924495.1. Lineage (NCBI taxonomy): Eukaryota > Metazoa > Arthropoda > Insecta > Lepidoptera > Tineidae > Nemapogon > Nemapogon koenigi. The sequence goes on from OZ004642.1 coordinate 108,375, forward strand.
ACATTGTACAGCTCCTGTACAGTGTACTTCTATATCTACCCAACCTCCACTTGTTCTCTATATTATATGTGTTTAACATATTGTGCAACACAACACTACATACATTTATAATTTCTCGATTTCCCCTTTATAGGATTTAAAAATATTTTTCTAAAATAAAATGTTCACGTTAATTTTACATTTTAATTTATTATTTTATTAATTACAACAATTGAATATGTTAAAGAAATGCTAAGTACTTATTTATGTCGTAATAATGAGAGTATGAGAGAGACAGCCAGAAAGCCAGACAGACGGACGCACGGACATAATAGTAAAGGTTTAACTAAGTTTATGTAAAGGCTATAAAAGCTAATAACAATAAATCTATAAATAAAAGTTGAAGTGTACCAATAAAGATATGATAAAAATATACAAGTTAAAATCTCACTTTTAGCTTCCTTCAGTTTTATTGAAAAATCTTCAAACATAGAAAATAATTTATACCTATGTCACTACGTGCAATTTATTTTAATTAACACGGATAATTATATCCTTCTAATTTCTTCTTCTAAATTAAAAAATGTTAGAATCAATGGTATTTTTTCAGGAAATCACCACAGACACAGCCATAGCATCTAAACGAATCTGTTTGGTGAATGTCACAATATAAGTAAGCACATCGACACATGAACATGAAAAAAAAAAGCATCTAAGTATTTATTGATTTTCTCAATACGTAATTTCGTAGTTACATGGGTTTTTCTCAGTATGGTATTATATACTTAGTATTAAAACATTGATAAAAAATAAACATTTAAAAACATAAAGTGAATTTGACTTCAAACTGTCTCAAAACTTCAAATATGCACTGTAAACTGTAGATTATAAAACAATAAATACGTTTTAATTAATTGTAAATTTTATGAAAAGAAAAATTAAAATACATTTAATATTGGAATAGGTACTGACTGTTCAGAACACTTTCAATATTTCTAATACGAATCTAATCTGGGCCAATAATATTAAATTGAGGTCAGTTTAGCGGTTGTAGTGTTTGGTATAGTTTTCTATTTCTGATCGTTTATTTTTATACTAGCGCATCGCCCCGGCCCCGCCCGTGGATAATTTTGAAATCGCATTTTATTATTAGTTAGGATTCCTGTTTTAATTTAATCTATAGGTATTGCTACCGGGACGGTTCTTGAGCGCTCGACGAAAAAGTGGGGGAATGTTTGCGTATAATATATAATTCGAGTGCAATATAACTTGTATATTTATTATAATTGATTTATTGGTGTTTGTTTTTACGATTGCTTTTTACTGCTGGTAAAATTAAAATGAATACCTCATACCGTCAAGCAGACCCAAAAATAGTGTTCTGCGCATCTAACGACCACCGCTCAAGAACCGTCCCGGTACTTATACTAATAATAAAGCTTCATTCATCTCTGGAACTATCAGTTGGATTTGATAGGCTACATAACATCACGCTACGTCCCAAAGGAGCTGAGCAGTAAGTATTAACGCGGATGCAACCTCAAGGCACAGCTTCGTAACTAATAAGATAACTATAATGCATATTATTATATAGTAATTAAATGCAATTAAACATACATAATTAATGTTTTATTTATCTTCACAATCGATCATCCATCAAAATACACACAAGTCAAAACAAACAGATTTGACGTTTATATTTTATGGCACTAAAGAGTTTTAAGTAGAAAGGAGGATATATCAGTTCCTCCCTTCTAAATGATCTTCCCTCTCATAAGGTGCATGACAACTTAATATCTGGTCCACATGTCTTCAACACCTTCGGCCATCGTCCACTTCCACTTCATAATGTAACTCTCCGAATTTCTTTAATATTGTTCCAAATATCCATTTGCATCTACCAGCGTATGATCTAACTTGTACTCTCTCTCCCACTCTAAATTGTCTTGTCAATTTACTCTCTTCCTTTATTATGAATTCTTTCTTTTCAGAAGTTTTCTTGTTATCCATCATCAGATCCAGTCTAGTTCTTATATTACGACCAAACATAAGATTATAAGCATTGTCACCTGTGGAATTCTGTGCTTTACGAAGTTGCATTAAGATTCTACTTAATCTTAGGTTCAAATCTACTTTTTCAGAAGTAGTCGTTTGTAAAGCTCGTTTGATAGTCTGAACAAATCGTTCTGCTTGTCCGTTCGTAGCAGGATGATATGGAGCTGAAGTCTTGTGAATAATTCCATTAGATTTTAAAAAGTTTTCAAAAATATTTGATGTAAATTGAGGTCCATTATCGGATACAAGAGTAATAGGTAATCCGAATATTGTAAACATACGCCTTAATTCTCTAATACACCAGTCAGATGTGGTGTTCTTCGTAGGTATAGCATCAATCCACTTCGTGTAAGCATCTACAATTATAAGATAGTTCAGACCATCAATAGGCCCAGCAAAATCAATATGGATTCTTTGCCAAGCATTTTGTGGTAATTCCCATGGATGTATTTTCACTTTTATAGGTTCATTTCTTGTCAAACAACATTCTTTACATGATTTAATCATCTCCTCAATGTCTCTATCAATGTTCTTCCAATAACAGTAACTTCTTGCTAATCCTTTCATTTTTGTCATACCCAAGTGTCCTATGTGCAGTTCTTTCAGTACCTCTGATTTCAATGTTCCTGGAATTATAATTCTATTACCTCTGAATATGCAATTATCTTGTAGAGTGAATTCGTTGTCATTATAACCAAATTGTTGTAAACTCTCACCCTTTTCTAATTTCTTTAGTATCTTGTTTAGTTCTTCGTCTTTACTTGTTTCTATAGTTATCCTCTCTTTGGTAACTGGCATAGTTTCAATTTGTCCGATTTGAAATAATTCATATTGGTCTCTGTAATTTTTTATTGCTTCATCAACAGGAAAACGAGACAAAAAATCTGCATTAGAATGTTCAGTAGTTCTTTTGTAAACAATCTCATAGTCAAAACCTGATAAATAGTGGGCGTAGTGAAACATTCTAGTCGCTGTCATTGCAGGAAGATCTTTGCTAGGGTTAAAAATGGATACAAGTGGCTTATGATCTGTGATAAGTGTAAACTTCCTTCCGTAGCAATATGGATAGAACTTATGTAAACCCCAGTATATACCTGTAGCTTCCTTGTCAATCTGGCTATATCTCTGTTCACTTTTTGTAAGCGTTCTTGAAGCAAAACAAATTGGTCTCTCTGTACCATCAGGCATTCTGTGCGACAATACTGCTCCAAGACCAACAGAAGAAGCGTCTGTAGCTATTATTAATGGCAATTTTGAAGAAAAATGAATCAGTGTACGTTCACTTATTATTTCCTTTTTAACATTCTTAAAGCTTTGTTCACATTCATTGTTCCAAGTAAATTTTTCACTATTATGTAGTAATTTGTTCAAAGGATGTATAATAGTAGCTAAAGCCGGTATAAATTTGTTGTAGTAATTAGCTAATCCTAGAAATACCCGAAGTTCATGTATATTTTCTGGTCTTTTCGCATTAGTTATAGCTTTACATTTGTCTTGGTTTTTGTGTAAGCCATTCTCATCAATGACATGACCTAGATATATTATACTTCTTTTAAAAAATTTACATTTTTCTTTATTTAATCTTAGGTTATGTGTTCTCAGAATCTCCATTACTTGTCGTAGCCTCTGTGTTGCAATCTCTAATGTAGGTCCTTGTATTATAATATCATCTAGAAAACATTGTACTCCTTGTAACTGGTTGAATAATTTGTCCATAAACTTTTGCCACAATCCTGGTGCTATCTTCACACCAAACATTAATCGATTTACTTTGTACAATCCTTTTTGAGTATTAATTGTCTGTAAAAGGGCACTCTCTTCATCCATTACCATGTGTAAATAAGCCTGAGTAAGATCTAACGTGCAAAAATATTTTCCACCGTTCATTTTAACAAATATGTCTTCAATTCTTGGTATTGGGTATCTCTCATCTTTAATACATCTGTTTAGTGTTACCTTGTAGTCGGCACAAAGTCTGACTTCCCTGTTAGGCTTCAATATTGGTACTACGGGTGTTCCCCAGTCAGAATCTTCTACCTTAGTCAAAACATTCAGTTTCTCTAACCTTTCTATCTCTTTTTCAACTTTTTCTTCCAATGCGTAAGGAACTCTTCTAGCCTTATGAAAAATAGGTGCACTTCCTTCTACTAAATCAATATGTCCTCTATAGTTCGGTATCTCTCCAATATTATTGTTAAAAATTTCGTTAAATTCTTGTAAAAAATTATCTAGTTTTATAGTTTTATTGTCAATTTTCAGTGTATTTACTTCATTTATGTTTAATTTAGTTTCTCGTATCCATTCACGTCCAAAAATTGGATCAACGTTACTATTTATGATATATAATTTACCATAGTATTTTTCTGAGTTCACCATGTATGTTACATAAACAGCGCCGTATGGTTTAATTCTTTCACCAGTATAAGTTCTGAGATCAATATTAGTTTTGAATATTTTGTTCGTTATGTTCATTTGTTTAAAATCCAACAGTGAAATTGTACTCAATGATGCGCCTGTGTCGTACTCCATTTTTATCGTTCTTCCACCTATTTCTACTGTTACCATAAACTTATCATTCATATTTGTTTGTATTATATTAATTTCATTATTCGTTTCTACTCTTTCACTTTCATTTTCGTTATCAACAGAAATACAATTTTGGTTGTCTACTCGATTTATTCTTTTCAAACAAACTCTAGCAATATGACCTTTTAGGTTACAGTAGTTGCAAATCACGTCCTTTAATTTACATGTATGCGCTCTATGTCTCTTATCTCCACATCTGTAACATTGTTCTGCCGGTATTCGGTATGTTTTCGGTTTTCTAGTGTTAAATCCGCTAGTTCTAGGTAAGTATTGACTTTCTTTCTGTACTTGTAAAACGGATTCTTTATATGTTGTAATCTGTGCTTCGTTTTGGGACATATCAGTGCTTATTGCGAGTTCTACTATTTCTTTGTAAGTTAATTTCCTATTTTCTTGTAAAATTCTGGTTCTTATTTTATCGTCAACTAGTCCTCTAATAAACTGAAGTTGTAAAAATGAATCCGATGTTGACTTTCCACAATCACAATAAAATTCACATTCGTTCGCAAGTTTCTTTAATTGTCTATTGTATTCTAAAATACTCTCTTCCCGACTCTGTGTCCTATTTATAAATTTATGCTGTCTCGCCCATAAACTAGGTAAAGGATCTAAAAAATCTTGTAATATCTTTACAATTTCAGTAAATGATTTTTCTAATGAGTTCTCAGGACTACATAAATCACATAATATTTGATACATCTCAGGTGTGATTGAGGTAAGTAGTGTACCCACCTTGATATTTGAGTCATCTGTACAGCCTTGTAGATTCATGTAAACTTCTAATCGTTTGATATAATTTTTAAATGTTTCATTAGTTTGATATGGTTGAAAAATAACATGTGGTTTATTTATAGTTGCAGTATGAATTTGGGTAGTACTTGCCGTATTAATAGAATTCGTAGTTGTCAACTGACACATGTCTCTTACTTTTAACTTTAGTTTCAAGAATTCCTCTTCTATTTCATCACGGTTAATGCATTCCTGTTCTAAGTTAGATTCATCGAGTATCTCTTCGATGGCATCCTGATTCACGATATAACGGCTGTGTAAATTTTCTATATTAGTTAGTCTGAGTGTAGCCTCATCCTTATTTAGGTTTGTCAACGTCTCAATTCTTTTACCTTGTAAGGTAAGTTGAGCCTTAATTGATGCACGTGCTTGTTTTAATTTCTTCATATGTGCTTCCATTTCTCGTCGCCAATTATTATATAGTAATTAAATGCAATTAAACATACATAATTAATGTTTTATTTATCTTCACAATCGATCATCCATCAAAATACACACAAGTCAAAACAAACAGATTTGACGTTTATATTTTATAGCACTAAAGAGTTTTAAGAAGAAAGGAGGATATATCACATATTACATGCACTGAATCACTGATAAAATAGACAAAAATAATATAAGAGTGCAACAGTACCGACACCGATGTTAAGTAAACCTCCACTATATATAGTTTGTTTGGTGAGGAATGTTTATTATTTCATATGTTCGTGCCGTGTGTCGTTGGTTGGGGTAAACAGTAAACACAGGTCAGGTCGCGCGTCCCGAGTAGCTAGTAGCACCCGTCAGCAGTAGGTACTAGGTACATAAATACAATATAATATTGGCGAACTGCTCGTAAAATATCTTCCGAACAGATACATCTATCAATCTGTTACAAATGGCCTGTAATAAAATATTTAATGTTGCAAATATCTCTAGAATGGTTCAGGATTGAGGGGAGTATTCAGAGTATCTCTATGAATATAGTCAGTAGTCGTTACTAGGTGAGCCATCGTGTTCTGCTTACTGATGACTAGGAGGTGTAGTGCACGCTGCACGCTGCACATATCCGCCTGTCAATATGTCGCGACAACCTCCCGGACAACCCACCGCCGCGTGTTTACAGGTTCATTAAAACTTTATAGTTGATTGAGATGTGTACGTACAACTAGTGTGTATTACTATGGTTTTTTTTTATCTAGAGGAGGAAAATACTTTTTACATTATTGACAGGGCTTGATGTTCCGCCTGGTATGTCGGACTCTGTTTCCCCCACGGAACCTTCACGGTGGGAGGATCTAGACTCCCAAATTCCGTGATGTAATTTCATGTGCTGCAACTCGCAAAGCGATAGTTTCCACCTGATTCCTACTAGTAATTAATCGGTCTTGCATGTGTTCTGCCAACTTCAGGCCAGAAGTAACCTTCCTCTGTATGTATATATCCTTACTAGCACAATGTAGACCGTAAAGTTATCCGAGGCCGTATCCAACAACTATAAACTTTAGTAATAACAAAATTAAATATGGCTTCAACACTGATCCGATTTTTGTTCTATTGATGCCGATATGTTTGGACATTATTGTTTCGCGAAATACGATAAAAGATAAAGCATTGCGGAGAGAGTCCACAATGTCATGATTAAGATGCAGTTAGCAGACTTAATATGAAACACACTAAGTAGCAGTTCCGCTTCCCGAAGTTCTAGAAATCTGAAATTTGGTATAGAGGCTAGGATTTGCACACAAACAACAAAATCATTAAGAAATCTTTAACTTTCACCCTCCAACCCCATAAAGGAGGGTGCAGGTCTGTATATAAAACTAGGGTTCTAGAAAGCTGAAGTCAGCCGTCGGTTGGGCCCTGTAGAATGTAGAAGAAAGTGGGCTATATCAAATAGGAATAGCTTACGCACAAAAAAAAACCTTTAAAAATACCTTTAGCCGTTAGACCACCGTCGATACAAAAATTGACAACTTCGTGTCAATAGCAACCGTTGCTAAGGCTTTTCTCTGATACATAATTTTCAGCCGTAAACAGAGACAAATTACTGAATTTATGAAAAACTACTGAACCGATTTTCGTTTTATGACTGTGAGATAATGTCGAGAAATTATTATATCCTTAAAAAAATAAGTCGTCAAAATCGGCATATAATATTTCATTGAGATACTGATAATTGACTTAAAAGTCAGTTTTTTCAAAATTACTGAAAAACGAATGAACAAATTTTTATGACATAAAAATGGGACCAATCCGGAAGAATTATCTGTCGATTAAAAAAGAAATCATCAAAATCGGTTTATAAACGACAAAGTTATCCGCGAACACACATGAAAAAAAATATATATACGGTCGAATTGAGTAACGTGAGTAACGTCTTTTTTTTTTTGAAGTCGTTAAAAAATAGATTGACAAGACTCACAAACTCATAACGCTTCACTCTTAAAAAGTTATCAGATATCATGAAGAGCCAAACCCCTAACTCTACAAACCCTACATGTTGGTCAAAGAGTATGGCTTGGCCGTTTCATAGAACTATTGCATGACACAATAATATCTTACCATAATAATAAGTCTGTGCGACGGCCGCGAAACAGTCAAGCCATACTTTATGACCAAGAAGATGTAGGGTAAAGTGGGTTTGTAGAGTTAGGCTTGTACAGTTTTGGCTCTTCATGAAATCTGATAACTTTCTTGTGATTTGTGAGTACTTGTGAGTCCTGGCAACCTACTTTACATGAAATGGTTTTGGTAGGATTATATTGGTACGGAGGACGGAGGACGGAAGAAGCTTGTGGCAGTAAGGTCGTATAGGTGGTATATAATGATGTAGGAGGTACTTAAGGTTAGGTAGGCTAGTGGTATGTATTTGTAGTAACAAAACGTCCTCACATTACATTACATTACATGATTCACCAACTTTTTCCTTAGAAACGACGATATCGTATTTTAGAAATGTAATCCGACCGTTGTTCTGGCTTACATATATAAGTAGATATATATAGGTCGTCCAATATTCTTCCTTTTGTGTAGGAAAACAATGTGAGGGTTAAGTATTGTTTATATTACGTGGTCTCTGTGACACTGTACGTGTGTGTGTAGGTAGAGAGGTAGGTGTCGCACGTCGCTGTAGCACAATACTCGGTTAATTACCGTGCCTGAACGTGACTGTGTGTGACGTAGACGAGTGGGGCGGGTGTGGGACTACGGGACTGTGTCACCACCACCACTAACACTCAATACTCGCCATCTCATTAGTGGAGTGGTGGAGTAATGATGTTAGTAATGTTGTAGGTGCGGAGGTCGGCACCACTATGAGCGAGGAGGGAGTGAGTCTGCTGGAGGACCCGGAGCGGCTAGAGAGAGACGCGCTGGCCTGCGAGTTGGTCAACAATAACACGACGCCGCCGCCCGGTAACATTCCTTTTCCAACAAACCTTTTGGTAGCGGTCTCTGACCATCGATGCCCCTAACGTCCAGTTTCTGTAAGTTCTATAGTCCTCAGAATAGAGAGAGCCCGCGCTCCATTCTAATTTCTTTGGTCTAGTTAGAATTGTTCTTCTTCTTCTTCTAAATAATTGAAAACAATGTTTATTAATCAATGCTAAATAGAGTTGAAAAATAGCAACTCTGAGAACTCATAACCACACATTGTCATAAACAACTACTATGTTTACTAAACGTACATTAACTAACTATTGATCATGTACAGTTTTGACAGTTGCTATGATTCACTTTCACTAGATTTTAAAGAATTGACCGTTGGGCGTTTCGGAACAAATCAGAGATAGCTAACTTGATAGTTATCACATAATAACCTCGTATTGTCCATACAACAGGTACGTACTGTGCAGGAACCTTCGACACATGGGTATGTTGGCCTCCCACACCAGCCAACACGACCGCCTTCGCTCCCTGTCCGGACTTCGTGCCCGGGTTCAGCTCGCTACGTGAGTATAATATACAAACTTGAGAGTAAACACAAAATCCATTTGTTCTCGTATTGTTTGTATTTCAGTTATATTGATCAGTTTCACTAAACGAAAACTATTTTGTTAGAACAATAGCAGGCCACAGTCACATAAAAACGTTCAGAAAGTATGTTGCTGGATGTGTACTGGTGTACTAACTCAATATAATATACTGTGCCTTGCGGTTGTTATGTAGTCTGAGTTATTAGTATCTATACATTAATGTCGCACACATATTAATATTCATTTAAATTTTCTGAAAAAACTATTTATGTTTATGTACATCAAATCAAACGATATTAAGCGATACACGTTACAGTTTATTATTAGTATGGGAGAGCGTACTACTGGTACTACGCTGTCGACGTATACTTAGTTAACTATATAAAAGTGGCAACATGATAGTATAAGCCATACGTAAGCTACAATAGCTAGTTGTAGTTTTTTCCGTAGTAGCAATACAAATTCGGTACCACGAGTCACATATTTGTCAATAGTCGTAGTAATGTACTATAACTAAGTTTGTCCGACATTTTTAAGTATCCACGCTCTACTTGGCTATCGACTCCTTTTAAATGCGTAAGAAGTAGGTACCTACCTAGCAGCCTCTATAATTGTGAAGTGAGTAAGTTTGCGTCCTAGAGTACATCCCGCAACTATTGTAGTTACGGGAGCTGTAAGTCATAGAAACACATAACTACTCTAGTTGCGTTTGAACTATAACGACTCGTGGTAGACCTACAGAAAACCTGTTGAACTATTTACGTAAATTATAACCGAATTAAAGGCCAATGCGCTATTATAGATGTTAGACGTTTATATTTAGTTGTTGTATATGTATACAAGTACACACACTACTACATCATTACTGGAACTCACTTGAACTTTATTGTTCTAACCTTGTCGCAGTGATCGCGCACAAGGAGTGTACGGCGGACGGCAGCTGGCTCACACATCCGGCCACCGGGCGCGCCTGGTCCAACTACACGCTGTGTGTGGAGCGCGACGAGCGGGCGGGCGGTCTGGTGGTGCTGTACGAGACTGGGTACGCGCTCTCTCTAGCCGCGCTGCTCGCCGCGCTGCTTGTGCTGGGACACTTTCGAGCGCTGCGCTGCGCCCGGACCACTCTGCACGCGCACTTGTTCGCGGCGTTCGCGCTCAACAACGCCCTGTGGCTGGCTTGGTACGGGCTGGTAGTGCGCGCGCCTGCCGTGCTGGCTGCCGGGCCGGCCTGGTGCCGCGCGCTCCACGCCGCGCTGCAGTACGCTCTGCTGGCAACCTACACGTGGATGCTGTGCGAGGGACTCTACCTGCACACGGTGCTCGTGGCCAGCTTCGTGTCAGAGCGACGACTGCTGCGCGCGTTGGTACCGCTTGGCTGGCTACTACCCGTGCCTTCCGTGATAGCGCACGTGTGTATGCGAGCCCGCGACCGCGCCCCGCTCTGCTGGCTCTACGAGGGAGCCCCGGCCGAGCTGGCCGCGCTGGCCGCTATCGCCGTGCTGTTGAACGCGGTGCTCCTGGTCAACATAGTGCGCGTGCTGTGCGGCAAACTCCGCGCCGGGGCGGGTGCGGCGCCTCCCTCCCAAAACAGCGCGGCGCTGCAGGCTCTCCGCGCGACGTGCCTGCTGGCCCCGCTGCTGGGCGTGCAGTATCTGCTGCTGCCGGTGCGCCCGTCGCGGGACGGCGCGGGCTGGATGCTGTACGAGGTAGTGGCGGCGCTGTGCGGCAGTCTGCAGGGCGCGTGCGTGGCCGTGCTGTACTGCTTCTGTAACGGAGAGGTGCGCGCACAGCTCCGACGTCGCTGGCGAGCGATCACGTTCCGACCGCGCGCCAACTCGACCACCAACACGACGGTGTCCGTGAGTATCTTTCCGCCCCCCGTCCCCGCCCCCGTTACCCCGGAGTCAGGTGTCAACAGTACCTAGTAGGTATACCAGTACTAACCACAGTATATGTATCCGTCCCACAGTTTGTCCGCTCCACTCCCGGTACCGGGGAAGAGAAGGTGTGACTGTCGGCGGGCGTGGATCCCCCCGCGGTCCGCGCCCCCTCCTCATCTCCGTCCCCCCCGCCAGCGCCCCGCACACCCTCGCACGTGAGGTTCCAGGAGCCGCCGCCGGAGAGAGCGGACAGCGACGACGACCGCCTGTTGTAGCTTGTAGCCCCCCTCATGGCTCAGTGCAGCTTGTACAGTATTGTATGTATAGGTATAGTAAGTAGATGTGTATATAATGTATATTATATGGTGATGTTGACACAGGCTGTAGTATTATTCAAGTCACCGTTGTGCACTTCAGCCACATGTCGTTGGTTACAAGACAAGTATTGGCAACACGCACTTTATTACAACGTCTGTCTTCTCCCTAGAGCCAGGTGTGCTGTGTGCCGTGTGCCGTGTGCCGTGTGCCGTGTGCCGTGTGCCAGATAAGGGCTATGAAAGGCTACTATATATACCTTATTACTTGCCAGTTACAAGTATATACATTTTGTATAAGAACGCGTATGATCTTAAACACATTTATATTGCGATATTGACGTCCCACGGCTGTTATATATCAAGATCAATATAATAAAGTTTATCTTTTTGCTTCAAAATAATATTATGATGGTTTGTGTTTTGGTCGCAAGCGTGACATTTTCTTAACCATTAATCAATTAATAAAAAAACTGTTGCCAATGTACGTCTCTGTCCCACTATCCTACTACTCTCTCCTTTCCTCTCGTTATGATCATGTAATTAGACTGTATCATTAAAACAACTACCTACAACAATGATATTTAACAAGTTGACACATTTCACAACACGGCAGGTTACATCGGTATATTACCTCTAATACTATTAATTGGATTGCATAGTTCGATTAATAATTATTTAAAATAATCCAAAAACCTTCGAGAAAAGAAGAGAAGATGTTCGCTTCATGATCATAATAAATGTGTTCCCTGAAGCTATAACATAACGTAACAACTATATTCCAGCTTCTGAGAGCTATGTTAACTACTCTGGGGTCATTATAGTATGTGGCACCTATTTATATACCTACTGGACGACATTTAATTAACTTATTATATTTTTAAATACTAAGTACAAAAAGTGTGTCAATTAGCTAAGTAGCTGGTATCCCCGTGAGAGCGGACAAGTGTGACGGACTAAGCGCGACAGTCGGCGGTCGGCGGTCCTGTAAGGTGTGACACTTCACCAACAATTAGGGGGTGGGGGAGGGTCGCTAGAGACCTCCTCGTCCTTCATTTACATCTCGTTTTGTGTAAGTTAAGTTTGTGTACCTAGTTACCGCTCTATCTACATTATTGAAGCCGTAGTTGCCGTGACATGGTCCACACTCCACACTCCACACTCCACACTCCACAACCGCAGCTACAAACTAAACTTATAACAACTAACAACAACATGTCCAGCACGACTTAGGTAGACTTCTCCCTCCTTTATTGATACTATATACACGTACCATCACGACCTGTATATCCTGTAGAAGCGACTTGTCTCAACAACATATTAACAACTATAATAATCTCATCTTCAAGGAGTTTAAAAGTAGTACATGAGATTGGGTCGATCGAGGTCGGGGGCGGGCGCTAGTGTGTCCCCTAAGGTCGCTCGTTACGTGCTACGTGCTACGTGCTACGAGTGCTACGACAACATACCGAGCTACGAACATGGGCGACGGCGACAGTAGGTACCTACAGTAGAAACAATATAAATAAAATGTTGCCTGTTGTTGCTATCGCAACGAAATTAAATTCAGGATTGAATCTCTTAAGGATTTTTGAAATTGAATTCAAAAGTAAGGTACCTGCTACGAGTCTCGTAGCTGTCTACGTGTCGTAGCGGGTGTAGCGGGTGTAGCGGTCGTAGCGTGTGTAGCACCTACACATTTATCTGTTTCAATTTCAATTATATGAAGCTCATAAAGCAGCTAGGAGCGAGGCGGAGGGTGGGGGGAGACGAGGGCTGTGTGGGTGTGGGCTGTTACTGCTGTATGTTCACCATAAAAAGTGTCATAAATATGAATATTTACAGTATACAGCTTACAGTAGGTATACAGACAGACAGACCGCACCTACTATACATTGTATAAATATCCTGAGTAATATTATAAACTCGGAAGTTTGTTTGTTTGTTTCGTATCGACTTGATGAAAGGCCGGAAAATTACAAAGGCTACTTGTTATTCCGGAAATCCTTCAGGATAAATTAATATTATATCACATTTCATAAATGTCTACGGGCAAAGCCGGGTCGGGTGTCTAGTTAGTTATATAGTAAGATATCAGAGTCCGATACGAAAACAAGCCGCGAGCTACGAGGGACGCAGGACGGAGGTCTCCACTCAGAAATTCCAGTAAAGCTTCCAATTAAATAAAGATTGTGAGGGAGAACAAATTGCGGCTACAGTGGCTTGTGGTTGTGTAAGTAACAGTAAGTAAGTAAGTAAGTAAGTAAGTAAGTAAGTAGGTATATATATAATGTATACCGCTTGTATCGCTTGTACCGCCCGAGGTATTGTACCGCTTGTACCGCCCGAGGTAGATACAACGCGACTACGAGACTACCGAGAGATCAGCGAGAAGCTATTTAACTAATTTATATAAAATTGAATCTCGCCGCCAGTCATCTGTTCTCTCTTAACATTTATGAAAGGTATTTACAGAGGGTGGCGGTGCGGTGTAGCGGTGTAGCGGGGGAGGGGTTGTGTGGAGCTCGAGCTCCTCGTCCCGGGCAGGAACGTCGTCCTCGGGACTGTTTAAGTGCTCTTCTTGGTTACGAGCTACGAGCCACAATAGCACCAAACTTATTGTATATAAAGCGTGTCTCTTACCTACGGCTACATAATATAAAATGGGTACTTTATTTTCACGAAACTTTCAAGTGGGGTTTCCTTTGACATTTTATTATCTCTTTCTTTAGATATTTAGTGAGACTGTGTGTGTAACCTTCTACAACAACACGACCGCGGACCGCCTCTAAACTTGTTTGAGGTGAAACCATATATGTTTTTTTCGACTTTTAGCCGATGGTATTTGTGAGGCTATACCTAACGAGTGAATTTAGATGGAAAAGCCTGTAAGTGCGGTTTGTCTGATTTTAAATTATATAAACCCATTGGCACGTACCAGGATCGAACCTGTGGTCTGTCTAGTCTAGATAATACCAGACGTCTTAACCACTCGGCCACCGACGCACCATTTTTTGTAGATTATTTTATTCTACACAATACCATCCTACATTATCTTTGACAGATTATACGCCATGGAAACACGCTGGAGCTAGCTTTTCCCCGACTTGATTCGCTAATATTCTTAATGCTCATTGCTCAACTCTTAAACATGATACATACCTACATGTTCTTCGTCGTGACTCAATCTATTGAAAACCGCAATCTGGCACAGACAGACTTTGTTTTACAATACGTAGTCTCAGGTAATAATGAGTACCAAAAGTGTTCAGTAGATATTGATTAGTAAAGTTTATATAGAACATCTGGTACTGTGCGCGCCGTAGCGCCCGTAGCGCCCGTAGCCCGTAAGTACCTACTATATATACCCACTGCAGACGGTAGACCCTTTGTTTGTCGCGAGATTGTTTTAATTTTATAGCAGCAATGAAATTTGTAATTTAAATTGATGGAGTCAGATTCTCCTTTTGTTTTGTTCAAACTTATTTCCTAATATTTATTTATGACTAGCAGACCCGGCAGACGTTGTCCTGGCCAAACGTTGGCTTGCCTACACTACTCCAACCCCTACCCTTACCCAACCCCTACCCTACCCCTATCCCTACTCCTATCTCTACTCCTACCCCTATCACTACTCTTAACACTACTCCTACCCTACTCCTACCCCTACTCCTACTCCTACCCTTACCACTACCACTAACATTTTCCAACTTTTTTTATCTTCTAAACCACCCCTGTGTTGTAACGAACAAAACAAAAAAGAATTAGCCAAATCGGTTCAGCCGTTCTCGAGTTTTAGCGAGACTAACGAACAGCAATTGTTCTTCAGTAATAGTTCACCATTCGCTAACTTTATACATAACATAACATTGACACAGTTTTGTATTTACTTTACAAGTAATTATTGTACACAACTTATACTCGTACTCGTAAGTGTAATATCATTTTTAACCGACTTCCAAAAAAAGAAAGAGAAGGTTCTCAATTCGGACCGTATGTTTTTTTTTATGTATGTATGTACATCGATTACTCCGCCAGTTTTGAACCGATTTTGATGCTTTCTTTTTTAATCGACAGATAATTCTTCCGGATTGGTCCCATTTTTATCTCATAGAAATTGGTACTTTAGTTTTTCAGAATTTTTTTAAAAACTGACTTTATAAGTAAATTTTTCTTAATATCTCGATGAAATATGTACTGATTTTGACGACTTATTTTTTTAAGGATATAATAATTTCTCGACATTATCTCACAGTCATATGACGAAAATCGGTTCAGTAATTTTTCAGAAATTCAGTAATTTGTCTCTGTTTACTGCTGAAAATTATATTAGAGAAAAGCCTTAGCAACGGTTGCTATTGACACGAAGTTGTCAATTTTCGTATCGACGATGGTCTAGCGGCTAAAGGTATGGGGTGCAATATGCAGGATGCACATCAAATCCTATCCACCGCAATAATAATATTTTTTTAATTTTCCATCAATTTTTTTTAGTTGCGTTATTATTTGTTTCTCAGGGCAGCAAAATCACTTAAAAGGGAGAAATAAACCTTTTAAAAAAAAATCCAACTTCAAAAATTTGCACTAAAAAGTAAGAAATAATAAAAATTTCGTCGTAGAATTTGAAGACGGTTGGTGCCAAATTAGAAACAACTTAGTTTCCAAATTCACTAATCTAGACGAATTCACTAATCTACGATCATCAGTACATACGAACATAGATATTGAACATATCTTTATCTTCAGATACTTACTTAATTTTGTAATTTGGCACCAACCGTCTTCAAATTCTACGACGAAATTTTTATTATTTCTTACTTTTCAGTACAAATTTTTGAAGTCGGTACACTTTTTTTTAAAAGGTTTATGAAGTCGGTGGTCAAATAGTATTGTGGTAGTTTAGGTAAATACAACCTTTCCGTCTGTCTTTGTTAGATTTTCTTTGAAACTACTAAACGGATTTTGTTTTGGTTTTCACTGTTAGATAGATTGTTTCACGGGGAAGGTATTCATGTATTAAAAGTCGCTCCACCATGTGAAAAAATGTGCTTTGTACAATAATCCGTTAGATGGTAAGATGTATGTATGTTTGTTACAATGTTTATATTAGTACACACCAATAAATTTCACCTTTTGACGCATTTAATATATTAAAATAATTATTTAATATATAAAATAAACGAAGGAAATATTAAAAGTACACACAATCACCGAGCATGTATGAAAGGTAAGATGAATATAAAAGAAGCAAAAGAGATATGTCAGGATCGTAACAAATGGCATTCGATTGTCTCTGCCTACCCCTCTTGGGATGAAAGGCGTGATGATAGATAGATAGATAGATAGAAAATAATTAATAAATCCACTTATAAAAAGTTACATTTTTGGTTGTCGTAAAATCCGCAGCAATTTTACGTAAAACTAGCTGTCACAGTTATTGATATAATAATATGTTACAAGTTACTTGTTAGGGCCCGTTTGCGGGACGAACGTGTTTCGTGTCACGAATCTCCCGTAACTTCGATCCGTATTCCATTGGCCTCCAGCTGTAGTATGATAGTGTGGCTACTGGCTACTGGCTACTGGCTAGTTAGTATGAGGTAGTGTGCGGAGGTCGTTACATACAATATTGACAGAGCGCGCAGAGGGCGGAGGTCGGGAGTTGGGAGACACTGTTGTAACATACCAAGTCGTCGATCATATGTGTCATATATCGGTCACCTCTTCGCATTATCATTACGTATATAACATTATCAAACAAAGTGTCTCGCTGCCTCTGGCTGTCTGTCTGTGCCCGTTTCACACAAAAACTACTGAACGTATTTTTGTTATGGTTCTCAAGATAATATGGTAGCTTGATGGACGAGGAAGGTTTACGTGTATTAAACATGTTTGGAAGCTTAACATTCAAGTGATTCAAGTCAAGGAAAAAGTTAGCCTCAGCGAGTTTCCATTTATTTATTTAATCTAACATTAACATTTTGAATACATACATCAATGATTGACATACATGTAAAATTTAATCATGATAATTATAGTAGGTAAGTACATTTAGGACACAAAAAAAATATTATGGCATCCTTCAGGGTTCGTCATGTCGGGCTGGTACAGCTGCCTCCGAAGCAGAAGCGAACAAAATTAAAAAATATAGCAACATCTTATAAAATTACGAATTCGTCGCTTTCGTTATTGAAAGGATGGGACCAGGGACCGTGGAGCTTGGGAGCCAAAACGAGCCTCCATAACTTTAGCTAAAGATGCTCTAACGTTTTCTAAAGTCCAAAAATCGATTTTATGGGGGGGGGTTAAATAGATCACTTTTCACCAAAAACATGGGAGCCAAGTTCAATATTAATATAATTATGGTGTGTTTGAGATCTAAATGGGTGCTAAATTCTGTAGACAATCTTGAAATTTATAAGTAGGTATAACTAAATAAAAAAAACACAATTTCTTGTTTTTTTGCTACACCAATGTTTGCTAATTAAAAATATTACTTTTTATAAATTTGAATAGTCGAATTATTTACATGACATGTGTCCATGACGGTGGTTTTTTTTTCAACAAAAACCATTTTATAGTGTTGGGGACAATTTTCTCCTAGCTCTGACAGTTTTAGTGAAAAATGAGAAATGCCGCCGTCAGAGACATATATTATGTAAGGGGTCTACTTTTGAGGTGATACTTGTAGGTTCTAAGGAACACGCATAGAGTACTCTTTACACGTACGTGCCAAACATTTTTTTTCATGTAAATCTAAGTATATCTATACTATATTATAAAGAGGAAAGATTTGTATTTTTGTGTATATGTTTGTAATGAATAAACTCAAAAACTACTGTGCCGATTTCAAAAATTCTTTCACCATTGGAAAGCTACACTCACCCTGAGTGACATAGGCTGTATTCTATTTTCAAAAAAATTAGGGATCCTTACTCAAACTTAATGTAACCCAAGGTGTAAAAAAATGACCTAAGAAATTCCCTTACATCGCGTGCGCTGCGAAAACTATTGATGATAGAACAAAATAATATACTACGACTTTGCAGAACACATCATTATCTACAAAAAGTGTCGCGATAGCATATGTCTAACTATTATAGTTAAGTCTCAATAAGTGTTCTTTTATTTTAAAAATTTAATTAAAAAGCCGCCGCTAGAAAAGGCTATTAATTTGCTATTAACCCTTATCAAAATAAATTACTTTATATGCACGACTGCTTCAATACCTTTATATAACTTTTTGAAATATTTAATTCGGACATTCCATTCTAAAGATATCACGAGTTTAAAAATGTAAGTATTTTTTTATCGCGATTTTAGTATTTTTGTATGAATGATATTATTATCCAAAGTTAGTGGTAGTTGTAGGGGGTAGGGGTGGGGGTAGGGGTAGGTATTATATTATAGGGTATATTTTATTTTGTTCGTAAATATCCACGGGCGAAGCCGGGGGCGGAATGCTAGTTCCCAATAAAATGATCTACGTAAAAGTCTGCGGTCGTATATTATATATCGGTACCTACTACCTGTCTTTAAAGGATAAGTAGTTGTAGCGTATTCAAATTGTTGTAAGTTGTAACCGATATTGTAGGTACTCGTGCGAAGTTGGAGCCGGGTTGCTAGTTGCTGTCTGTCATAAAGTCGCGGACGTTTAGTTGAGTTCTCGAACGCAATCTGTCTCGTCAGTCGTGAACACATTTTATAGCACGCACGTACATAACAGTAGGTCGCGAGCACCCTCGTCACACCCGTCACACCCGTCACACCCGTCACACCCGTCACCCGCACGATACTAGAGTGAGTGTCAACACTTATAATATACCTAGGCTGTTTGATAAGTACCCGTTTTCTAAATATATTAATATCACTGGCCGAGAATAAGTATACCACCTTTTTAAGCCATTTTTCAGATGCAGAAAATTAAAAAAAATGGCATTCTTTTGTTTTTTTCTCATTTGACAGCGATTTAGTGAAAGCGTGAACTTAAAATTGTTAAAATGGAGAAAGAACAGTATCGGTCTGTAATTAGATTCTTGTTTTTGGAAGGAAAAACATGTGATGAAATATAAGTAAGAATTCAAGCGGTTTACCATGAATGTGCTCCTTCTATGACAACCGTCAGATATTGGTATAACGAGTTTAAACGGGGGAGAACAACCGTCTTTGATGAGGATCGCCCAGGCCGGCCAATTGAGGTGACTACAGACGATATGGTTAAGAAAATTGAAAATATCGTTTTAGCCGACCGCCGAATTAAACTTCGAGAAATCGTTGATGCTGTAAACGTTTCAATTGAGAGGGTACAACACATATTAGAAGAAAAATTGGGTATGAGGAAAGTATCGGCGAGGTGGGTGCCGCGTTTACTCACGGAGGAGCAAAAACAGAACCGACTGACTACTTCGGAGCAGTGTTTAGCCGTGTTCAAACGTAACCCGAAGGAGTTTCTGCGTCGTTTCGTGACCGTGGACGAAACGTGGGTTCACCACTACACCCCGGAAATGAAAGAGCAGTCTAAGCAGTGGATTTTACCGGGTGAACCTGCTCCAAATAAAGCAAAAACCGTCCCATCGGCTGGAAAGGTCATGGCGACTGTTTTTTGGGATTCGCAGGGTATTATACATATTGACTACTTAGAAAAGGGGAAAACGATAACAGGGCAGTACTATGCCAATTTATTGGATGAATTTGACGCCGTGTTGAAGGACAAACGACCCCATTTAAAAAAGAAAAAAGTACTGTTTCATCACGACAACGCCGCGGCTCATCGTCGAGAGTTGTGACGGCTAAATTAGCACAGTTACGCTACGAACTATTGCCTCACCCCCCGTATTCTCCAGATTTGGCCTCATGCGATTTCTTTTTGTTTCCCAACCTAAAAAAATGGCTCGGTGGTAAGCGATTTGGATCAAATTACGAAGTCATTGCCGCCACAGAGGCCTATTTAAATGACTTTCCAAAATCATACTTTTTGGATGGTTTATTGAAGCTTGAGCATAGGTGGAACAAATGTATAGAGTTAAAAGGTGTTTACGTAGAAAAATAAATGCATATAAACAAAAAAAAATGGTTTTTTCCATAAACGGGTACTTATCAAACAGCCCTCGTAGATACCTACTACAAACACCAACACTTTTTATCTATGGAGATTCTGCTCGAGATGAGCACTTGAGCAGGTCAAAAACACACAAAACATACTAAACGACGACGTATAGGTACCTACCTAACCTACTTTCAAATAGTAAGTACCTCCAGCAGTTCACTGTCATTACTATCTACATTATTATAAAACAAACTTCCCGCCGCGTCTGTCTGTCTGTCTGTCTGTCTGTCTGTCTGTCTGTTTCTTTGTGACCGCCTCGCACAAAAACTACTCACCAGATTTTGTTGCGTATTTCACTATTAGCAATTATGTGATGCTATAATATAAGATAGATTGATCCACGAGGAAGGTTTACGAGTAATATTATCATGTTTAGAATCTAAGACATTTAATATTTTGTTTAGAACCTAAGCAAATGTATAAATGAATCAAGTCAGGGAAAAAGTTAGCCCAATGCGAGTTTTAATGGCGTACCTAAGTATGCTTCTAATCCGTTAGAGATCTAACAAACTGATGTAGGTATAACAAAAAATATCTTCAAAGAGGTCCGCGGTAGCATAATAATATGATCTCTAATAGATAATGATATATCCTCCTTTCTTCTTAAAACTCTTTAGTGCTATAAAATATAAACGTCAAATCTGTTTGTTTTGACTTGTGTGTATTTTGATGGATGATCGATTGTGAAGATAAATAAAACATTAATTATGTATGTTTAATTGCTTTTAATTACTATATAATAGATAAGTATAGGTATAGTTAGTTATAAACGTATTTATGTAGGTAGGTTAGGTAGGTATTCAAATTGTAAACCCACATTGTACCCGTGCGAAGCCGGGGGCGGAATCTATAGTCTAAATATAGTAATATTATAAAGAGGAATTTGTAAGTTTGGATGTAGGAGGTTGGTGAATCCTATATTCATGTAGGCTCCGACAAAGGTTGTTCCGTTGTCAGAGTATACAGAGGTAATCTCTGAAACTATAGATCCTATTCTAAAAATGATTCCACTAATAGAAAGCTATGAACTATGAGATCCCCGACTGACATACCTACCTAGAGTGTAGTTCGGTAAGATACGAGGGCTGTTTGATAAGTACCCGTTTATGTAAAAAAAAACATTATTTTTTTATATATGCATTTATTTTTCTACGTAGTCACCTTTTAACTCTATACATTTGTTCCACCTATGCTCAAGCTTCAATAAACCATCCAAAAAATATGATTCTGGAAAGTCATTTAAAAAGGCCTCTGTGGCGGCAATGACTTCGTAATTTGATCCAAATCGCTTACCACCGAGCCATTTTTTTAGGTTGGGAAACAAAAAGAAATCGCAGGGGACCAAATCTGGAGAATACGGGGGGTGAGGCAATAGTTCGTAGCGTAACTGTGCTAATTTAGCCGTCACAACTCTCGACGAATGAGCCGCGGCGTTGCCGTGATGAAACAGTACTTTTTTCTTTTTTAAATGGGGTCGTTTGTCCTTCAACACGGCGTCAAATTCATCCAATAAATTCCGTTTTTGCTCCACCGTGAGTAAATGCGGCACCCACCTCGCCGATACTTTCCTCATACCCAATTTTTCTTCTAATATGTGTTGTACCCTCTCGATTGAAACGTTTACAGCATCAACGATTTCTCGAAGTTTAATTCGGCGGTCGGCTAAAACGATATTTTCAATTTTCTTAACCATATCGTCTGTAGTCACCTCAATTGGCCGGCCTGGGCGATCCTCATCAAAGACGGTTGTTCTCCCCCGTTTAAACTCGTTATACCAATATCTGACGGTTGTCATAGAAGGAGCACATTCATGGTAAACCGCTTGAATTCTTACTTATATTTCATCACATGTTTTTCCTTCCAAAAACAAGAATCTAATTACAGACCGATACTGTTCTTTCTCCATTTTAACAATTTTAAGTTCACGCTTTCACTAAATCGCTGTCAAATGAGAAAAAAACAAAAGAATGCCTTTTTTTTTATTTTCCCGCCTCTGAAAAATGGCTTAAAAAGGTGGTACCTATACTTATTTTCGGCCAGTGATATAAATATATTTAGAAAACGGGTACTTATCAAACAGCCTAGGTAGTAGGTATCTTATATTTTGAAACTGGTAAGTGCGTATCGGCCACGTATATACGTTAAATGTTTATTGTAGTTAACCCTCAACTTGTAGTCTTGTATAAATAAACAACTCACCCCGGTTCCATGTTCCAATGTTCAGCGTTGTCTGCCCCTCACAGGAACCCGGAGACGCGGTGCAGTATCTAATATCTGACTAATAATGCGGACCTCGACTATAGAAGACACGCGGCTGTGGTCCCGACAGCCCGGTACTAGTGTGTGATCAGCAAGAACTTAGGTCTACCCTCAGTTGTTTGTGTGCCAACTGCCGCGGATCACAGTCCACATAGGGTATGTAGAATAACACGTGTTCAATACGCTCGCGTTTTCGTCATGGCGTGATGTGGCCGCCGCGCTGTGATGGTTGTGATTAGTCAGTGATTAATAACACACATGACAGTCGGCGGGATAATCTTAGCTACCGATTTATCGGCTTACCTACTATTGCACAAGATTAAAGAAACACTGGAGACTGGCAGAATTGCGACGAAAGTCAGCACTGTTGCCATATATCAAAGAAGAAGAAGAAGAAGTACCTCTATCTATACCATTTAAATATTATAATAGTTATATTTGAATATTATAATAGTTATAAATGATGTTATACATATACGTCTGTTTAAAAATGGTATTGCTAAAGATATCGTTATTAAATGTAACCGATTCAAATAGATTTTATTTAAAAATTCTAATGGGATATCGTTGTTTTTCTAGCCTGGATTGTATATTTTGAATTATGTACAAAAAAATTGCTCGCAAAAAATAATAATTTGATCGTCAATTACTCAAAATGTAATAAACCGATCTTGCTGAAATTTTTTGTACATTATCGGAATAACATACATACCTACACCAATGATATCACCGACCTACACCATCTTCAAGAATTTTAAGCTTCCTATATGCAGTAGGTTTTGAATAAAAAAATAGTAAAAAAAAGTGTTTTTAAGCTTTCGAGGCTTCTAGTGTCTTCTGTCAGTGCAATGATATAGGTACTATAATAATATGTTACAGTAAAAAATAACAGAAACGGAGATATTAAAGGAGACAGGGAAAATATTACTTTCTTTTTACTAATTGTTATCTAATTATAAAATCAATCAAACGAAGCGATTCCAACAATAACCTATAACTCAAAAAAATATTTTTTTACATTATTCCTACTTGGTGGCTAGCTGGTACACCTAACGAGTGTAGCCACCAAATATTGTCAGTTATAACTTCGTCTTCGGCTGTGTGTCCTGGGGCCACTAACCGATAACCGGTAACACGGTTCTGGGAACCGTAACTTATAAAAAAGTAGTTATATATTTAATAATCAGAAACATCCTATATTTAGGTAATGTAGTCTACCTGGCGCCATCTAACTGCTGGTTGTGTAACTGCGAGTGTTCTCAGTAACAACTACAACTTGCCATCCGCGCCATCTAGAGGAGCACTACAGTACGTCAAACATCTACATGATGTGTAGCCAGGTAGCGAATAATAAGTCGAGCAAGCTCTATTCTGCGTATTTATTTATTATCTACAAAAATGAGGTCGTCAATGAATAATGAACAATATGAACATGACCAGCAGAGAGTATAGTAGTAGGTATCATATATACACAACACAATACATAGATCATGGTACTAGAGTAAGGTGCAGGTCCGGCTGTGTCGGCCCTTCTTGCGCGGCTTGTCTACCGGAGCCTGCTCCCGCACTCTCCGCACCAGCTCGTGGAAGGCGGCGTCCACGTTGAGCGGCGGCTGCTTGGCGCTGGTCTCCAGGTAGGGGGCGCGCAGCCGACGGGCCAGATCGCGCGGAGGGGCCGGCGGGACTGCGCGGGACCCCACCAGGTCCGCCTTGTTCCCCACCAGCACCACCGGGAAGCTGTCGCGGTCCTTCACCCGCAGGATCTGAGTGTGGAAGTGCGTCACGTTACGGAAGCTCTGCGGGTCCGTCAGAGAGAACACTATCAGGAACCCGTCTCCCTTCCTCATGTACTGCTCCCGCATGGCGCTGAACTCCTCCTGTCCCGCCGTGTCCAGTACTGTACAGACATAATATATATTACGTAGGTAGGTATCAATACACACTATACACAGTAACACAGCAGGCAGGTAGGTACTAACCATCCAGGATGCACCACTGTCCGTCAATCTCCGTGTGCTGGATGTAGGAGTCCTCTATAGTGGGGTCGTAGTCCGTCACAAACAACTTCTGGAAGAACTGTATGGTGATGGCGCTCTTACCTACACCACCGTCACCCACCACCACCAGCTTCACCTGGAACCATCAACATTACAACTATTAGATACTTAACTAGGTCCTACTACAATAATAAGTGCGACGATGCGAGTGTGATCATATCATAGTAGGAATAGAAAGGTGACGCCACAACCACAAGCTCATGCTACATACTTGTAAAATAATATATAAATAGTAAAAGTTAGAGAGGTAGGTAGGTATAGGTAGATTGTTCTCACATCACTCCCAGTTCCCGGCTACAGGTGGACCATACGTAGGTAGATGTTGTCAGGCTGCTGGTGGCTGTTGTTGTGTTGTGTAGGTACTATTTCTAGTTGGTGCCTTCTAGAAATAAACAATATTCTCTAGCTCTAGTGCCCTAGTGCCCTAGTGGTGCCACCTAGGTACCAATAACATACTTGGTCACAGTCTGCAAAGATACTCATAACGAGACGGCAGACGGCAGACGGGCGGAGTGAGCGTCGTCGGTCTCTGTGGACAGTGTGGACAGTATCAGTACTCACCGTAGGCAGGTTGTCGGCCGGAGGTCCCGGACGCGTCATGTCTCTCAGTTTGGAACCTCACTTGTCATGTTGTAGCTTGTACCAGCCACAGAGCAGCCAGCAGTCAGCACTACGACGTATAGGTACCAAGTACACAATAGACAGTAGAGAGTGCGCATGTGCACGACGCGCCCACTTTGTTTTGTTAGTAACGTATCAATGGACGACGCACCACTATTACATAGAATGAACGTAGTAATAAATAGATTCTATATTTGTTCTATATAGTCTGTTTGTCTGTCTGTTTGTCCGGACTCCGGGCTAATCTTCGAAACGGCTGAACTAGGTATTAATGTAGGTATTTAGAGTACTTGCGTTTTTTATTATGAATTTATGACACTCAAAATAATAGTTGGATGATAAGAATTTCAAAAACAACAACAATGAATAAAACAAAACCTTTTAAAAAAAGTGCACTGACTTCAAAAATTTGCACTGAAAAGTAAGAAATAATAAATATTTCGTCGTAGAATTTGAAGACGGTTGGTGCCAATTTAAATAAGGATACAAAACTAAGTAAATATCTAAGAAGATAAAGATCTGTTCAATATTGTCTATGTTTGTATGTACTGATGATCGTAGGTTCCTAATGAATTGTCTAGATTAGTGAATTTGGGAACTAAGTTATATCTAATTTAGCACCAACCGTCTTCAAAGTCTACGACGAAATATTTATTATTTCTTACTTTTCAGTGCAAATTTTTGAAGTCGGTGCACTTTTTTTTAAAAGGTTTATTTTACCCTTTTAAGTGATTTTGCTGCCTTGAGAGACAAAAATATTGATGGAAAATTAAAAAAAAAAACCGCTGTGGATGTGATTTGAACCATGTGCTTGTGCACCCCATATCGTCACGAAAATTGACAACTTCGTTCTGAAAAACTACTGAACCGATTTTCTTCATATGTCTGTGAGATAATGTCGAGAAATTGTTATATCCTTAAAAAAATTAGTCGTCAAAATCGGTACATATTTCATCGAGATATCAAGAAAAATGTGCTTATAAAGTCAGTTTTTTCAAAATTTCTTAAAAACGAATGAACCAATTTTTATAAGATAAAAATGGGACCAATCCGGAAGAATTATCTGTCGATTAAAAAAGAAACCATCAAAATCGGTTCACAACTGGCGGAGTTATCGATGTACATACATACATGAAAAAAAATACGGTCCGAATTGAGAACCTTCTCCTTCTTTTTTTGGAAGTCGGTTAATAATAATCTAAACTAAACCTGGGAGACCCTGCCACAGTAAACTTATCTTCTTCAAAAAGTAAGAAATAATAAATATTTCGTCGTAGAATTTGAAGACGGTTGGTGCTAAATTAGAAACAACTTAGTTCCCAAATTCACTAATCTAGACAATTCATTAGGAACCTACGATCATCAGTAGGTACATACAATCATAGATAATATTGAACAGATCTTTATCGTCTTAGATATTTACTTAGTTTTGTATCCTAATTTGGCACCAACCGTCTTCAGATTCTACGACGAAATATTTATTATTTCTTACTTTTTGAAGTCGGTGCACTTTTTTTTAAAAGGTTTATTTTAATATCAAAATAATATTTAGATGATTATTTTAGTATCAAAATAATATTAATGATTATTTAGTGTCAAAGATGATAACATTTAGTATAAAAATACGTTCGCAACTGCTGACACAAATTAAATTAAAAACCCCTAAAATATATAGTTATCTTTGGCAATATTATAGTACGTCCTCAAAATTAATATATAAGAAACATCTTTTATATTCGGCTGTAGGTTGCCAGCAGGGCGATCCACTTGGACCGGCAAATTTTAGTCTTGCAATTCATCCTATCAATCAAAAGCTAAATTAAAAATTTAACGTGTGGTATCTTGATGACGGTACCTTAGGAGGCGATGTGGATACAGTTCTAGCGGATTTGGACTTATTAATAAAAGAATTTCAAAATATTGGCTTACAAATAATTTTTTCTAAATGTGAACTGTTCATATCTGATGAATGTTCCCAAAACAATTATGTTATTGATAAAATTAAAGTACTGGCTCCAAACATCAACATTTTAAACAAAGACTCCTTACGCATCCTAGGGTCACCGATTTCTCTTCTTTTGTAGAAGAGATAAACCTTTTAAAAAAAAGTGCACCGACTTCAAAAATTTGCACTGAAAAGTAAGAAATAATAAAAATTTCGTCGTAGAATTTGAAGACGGTTGGTGCCAAATTAGGATACAAAACTAAGTAAATATCTAAGAAGATAAAGATCTGTTCAATATTATCTATGTTTGTATGTACTGATGATCGTAGGTTCCTAATGAATTGTCTAGATTAGTGAATTTGGGAACTAAGTTGTTTCTAATTTGGCACCAACCGTCTTCAAATTCTACGACGAAATTTTTATTATTTCTTACTTTTCAGTGCAAATTTTTGAAGTCGGTGCACTTTTTTTTAAAAGGTTTATTTTACCCTTTTAAGTGATTTTGCTGCCTTGAGAGACAAATAATAACGCAACTAAAAAAATATTGATGAAAAATTTAAAAAAAACGCTGTGGATGTGATTTGAACCATGTGCTTGTGCATCCTATGACTCCCCATTACATTTAACCGCTAGACTATCGTCACGAAAATTGACAACTTCGTGTCAATAGCAACCGTTGCTAAGGCTTTTTCTGATACATAATTTTCAGCCGTAAACAGAAATTAATTACTGAATTTCTGAAAAACTACTGAACCGATTTTCGTCATATGTCTGTGAGATAATGTCGAGAAATTATAATGTCTTAAAAAAAAATAAGTTGTCAAAATCGGTACTTATTTCATCGAGATATCAAGAAAAATGTACTTTTAAAGTCAGTTTTTTCAAAATTTCTGAAAAACTAATGAACCAATTTTTATGAGAGAAAAATGGGACCAATCCGGAAGAATTATCTGTCGATTAAAAAAGAAACCATGAAAATCGGTTCACAATTGGCGGAGTTATCGATGTACATACATACATAAAAAAAAAAGTCGGTTAAAAACACAAAAATTTCGAGATAATTCAAACCGACTCATAAAAATTAATTCTCATATAGCATATATTATACTTAGGTATTGTGCTTGTGTGAGTCACTGCGTGGAGTGTAGGTATAGGATAATATCGGTAATTAAAGACGTGCTATATTGATGCGTGTTTAATAGTGACCGCTGAACAATGTAAGCGTGGATGTGCTCCACGCTTGTTGGGAGAGGGGGGTAGTGACGGCGTGTGCAAAGTTATTTACTGTGTATGGTTCCGTACACTACTCCCCCCTTTACAAAAAAGAAAAAAAAAAACTTTTATTGTAAAAAAATAAAAAAATGAAAACACACTGCTTACGAATAAGAAAAATGTAGTTTTACGGGTCCATTATGTGCTTATATTTAATTATGTGCCTATAGATACAATCGATTAAATAGAAAAAAATGTTTAAAAATGTTACGCATAATAAGTTAAAATATGCCTGCACGGAAGAAATGTTGAAAGGAATGTTGTTGAAGTTGCAGTTTGAATTACGATTACTTACAAAAATGCTAATACAAAACATTCAAAACAATGAGGTTCTCATGTTACAGTACGTTTGCTGGATTTTATTTTCTATTATTTTGCTTATTTCTAAAAATTGATGTTCTACATAATATTATTGCATTGTAGTCAATAGTTATACACATGTCAAAATTTTGCAATAGGTTCAATGTACTGTCGCTACTCTACTGATCGAGTTTATGTCGATTAAGTATAATAAATCTACAATTAAGCCAAAATGAACAAGAAGTCGGTAGAAGTTTAGTATGATTTACTCGGTAATGACAAAAATAATATTAGATGCACTAGAGTCTTTAAGCCGTATGTATGTATAATCACTTTCACATTATAGATTTTGCACTAGCCGAAACGCTGATATTATGTATGCTTAGGAAATTAGGACGCTATGCTGGTTGTAACACGTAACCGGTGATTTGCTTATTTAACTCGCTCACTCACCGATAATTGTGTGCTCTTATCTTGCTGATGTTTGCTTCAGCTGCTTGCAGGCGCGGGACTGGCGGCACTTCGATCGCCTGCTCCCTAAGCCAGAAATGTTGCGTGCGTTGAATGTCGGGCATTTGACCTTAGCCGGGGACGTCGTTCCGGGGTCCTACCGCGATGTTACTGCTTGACGATGCGCAGAAATAGTTTGTTGAAGTCCTTCTAGAATGTCCGATGCATGTGAAGAATGTTGTGGAGCTCTGAATATCTCAGCTGTTCTTGCACGAGATGTCGTCTCCATGATGAGCGTTGGCCATGGTGCTGAAGAAGTCCTGGGACTGATGCAGGTCGTTAGTTTTTTAGAGGTCTGGGCTGGTCTGGCCAGAAGTCTGGGATGCGTGCCGTAACGCTTACGGCGGCGACGTTCTGCTGGTGCTGTTCTGCTGCGGCAGCCTTGCTGTTGCGGCTGCTGTTTTTGCCGCTTCCATATTTATTTATTATTTAATTATTTGCTACCTGGCTACACTACACTATTATCACGTAGGGTTCACCAATGTGAGAGTCACTGCGAGGAGTGTAGGTATAGGATAATATCGGTAATTAAAGACGTGCTATATTGATGCGTGTTTAATAGTGACCGCTGAACAATGTAAGCGTGGATGTGCTCCACGCTTGTTGGGAGAGGGGGGTAGTGACGGCGTGTGCAAAGTTATTTACTGTGTATGGTTCCGTACATGCTTTTGTTCCAAATCTAACATACACACTTCGATCATGCCCTTTCTGGAAACATCAAAATTTAGTTAAAAATGTGGATGACATAATTAAAAATTCACTCACTACAATTATTAATGTAGATTTTTCGGATCAAATTTGGACCCAGGCTTCTTTACCAATAAGGTTTGGAGGTCTGGGAATACGTAAAATTTCTAGTGTTTCATTGCCGGCATTTTTATCCTCAGTACATAGTACCGAAATACTATCAAAGAAAATTCTATATTTATCATTGGGACAAATAGAACTTTCTGATATTTCTGATTTTACTGAGGCTAAAAACAAGTGGATTGAGTCATGCCCTAACTCAGACTTAACCAAAGATTCATCATCACAGAGACAGTGGGATGAACCGCTCTGCACACTGATATGGAATAGTTTACTTAATACGTCATCCAGTGATGCAGAGCGAGCTCGTCTCTTAGCTGTTTCTAAATGGGAGTCTGGATACTAGAACGCACTACATTTAGAATTTCTGTAGCATTAAGATTAAGGGCAACATTAAATGTTGCTCATCGCTGTCACTGCGGAGAGCATGTAGATCACCTAGGTCACCACGGTCTATCATGCAGTCGCAGTGCTGGCCGCATTCCAAGACACGCCAGTTTAAATGATGTCATCCGTCGGGCTCTTGTCAGCAGCAATGTGCCAGTCGTTTTAGAACCAAATGGTTTGGCGCGTGATGATGGCAAGAGACCCGATGGCATATGACACTTGCACCATGGAAAATGGGGCAGTCACTAGTATGGGATGCTACATGTGTAGATACTCTCGCACCGTCCCATCTTCCATATACAGCTTTAAAAGCTGGCAATGCGGCTTACAATGCTGAAATGGCCAAACGTGGCAAATATGCATCTCTGCCGAAAGAATACATATTTGAGGCGTTTGGTG
This sequence comes from Nemapogon koenigi, assembly GCA_963924495.1. Taxonomy (NCBI): domain Eukaryota; kingdom Metazoa; phylum Arthropoda; class Insecta; order Lepidoptera; family Tineidae; genus Nemapogon; species Nemapogon koenigi. Next base: position 139,597 of record OZ004642.1, read on the forward strand.
TGGATCAATGGGACCGTAGGGACCTGGAGCACACTCAGAAAGGTCACATGACCAACGGGCTGGCTCTTACCTCGGAAAGAATAAGCATAGCCATCCAACGAGGCAATGCAGCCAGTCTGTTGGGTACTCTCCCAGTAGATAGCGATTTACATGAAATTTTTTATTTGTAAATTTTATATTATATTTGTAATTTAGTATTTAGATATAATAAGTTTTCTGTCATTTGTTCAATAAATGATTATAAAAGTATAAAAATAATAGTTACATTATTCTTTTCGTATCAAAATAATATTAATGATTATTTTAGTGTCAAAGATTACCTATTATTTTAGTAGGTATCAAAATGATAGATGGATGATTATTTTTATTAGTATTAAAATAGTAGTTATAAGATTTATTTCAATTATTTACACATAAAAATATAAAAACCTTAAATCTTATCTAAACATTAAAAATAACTAAATAAACCACGTGGAATAGTGGCAAGAATACTGGCTGCATTTCCCCGCTGAATCGCGATGCTGATTCATTGAGCGAGGAAGAAGCCAGTCTTCGAAGAGATGATCAGTTGGAGGCGATATATTATTATTATAAAGTTATACTATATAAAGCTCGATTACCACTCACTGACTCACTGACTGACAGAATTGTTCTCCCAGAAAGAGTTGTGATGGGGGGAAACTTTTGGTGGGATCGTATAGAGGGGGTCCCAGTGAGTACCAGAAAAATCCTAAACCCCCCTTTTTCGCCCCCCTTATTTTTTTTTGTTTTTTATCTCGGAAACTACAAATCGGAGGGGGTAGGTGCCGAAACTAATAATGTTTAGGATCTGTTCCTATTAGCGAATCCATTAAAAAAAATGAACTCCCATACAAAAAAAAACTCCCATACATTTTTTTTTGTTTTTTATCTCGGAAACTACAAATCGGAGTGGGTAGGTGCCGAAACTAATAATGTTTAGGACCTGTTCCTATTAGCGAATCCGTTAAAAAAAAAAGTTCTCCCATACAAAAAAAAACTCCCATACAAAAGTTCATACATTTTTTCTTTTTTTTGTTTACCCAGAAAGAGTTGTGATGGGGGGAAACTTTTGGTAAGATCGTATAGAGGGGGTCCCAGTGAAAACCAGAAAAATCCGAAACCCCCCTTTTTCGCCCCCTTATTTTTGTTGTTTTTTATCTCAGAAACTACAAATCGGAGGGGGTAGGTGCCGAAACTAATAATGTTCAGGATCTGTTTCTATTAGTGAATCCATTAAAAAAAAAAATCTCCCATACAAAAAAAAACTCCCATACAAATTTTCATACATTTTTTCTTTTTTTTTTCCTATGGACTGGGATTTGATTTCTACCCCTTTCCACTTTCCCCGTACCCCCCCCCCCCCGTCTCCCATACAATATTTTTTAAACTCGCGAGCGAAGCGAGCGATGCCGCGGCAGCGGCCGGAGAAGCGTCAGTTATCAAAAAACCGAAACCCCCATTTTTCGCCCCCCTTGTTTTTTTGTTTTTATCTCGGAAACTACAAATCGGAGGGGGTACGTGCCGGAACTAATATTGTTCAGGATCTGTTCCTATTAGCGAATCTGTTTTTTTGTTTTTTATTTTTAACAGCGGTAGTGGTAGTGGTAGGTGTTGGAGTAGGGGTAGTTTTAGTGGTAGTGGTAGGAGTAGGGATAGTGGTAGTGGTAGAGGTAGTGGTAGGAGTTGGAGTAGGGGTAGGGGTAGTGGTAGTGGTAGGAGTAGAGATAGTGGTAGTGGTAGGGGTAGTGGTAGGGGTTGGAGTAGGGGTTGGGGTAGTGGTAGGGTTTGGAGTAGAGGTAGTGGTAGGGGTTGTAGTAGGGAGTAGTGGTAGGGGTAGTGGTAGTGGTAGGAGTAGGGATAGAGGTAGTGGTAGGGGTAGAGGTAGTGGTAGGGGTTGGAGTAGGGGTTGGGGTGGTGGTAGGGGTTGGAGTAGGGGTTGGGGTAGTGGTAGGGTTTGGAGTAGAGGTAGTGGTAGGGGTTGGAGTAGGGGTAGTGGTAGGGGTTGGAGTAGGGGTAGGGGTAGTGGGAGTAGTTGTGGTACGAGTAGGAATAGTTTATAGGTGGCGGGCTTATCGCTGACTTGTAGCATGTCTTCTTTGGTGTGGGCAGCATTGTTCCCTCACAGCAAACACGCGAGTTGCTTGCAACTCGAGCACTACACAACATACTAGTCTTTAATAAACTTTTTAGCATCCACGGACCTAGATTATCAAAATAATATTTTAGTGTCAAAGATGATTATTTTAGTAGGTAAGTATTATTTAGTATAAAAGATGATAACTTTAGTATTAAAATAATAGTTCGATTATTATTTTTAGTAGGTAAGTATTATTTAGTATAAAAGATGATAACTTTAGTATCAAAATAATAGTTCGATGATTATTTTTAGTAGGTAAGTATTATTTAGTATAAAAGATGATAACTTTAGTATCAAAATAATAGTTCGATGATTATTTTTAGTAGGTAAGTATTATTTAGTATAAAAGATGATAACTTTAGTATCAAAGTATAATAGTTCGATGATTATTTTTAGTATCAAAATAATATTACTTTATGATTATTTTAGTGTCAAAGATGATTATTTTAGTATCAAAATAATAGTTTGATAATTATTTTAATATCAAAATAATAGTTTGATAATTATTTTAGTATCAAAATAATACTTGGATAATTATTTTAATATCAAAATAATAGTTAGATGATTATTTTAATATCAAAATAATAGTTTGATAATTATTTTAGTATCAAAATAATACCTGGATAATTATTTTAATATCAAAATAATAGTAACGTTTGATAATTACCTATTTTAGTATCAAAATAATAATTAGATGACTAAGATGACTATTTTAGCATTAAAATTTTAATGATTATTTTAGTGTCAAAGATGACTATTTTAGTACTTAGTGTCAAAGATGATCATTTTAGTAGCAAAATAATATAAGTAAGTAGTTAATAATTATTTTTAAAATAATAGACTTTTGTAATTAACAGTAATGATAAATAAATAGGTACCTATCATTGAGTGTATATAGTCAAAGCTATCATTATAAATATGTAGGTAGTGTTCCTGTGGTCCACGCACAGATAAAAAGGTACTCTTTGCAGATAACTCTGTTATGGGGTCCACGCTCGGTCCACGTCTTATAGGAACAGTCAGTCAAGCACAGCACTACTGACTGACATTTCATTCTCTCACGCTGACACGCTGTGTTACTTGCTCTGTGACGCTGTGCACCGTGCACTGGTGCATTGTTGCCACATTGTTGCATCGCGTATTGTTTACAATATAATATAGTTACATCTACATACCTATGTAGGTAAGTACTTACATGTATAATTATTATATCTGTGTATGTACATGCACACAAGTACAAACATTTAAATTAAATACTAAATGATTTCGACGAGAAGTACCTACTAACAATATAAATATATAAGTATCTAACTCAGTATAGATAGACTATATCTAAGGTATGTCATAGTTATTATGTCTGTGTACCGTGTGCATATTTGTGGTTCTTTTTAATACTTTTATCTATGTAGGTACCTATTGTACGTAATGTTACTTACCTATAAATACAATCTAATCTACATAACTAATATTATAAATGTGTTTGTTTGTTTGTTTGTTTGTTTGTCCTTCTGTCACGTCAATACAGAACAACGGATTTTTTTGCACAGAGATAGTTTAAAGGCCACAAATCAATGATGTCCACAGACGAACTGACGAAGCCGGCACTTACCTATAATTAAGTTGTTGTAATGAAGTCGGTCTAAGATACAAAAATAATAATGTAAGGTGCCTAAGTAGAGTGTATCAGGGTCGGGGGATGTAGCGAGAACGACCTCGACCACAAACCTCGACCGCCGGAACATTCAATATTCCTGAAATATAGTGTTATTAGGTACACAACGCAATACACAAACGAGATATAATAACCGGTGTGAAGTTAGCGGCCACAAACTGTCGGCCTTTTATAACCCGACCAAATTAAAAAGATAATATAATAAAGTCGATTAAATGTAAGTAAAACAATATGTTTCAGGGAAATATAATACATAATATACCTGAAAAAATTTTACAGTATAAAAATAAAAATCTGCCATATACGTTTTCAAAGATAAATGATGAAAAGATAATACTGAAAACGATAGCCCTTTCTGGAAAATCTAGAATACATTACAGAACCATTTTGACTGAAAATGTAAGCTACATGACCACTCTTCAAAAAACCAAGGCTTCAAAGTCCTAGATCTGGAACAAGTGATTCAAATGCGGGAAGATAAAATGTATGTGACGTATTTAGTTGTGTTTGGTTAAAAGGCCGACAGTTTGTTCTGGAAAATCTAGAATACATTACAGAACCATTTTGACTAGAAATGCAAGCTACATAACCACTCTTCTAAACACCAAGGCTTCAACGCCCTAGATCTGGAGGGAAAGCGTCAGCAGCATCACAACTATTACCTTGAAATTTTCGATTAATACTGAAAACGATAGCCTTTTCTGGAAAATCTAGAATACATTACAGAACCATTTTAACTGAAAATGTAAGCAACATGACCACTCTTCTAAATACCAAGGCTTCAAAGTCCTAAATCTGGAACAAGTGATTCAAATGTGGGAAGATAAAATGTATGTGACGTATTTAGTTGTTTTTGGTTAAAAGGCCGACAGTTTGTTCTGGAAAATCTAGAATACATTACAGAACCATTTTGACTAGAAAAGCAAGCTACATAACCACTCTTCTAAACACCAAGGCTTCAACGTCCTAGATCTGGAACAAGTGATTCAAATGTGGTAGGATAAAATGTATGTGAGGTATTTAGTTGTGTTAGGTTAAAAGGCCGACAGTTTGTTCTGGAAAATCTAGAATACATTACAGAACCATTTTGACTAGAAAAGCAAGCTACATAACCACTCTTCTAAACACCAAGGCTTCAACGTCCTAGATCTGGAGGGAAAGCGTCAGCAGCATCACAACTATTACCTTGAAATTTTCGATTAATACTGAAAACGATAGCCTTTTCTGGAAAATCTAGAATACATTACAGAACCATTTTAACTGAAAATGTAAGCAACATGACCACTCTTCTAAATACCAAGGCTTCAAAGTCTTAGATCTGGAACAAGTGATTCAAATGTGGGAAGATAAAATGTATGTGACGTATTTAGTTGTTTTTGGTTAAAAGGCCGACAGTTTGTTCTGGAAAATCTAGAATACATTACAGAACCATTTTGACTAGAAAAGCAAGCTACATAACCACTCTTCTAAACACCAAGGCTTCAACGTCCTAGATCTGGAACAAGTGATTCAAATGTGGTAGGATAAAATGTATGTGAGGTATTTAGTTGTGTTAGGTTAAAAGGCCGACAGTTTGTTCTGGAAAATCTAGAATACATTACAGAACCATTTTGACTAGAAAAGCAAGCTACATAACCACTCTTCTAAACACCAAGGCTTCAACGTCCTAGATCTGGAGGGAAAGCGTCAGCAGCATCACAACTATTACCTTGAAATTTTCGATTAATACTGAAAACGATAGCCTTTTCTGGAAAATCTAGAATACATTACAGAACCATTTTAACTGAAAATGTAAGCAACATGACCACTCTTCTAAATACCAAGGCTTCAAAGTCTTAGATCTGGAACAAGTGATTCAAATGTGGGAAGATAAAATGTATGTGACGTATTTAGTTGTTTTTGGTTAAAAGGCCGACAGTTTGTTCTGGAAAATCTAGAATACATTACAGAACCATTTTGACTAGAAAAGCAAGCTACATAACCACTCTTCTAAACACCAAGGCTTCAACGTCCTAGATCTGGAACAAGTGATTCAAATGTGGTAGGATAAAATGTATGTGAGGTATTTAGTTGTGTTAGGTTAAAAGGCCGACAGTTTGTTCTGGAAAATCTAGAATACATTACAGAACCATTTTGACTAGAAAAGCAAGCTACATAACCACTCTTCTAAACACCAAGGCTTCAACGTCCTAGATCTGGAGGGAAAGCGTCAGCAGCATCACAACTAGTACCTTGAAATTTTCGATTAATACTGAAAACGATAGCCTTTTCTGGAAAATCTAGAATACATTACAGAACCATTTTAACTGAAAATGTAAGCAACATGACCACTCTTCTAAATACCAAGGCTTCAAAGTCCTAGATCTGGAACAAGTGATTCAAATGTGGGAAGATAAAATGTATGTGACGTATTTAGTTGTGTTTGGTTAAAAGGCCGACAGTTTGTTCTGGAAAATCTAGAATACATTACAGAACCATTTTAACTGAAAATGTAAGCAACATGACCACTCTTCTAAATACCAAGGCTTCAAAGTCCTAGATCTGGAACAAGTGATTCAAATGTGGGAAGATAAAATGTATGTGACGTATTTAGTTGTGTTTGGTTAAAAGGCCGACAGTTTGTTCTGGAAAATCTAGAATACATTACAGAACCATTTTGACTAGAAAAGCAAGCTACATAACCACTCTTCTAAACACCAAGGCTTCAAAGTCATAGATCTGGAAGGAAAGCGTCAGCACCATCACAACTATTTATTACCTTGAAATTTTCGATTAATACTGAAAACAATAGCCTCTTCTTGAAAATCTAGAATACATTACAGAACCATTTTAACTGAAAATGTAAGCAACATGACCACTCTTCTAAATACCAAGGCTTCAAAGTCCTAGATCTGGAACAAGTGATTCAAATGTGGGAGGATAAAATATATGTGACGTATTAAGTTGTGTTTGGTTAAAAGGCCGACAATTTGTTCTGGAAAATCTAGATATAAACTAACTAACTGACCATCTGCAGGCTAGTCTAGAAGTAGGTACATGCAATATAATACAATAAAACAGTGAAAAACAAACCAAATCACTACGTACGTTAAATTTACAGCAAATAATATTTATTTATTTTAACTACAATAAAGTTATGACAAAATATATGAATTATCAATGAATAATGAATCAATGTTTTTATTAGTTATTAAAGACTATAATACTTCTATAAACTAAGACTCTGAAATTGTTACTTGTATTTGTTTAAGCAAGTATATTCGAAAGAGTGAATCTAGTAATAGAAACGATAATATACATCAGGCAATGATTAATTACTTATTCTATACCATTAAATATATCTATCTATAAGCTATTTGACCAAACTATAGTAAGTTTACTTATACACACAACAGCTGACACGTAACAACAATGATCTACCTAATACAGCACCTAGCTATTCGTACTTAAGCAGCTAGGCTTGTCGGGTTGTGGGGTAGCCAGGCCGGGTAGGTAGGTATTGCAGGAAAACTCGTAGTAAACTTTCACCATTCGTTTATTGGTCGAATTAACAAGGAAGGAACAAGCAGCAAAAGAACAACCAGTAAAAGCATCCGTAAGGAGCCAAGGAGAAGGAGCCGTCAAAGGAGCCGTCAAAGGAGCCGTCAAAGGAGAAGGAGCGCACTGTAATAAAAATGAACTACACATTACTACAGGGCGTTAAGCTATTGAAGTAACACAATACAAAGTATGATAAAATTACTTACAATACTTATTTGCGCTCCTTTTATATAAACATAGATATTAGTTCTTGAATACTGATTCAATACATTTTATATAGTTATTTACTTAGTTGATAAAATAGAAATATAATAAATTTTACAATTGGCAGAGTACTGCCTAAGTCAACAGTTTGTGAAGGAATGAGTAAAATTTTAATTTAGGTTCCACACATCGGATATTTGAAAATAACATACAATGTTCTATTGAATTAAAATGAACAATATCGTGTTCTAAAATCAAAATAAATGCTATTTATGATGGCCAGCTTGTAAGCGGCCAGGAAAATAAGGTCGTATCATCACAATACCGGGGTTCCCCCGAAAAAATCCTGACCTTAATGAAGGATTTTATTCAAAGAATTAATAAAATAAAGTTTGATGATGAGACTTATATAAAAATACTAATGAATGAAATGAAAAGATAAATTTACAAGTTTTATTATAAATAAAACTAATTATTTTACAAGAGAAACGATTTCCACAATCACACAAATCACAAACATTCATCATCATTTAATCTGTTTAGTCTGTTATTAGTAAGTACAGTAAACTCATTTATAATATAGAGTAATTCCCATTTAATAAGGAATTACTCAAAAACGTTCTCGAATTTAGTAAGGGCTTAGTTATACAGTTACCATCCGCTGTTTTAAGTTTATTTATATATAATACAATAGACGAAGGCTTGTTTAAAGAGTCGCAATCCGCTCATACGAACACCCATGGGAAATACATCCACAGATATAATAAGTAGTAATAATAGACGAAGGCTTTTTTAACGAGTCGCAATCCGCTCTAAAAGACACCCATGAATACCCTGATATTCATAGATATAATAATAATAAACGAATGTTTATTTAAAGAGCCGTAATTTGCTCTAATAACACCCATGGAAATACATCCACAGATATAATAAGTAGTAATAATAGACGAAGGCTTTTTTAACGAGTCGCAATCCGCTCTAAAAGACACCCATGAATACCCTGATATTCATAGATATAATAATAATAAACGAATGTTTATTTAAAGAGCCGTAATTTGCTCTAATAAACACCCATGGAAATACATCCACAGATATTAGGTATAATATTTATAATAGACGAAGGCTTTTTTAAAGAGTCGCAATCCGCTCTAAATAATTACAAGTATTTACAATAAATGAAATGATGAGAATGAAATAAGGAAAATAGTAATTATTAATCATGGTTATATATTGTGATGATACGACCTTATTTTCCTGGCCGCTTACAAGCTGGCCATCATAAATAGCATTTATTTTGATTTTAGAACACGATATTGTTCATTTTAATTCAATAGAACATTGTATGGAACCTAAATTAAAATTTTACTGATTCCTTCACAAACTGTTGACTTAGGCAGTTATTTTGCCAATTGTAAAATTTATTATATTTCTATTTTATCAACTAAGTAAATAACTATATAAAATGTATTGAATCAGTATTCAAGAACTAATATCTATGTTTATATAAAAGGAGCGCAAATACTTCTCCTTTGACGGCTCCTTCTCCTTGCTCCTTTGATGGTTCCTTTCTCCTTTGACGGCTCCTTCTCCTTGGCTCCTTACGGATCCTTTTACTGGCTGTTCTTTTGCTGCTTGTTCCTTCCTTGTTAATTCGACCAATAAACGAATGGTGAAAGTTTACTACGAGTTTTCCTGCAATACCTACCCATCGACCCATCCTGGCTACCCCACAACCCGACAATGGCGCCCAAACGTGATTAAAATGCTGCAGGAAGAAGGAATAAAGAAGAAAGAATAACGAAGTAAGAGAACATAATATTTATTTTAATACAAACTTTTTTTCAGGATTTGTAATGTCTATATAATCTCAATATATAACGTAATTCTATTTAAATTCAGTAGAATATTTCTTGGAGATGATGGTTCTGAATCAAGGTTATGTCGGCAAACCTTCGAGGTTGACAAGTCTGATGATCTTGGTCAGATTCCATTATTGAAGAGGATATTTTTTAATTTTTATACAAAGGCAGTATTCTTGAATCATTTTACATTAAATTCACTTATTAATTTCGTAAATTCAGATTATATATTCACATTGAATGTATGGTTGTATGTGAGATTTTCATAATATATATTTGAAATCTATAGATTACTTCCCATAACTTAAACTTATACCGTAAATGATATTAATTTAATTTCCATTATCATATCCCGTCAATAGAAAAAGGTTCTTTTTATAGTCGTAATTTTTTCAAGAAAAATAATATATATTAATTTTTCTTATAATTGCTAAAATATCTATTTTTATCCTAAAAGTCTATCGTGATTCCATAAAATAATACATAAATAAATATTATTTAATTCAAAAATTTCATTAATTGCGATTTTTTTAATACATTTTTAAAATATCCAAAACAATTTGTCCATTCTTATTTTAATGATTTCTAATATCACACTACAGTTTACATAAGTAAGGCAATTAAAATATTAAAATATTTCCGAGAATAAATTTAATATATAATAATAAATTTCAAATAAATTATGATACATATAAAAGCACCTCGATATCAGAATTTGAACTCACTTGATTTTTCTTTGTTTTACACTATTTGTTTTGCTCGGCAATATTGCATTGGAATATTCGATTTTCAAATGTATCCTATACATAATTTCTTTGTCATTGACAAGTTTTTAAATTTTGAATCGTGACGTTCGATTTTCTTTTAATTTTCAATTGTTATTTACTATGAAGTCTATTTCATAGACATATGATTACGCTCTTATTACAACTAGGGGTAGTCATGTTGATTGAAATTTAAATATTATTTTATTTCATGTACTTATATTATTAGCTTTTCACTGGCTTTGCTCGAGGATAGTTTGAGTTAGCGCATACCTTAACGCATGCGTTGATTTTATTTCATAATTTTTTTTTCTCTTTCAATATGAATGAGTTACACTTACTTAAACCGAGGAATTTTTTATATCTATATTATTTTACATTTTTCTTTATTTTATTTACAATTTATTAAATTTTATTTATAACCTTATGGTTACAAGGGAGGTTAAATTTATTTCAATTTCACAATTTGGTTGTAAACATCTAAGTAACTAAAACTTTTACATATTTACAAATTACAGGTTGGATATATAACCATGATTAATAATTACTATTTTCCTTATTTCATTCTCATCATTTCATTTATTGTAAATACTTGTAATTATTTAGAGCGGATTGCGACTCTTTAAAAAAGCCTTCGTCTATTATAAATATTATACCTAATATCTGTGGATGTATTTCCATGGGTGTTTATTAGAGCAAATTACGGCTCTTTAAATAAACATTCGTTTATTATTATTATATCTATGAATATCAGGGTATTCATGGGTGTCTTTTAGAGCGGATTGCGACTCGTTAAAAAAGCCTTCGTCTATTATTACTACTTATTATATCTGTGGATGTATTTCCCATGGGTGTTCGTATGAGCGGATTGCGACTCTTTAAACAAGCCTTCGACTATTGTATTATATATAAATAAACTTAAAACAGCGGATGGTAACTGTATAACTAAGCCCTTACTAAATTCGAGAACGTTTTTGAGTCATTCCTTATTAAATGGGAATTACTCTATATTATAAATGAGTTTACTGTACTTACTAATAACAGATTAAACAGATTAAATGAAGATGAATGTTTGTGATTTGTGTGATTGTGGAAATCGTTTCTCTTGTAAAATAATTAGTTTTATTTATAATAAAACTTGTAAATGTATCTTTTCATTTCATTCATTAGTATTTTTATATAAGTCTCATCATCAAACTTTATTTTATTAATTCTCTGAATAAAATCCTTCATTAAGGTCAGGATTTTTTCGGGGGAACCCCGGTATTGTGATGATACGACCTTATTTTCCTGGCCGCTTACAAGCTGGCCATCATAAATAGCATTTATTTTGATTTTAGAACACGATATTGTTCATTTTAATTCAATAGAACATTGTATGGAACCTAAATTAAAATTTTACTGATTCCTTCACAAACTGTTGACTTAGGCAGTTATTTTGCCAATTGTAAAATTTATTATATTTCTATTTTATCAACTAAGTAAATAACTATATAAAATGTATTGAATCAGTATTCAAGAACTAATATCTATGTTTATATAAAAGGAGCGCAAATACTTCTCCTTTGACGGCTCCTTCTCCTTGCTCCTTTGATGGTTCCTTTCTCCTTTGACGGCTCCTTCTCCTTGGCTCCTTACGGATCCTTTTACTGGCTGTTCTTTTGCTGCTTGTTCCTTCCTTGTTAATTCGACCAATAAACGAATGGTGAAAGTTTACTACGAGTTTTCCTGCAATACCTACCCATCGACCCATCCTGGCTACCCCACAACCCGACAATATTTAACCTGTAATTTGTAAATATGTAAAAGTTTTAGTTACTTAGATGTTTACAACCAAATTGTGAAATTGAAATAAATTTAACCTCCCTTGTTACCATAAGGTTATAAATACAATTTAATAAATTGTAAATAAAATAAAGAAAAATGTAAAATAATATAGATATAAAAAATTCCTCGGTTTAAGTAAGAGTAACTCATCCATATTGAAAGAGAAAAAAAAATATGAAATAAAATCAACGCATGCGTTAAGGTATGCGCTAACTAAACTATCCACGAGCAAAGCCAGTGAAAAGCTAATAATATAAGTACATGAAATAAAATAATATTTAAATTTCAATCAACATGACTACCCCTAGTTGTAATAAGAGCGTAATCATATGTCTATGAAATAGACTTCATAGTAAATAACAATTGAAAATTAAAAGAAAATCGAACGTCGTCGATTCAAAATTTAAAAACTTGTCAATGAGAAAGAAATTATATAGGATACATTTGAAAATCGAATATTCCAATGCAATATTGCCGAGCAAAACAAATTGTGTAAAACAAAGAAAAATCAAGCGAGTTCAAATTCTGATATCGAGGTGCTTTTATGTGTATCATTTAATTTATTTGAAATGTATTAATATATATTAAATTTATTCTCAGAAATATTTTAATATTTTAATTGCCTTACTTATGTAAACTGTAGGTGCGATATTAGAAATCATTAAAGTAAGAATGGACAAATTGTTTTGGATATTTTAAAAATGTATAAAAAAAATCGCAATTAATGAAATTTTTGAATTAAATAATATTTATTTATGTATTATTTTCTGGAATCACGATAGACTTTTAGGATAAAAATAGATATTTTAGCAATTATAAGAAAAATTAATATATATTATTTTTCTTGAAAAAATTACGACTATAAAAAGAACCTTTTTCTATTAAGAGATATTGAATTGACGGGATATGATAATGGAAATTAAATTAATATCATTTACGGTATAAGTTTAAGTTATGGGAAGTAATCTATAGATTTCAGATATATATGAAGAAAATCTCACATACAACCATACATTCAATGTGAATATATAATCTGAATTTATGAAATTAATAAGTGAATTTAATGTAAAATGAATCAAGAATACTGCCTCCGTATAGAAATTAAAAATATCCTCTTCAATAATGGAATCTGACCAAGATCATCAGACTTGTCAACCTCGACATTACCTTGATTCAGAACCATCATCTCCAAGAAATATTCTACTGAATTTAAATAGAATTACGTTATATATTAAGATTATATAGACATTACAAATCCTGAAATAAAAGTTGGTATTAAAATAAATATTATGTTCTCTTACTTCGTTATTCTTTCTTCTTTATTCCTTCTTCGTGCAGCGTTTTAATCACGTTGGGCGCCATTGTCGGTTGGTGGGGTAGCCAGGCCGGGTAGGTAGGTATTGCAGGAAAACTCGTAGTAAACTTTCACCATTCGTTTATTGGTCGAATTAACAAGGAAGGAACAAGCAGCAAAAGAACAACCAGTAAAAGCATCCGTAAGGAGCCAAGGAGAAGGAGCCGTCAAAGGAGCCGTCAAAGGAGCCGTCAAAGGAGAAGGAGCGCACTGTAATAAAAATGAACTACACATTACTACAGGGCGTTAAGCTATTGAAGTAACACAATACAAAGTATGATAAAATTACTTACAATACTTATTTGCGCTCCTTTTATATAAACATAGATATTAGTTCTTGAATACTGATTCAATACATTTTATATAGTTATTTACTTAGTTGATAAAATAGAAATATAATAAATTTTACAATTGGCAGAGTACTGCCTAAGTCAACAGTTTGTGAAGGAATGAGTAAAATTTTAATTTAGGTTCCACACATCGGATATTTGAAAATAACATACAATGTTCTATTGAATTAAAATGAACAATATCGTGTTCTAAAATCAAAATAAATGCTATTTATGATGGCCAGCTTGTAAGCGGCCAGGAAAATAAGGTCGTATCATCACAGGCTTGCTCCTAATACTAAATTAAAATAAAATAAACGTTTCACAATGATATTTTTAGAGTAAATGATGGAAACTAACTAACTAACCATCTGCAGGCTAGTCTAGAAGTACAATATAACACTATTATTATAAACGCGAAAATTTGTTTGGATGGATGTGTGAATGTATGTTTGTTACTCTTTCACGCAAAAACTACTGGACGGATTTTAATGAAACTTTACAATAATTTAGCTCATACATCAGAATAACACATAGGATACTTTTTATACCGCGAAACCGGGCGTGGGAGGGGAAAATTCTGTTTTCACGTTGGTGAAACAGCGGAAAAACAGCCAGTAATACAATAAAACAGAAAAACAAACCAAATCATTAACGTTATGTTTACAGCAAACAATATCTATTTTAACTATAATAAAGTTATAACAAATATGAAAATTATCAATGAATAATGAATTAAATAATGATTCCACATCCGACCATGGCGCCGACCGCACGCGTTTTCGTCATGGCGTGATGTAGAATCCGGTTTAATCCCGGCCGCGCTGTGATGGTTGTGATTAGTCAGTGATTAATAAGACATATCACAGTCGGCGGGATAATCTTAGCTACCGATTTATCGGCTTACTATTGCACAAGATTAAACAAACACTGGAGATTGGCAGAATTGCGACGAAAGTCAGCACTGTTGCCATATATCAAAGAAGAAGAAGAAGAAGAAGAATTAAATAAAATAAAAAATTTAAATACTCGTAAACCTTCCCGTAAACCGATTTAATAGAGAAAATTCTGTAATGTGTTCTAGATTTTCCAGAACAAACTATCGGCCTTTTAACCTAACACAACTAAATACTTCACATACATTTTATCTTCCCACATTTGAATCACTTGTTCCAGATCTAGGACTTTGAAGCCTTAATGTTTAGAAGAGTGGTTATGTAGCTTGCTTTTCTAGTCAAAATGGTTCTGTAATGTATTCTAGATTTTCCAGAACAAACTGTCGGCCTTTTAACCAAAAACAACTAAATACGTCACATACATTTTATCTTCCCACATTTGAATCACTTGTTCCAGATCTAGGACTTTGAAGCCTTAATGTTTTGAAGAGTGGTCATGTTGCTTACATTTTCAGTTAAAATGGTTCTGTAATGTATTCTAGATTTTCCAGAAAAGGCTATCGTTTTCAGTATTAACCGAAAATTTCAAGGTAATAGTTGTGATGCTGCTGACGCTTTCCCTCCAGATCTAGGACGTTGAAGCCTTGGTGTTTAGAAGTGTAGTTATGTAGCTTGCATTTCTAGTCAAAATAGTTCTGTAATGTATTCTAGATTTTCCAGAACAAACTGTCGGCCTTTTAACCAAAAACAACTAAATACGTCACATACATTTTATCTTCCCACATTTGAATCACTTGTTCCAGATCTAGGACTTTGAAGCCTTGGTATTTAGAAGAGTGGTCATGTTGCTTACATTTTCAGATAAAATGATTATGTAATGTATTCTAGATTTTCCAGAAAAGGCTATCGTTTTCAGTATTAATCGAAAATTTCAAGGTAATAATTGTGATGCTGCTGACGCTTTCCCTCCAGATCTAGGACGTTGAAGCCTTGGTGTTTAGAAGTGTAGTTATGTAGCTTGCATTTCTAGTCAAAATAGTTCTGTAATGTATTCTAGATTTTCCAGAACAAACTGTCGGCCTTTTAACCAAACACAACTAAATACGTCACATACATTTTATCTTCCCACATTTGAATCACTTGTTCCAGATCTAGGACTTTGAAGCCTTGGTATTTAGAAGAGTGGTCATGTTGCTTACATTTTCAGTTAAAATGGTTCTGTAATGTAATCTAGATTTTCTAGAAAAGGCTATCGTTTTCAGTAGTAATCGAAAATTTCAAGGTAATAGTTGTGATGTGGCTGACGCTTTTCTTCCAGATCTAGAACGTTGAAGCCTTGGTGTTTAGAAGAGTGGTTATGTAGCTTGCTTTTCTAGTCAAAATGGTTCTGTAATGTATTCTAGATTTTCCAGAACAAACTGTCGGCCTTTTAACCAAACACAACTAAATACGTCACATACATTTTATCTTCCCACATTTGAATCACTTGTTCCAGATCTAGGACTTTGAAGCCTTGGTATTTAGAAGGGTGGTCAAGTTGCTTACATTTTCAGTTAAAATGGTTCTGTAATGTATTCTAGATTTTCCAGAAAAGGCTATCGTTTTCAGTATTAATCGAAAATTTCAAGGTAATAGTTGTGATGCTGCTGACGCTTTCCCTCCAGATCTAGGACGTTGAAGCCTTGGTGTTTAGAAGAGTGGTTATGTAGCTTGCTTTTCTAGTCAAAATGGTTCTGTAATGTATTCTAGATTTTCCAGAACAAACTGTCGGCCTTTTAACCAAACACAACTAAATACCTCACATATATTTTATCCTCCCACATTTGAATCACTTGTTCCAGATCTAGGACTTTGAAGCCTTGGTTTTTTGAAGAGTGGTCATGTAGCTTACATTTTCAGTCAAAATGTTTCTGTAATGTATTCTTGATTTTCAAAAAGAGGCTATCGTTTTCAGTATTAATCGAAAATTTCAAGGTAATAGTTGTGATGCTGCTGACGCTTTCCCTCCAGATCTAGGACGTTGAAGCCTTGGTGTTTAGAAGAGTGGTTATGTAGCTTGCTTTTCTAGTCAAAATGGTTCTGTAATGTATTCTAGATTTTCCAGAACAAACTGTCGGCCTTTTAACCAAACACAACTAAATACGTCACATACATTTTATCTTCCCACATTTGAATCACTTGTTCCAGATCTAGGACTTTGAAGCCTTGGTATTTAGAAGAGTGGTCATGTTGCTTACATTTTCAGTTAAAATGGTTCTGTAATGTATTCTAGATTTTCCAGAAAAGGCTATCGTTTTCAGTATTATTCGAAAATTTCAAGGTAATAGTTGTGATGCTGCTGACGCTTTCCCTCCAGATCTAGGACGTTGAAGCCTTGGTGTTTAGAAGTGTAGTTATGTAGCTTGCATTTCTAGTCAAAATAGTTCTGTAATGTATTCTAGATTTTCCAGAACAAACTGTCGGCCTTTTAACCAAACACAACTAAATACGTCACATACATTTTATCTTCCCACATTTGAATCACTTGTTCCAGATCTAGGACTTTGAAGCCTTGGTATTTAGAAGAGTGGTCATGTTGCTTACATTTTCAGTTAAAATGGTTCTGAAATGTATTCTAGATTTTCCAGAAAAGGCTATCGTTTTCAGTATTAATCGAAAATTTCAAGGTAATAGTTGTGATGCTGCTGACGCTTTCCCTCCAGATCAAGGACGTTGAAGCCTTGGGGTTTAGAAGAGTGGTTATGTAGCTTGCTTTTCTAGTCAAAATGGTTCTGTAATGTATTCTAGATTTTCCAGAACAAACTGTCGGCCTTTTAACCAAACACAACTAAATACGTCACATACATTTTATCTTCCCACATTTGAATCACTTGTTCCAGATCTAGGACGTTGAAGCCTTGGTATTTAGAAGAGTGGTCATGTTGCTTACATTTTCAGTTAAAATGGTTCTGTAATGTATTCTACATTTTCCAGAAAAGGCTATCGTTTTCAGTATTAATCGAAAATTTCAAGGTAATAAATAGTTGTGATGGTGCTGACGCTTTCCTTCCAGATCTATGACTTTGAAGCCTTGGTGTTTAGAAGAGTGGTTATGTAGCTTGCTTTTCTAGTCAAAATGGTTCTGTAATGTATTCTAGATTTTCCAGAACAAACTGTCGGCCTTTTAACCAAACACAACTAAATACGTCACATACATTTTATCTTCCCACATTTGAATCACTTGTTCCAGATCTAGGACTTTGAAGCCTTGGTATTTAGAAGAGTGGTCATGTTGCTTACATTTTCAGTTAAAATGGTTCTGAAATGTATTCTAGATTTTCCAGAAAAGGCTATCTTTTTCAGTATTAATCGAAAATTTCAAGGTAATAGTTGTGATGCTGCTGACGCTTTCCCTCCAGATCTAGGACGTTGAAGCCTTGGTGTTTAGAAGAGTGGTTATGTAGCTTGCTTTTCTAGTCAAAATGGTTCTGTAATGTATTCTAGATTTTCCAGAACAAACTGTCGGCCTTTTAACCAAACACAACTAAATACGTCACATACATTTTATCTTCCCACATTTGAATCACTTGTTCCAGATCTAGGACGTTGAAGCCTTGGTGTTTAGAAAAGTGGTTATGTAGCTTGCTTTTCTAGTCAAAATGGTTCTGTAATGTATTCTAGATTTTCCAGAAAAGGCTATCGTTTTCAGTATTAATCGAAAATTTCAAGGTAATAGCTGTGATGGTGCTGCCGCTTTCCCTCCAGATCTAGGACGTTGAAGCCTTGGTGTCTAGAAGAGTGGTTATGTAGCTTGCTTTTCTAGTCAAAATGGTTCTGTAATGTATTCTAGATTTTCCAGAACAAACTGTCGGCCTTTTAACCAAACACAACTAAATACGTCACATACATTTTATCTTCCCACATTTGAATCACTTGTTCCAGATCTAGGACGTTGAAGCCTTGGTGTTTAGAAGAGTGGTTATGTAGCTTGCTTTTCTAGTCAAAATGGTTCTGTAATGTATTCTAGATTTTCCAGAAAAGGCTATCGTTTTCAGTATTAATCGAAAATTTCAAGGTAATAGCTGTGATGGTGCTGCCGCTTTCCCTCCAGATCTAGGACGTTGAAGCCTTGGTGTCTAGAAGAGTGGTTATGTAGCTTGCTTTTCTAGTCAAAATGGTTCTGTAATGTATTCTAGATTTTCCAGAACAAACTGTCGGCCTTTTAACCAAACACAACTAAATACGTCACATACATTTTATCTTCCCACATTTGAATCACTTGTTCCAGATCTAGGACTTTGAAGCCTTGGTATTTAGAAGAGTGGTCATGTTGCTTACATTTTCAGTTAAAATGGTTCTGAAATGTATTCTAGATTTTCCAGAAAAGGCTATCTTTTTCAGTATTAATCGAAAATTTCAAGGTAATAGTTGTGATGCTGCTGACGCTTTCCCTCCAGATCTAGGACGTTGAAGCCTTGGTGTTTAGAAGAGTGGTTATGTAGCTTGCTTTTCTAGTCAAAATGGTTCTGTAATGTATTCTAGATTTTCCAGAACAAACTGTCGGCCTTTTAACCAAACACAACTAAATACGTCACATACATTTTATCTTCCCACATTTGAATCACTTGTTCCAGATCTAGGACGTTGAAGCCTTGGTGTTTAGAAAAGTGGTTATGTAGCTTGCTTTTCTAGTCAAAATGGTTCTGTAATGTATTCTAGATTTTCCAGAAAAGGCTATCGTTTTCAGTATTAATCGAAAATTTCAAGGTAATAGCTGTGATGGTGCTGCCGCTTTCCCTCCAGATCTAGGACGTTGAAGCCTTGGTGTCTAGAAGAGTGGTTATGTAGCTTGCTTTTCTAGTCAAAATGGTTCTGTAATGTATTCTAGATTTTCCAGAACAAACTGTCGGCCTTTTAACCAAACACAACTAAATGGGTGAATCAACTTTTAAGACACTCCTTTAACGAGAAAAAATCACACTGACATTAAAAATATTTTGGGCTAATATATGATAAACTTCAGCATAATTCGTTGTAAAAATTATTACATTTTTCTAATTTAGTACGTGCCGCGATGTTTGGGCTAGATTAATTGAGTTTTATGCAAAAAATTGTGACTAAGGTAAAAAATTCCATCCCCTGCGTTACTATTTAGAAACGTTCTTTCGAGAAATTAAACAAATAATTTATACATACAAAAAAGTAATCATTTATTGGAACGTATATGCAGTCTTTTTTCATAATCAGCGTTATTTCTTTAATGTTACATAAAAAGTTATACATAGTTTAAATTCCACTGCGTTACTTTGAACACATTTTAACACTTAACTTTAACATAAATCTTCTCAAAATCAATTAGTGTCCAACACCATAAACTTTTGAATGTCTTAAACTTCACTTACACTCAACCCAACAGGTATTATCAATAAAGTAAAGTAATTTATTAAATTATCTTCCTCAGACTAAGAATTAATCTGGGGACACATTGGTAACGCAAGAGAAAAAAATGGTAACGCCTGAGAATATTAGGCAAATGGGTATTCTTGAAATATTTTTATTTTGGTATTAAACCAACACTACTTTTAAATAAAATTACATCTTAATTATTAACAACATACCTAATAGCTAAAGACTAAGCACTAAATTGAGATCTGATGAATACTAAGTTAGTCATTTACTTCTTTTCGAACACATTAATCGACACTATAAATTCGTAATAAATCCGATGACCTTTTCTAATTATATGTGGTGTTGGCAATTTCTGGATAATATCATCATAATGTAATTTTTCTTTATTACCCATTCGGAAGCGTTTAGCATTTTCTTCTTCAACTATCAAACATTACCTTCACTTCTCCGTCTTCCTTCACATCCATTAATGCTTTCGGGATTTATTAACATATACCTTAACTAGCAAGAAATCATCAACACCAATCTTTGAATCTTTGGCATAACTTGAGCTTGGGTTGTTCTTCTTCTGAGGAAGGATTTCTTCGTATATACTTTTGCGTTTGATGTTCATGTTCATCAATTCCTTTGTAAAATCTAGGATATTTAGTGCTGTTGTATCAAACTCTTCTGTCTTGTCCTGAGTGGAATCTAAAGCTTCTTCGGGTTTAAGCATTCACAGAATTCTATTCTTCCATAATAGCCCGTTCCACAAAAACAGCTTAATTCCCTGTATTTTATTGTTCCGTAACAACCCGAAAATACTTGGTGAACTTGTGGAGACCTGGCTGGTACACTTTCCTACGTTTACTTTATAATATTATATTTTGATATTTTGCACGTCATCTTGGTTTTAATGGAAGCCTTCCCAATTTTTAAGGCATCTACAATGTCTAGCTGGAGCGACAGTACCGGAGGATTTTTTGAAAACTATTTGGATGAGCCGTCTTCCCGCAAATATCCAAAGTGTACCAGCCAGGTCTCCACAAACTTTTATAGTGCCAATTAGTCGTGGAATATTGTTGGTTAGAGCTTTCTGTTGATTTTCGATCTCTTTTTCGTCAATCAGATACAATTTTATTTTGCTGATGTTTTTAATCTTGTTATAAAATTGTAAAACATCAGCAATGTCTTGAACGTGAACCACAATGTTGTCCGCAGATCTCTCAAGGAAACCACCAATCCATCTTCCGGCCCATTTTCCGCTTTAGTTTCTCATTTTCTAGCTTTAACTTCTCGTTTTCTCTATACACTTTTGATCTGTCCTTTTTTACTTTATTCCTTTCTCGTCTTTTTACTGAAATAGCGATTGGCCTGCCTGGTGGAGTCGCACACGCAGGATTTTCTGGTGGTGATGTGGATGGTGGAGGCGTCCCATCGTGAATGTCCAATGCAAAGTCTGATTGTGGTGAATCTTAAAATATTTTGTAAAATATTTTAAGGGTCTTTCTCCGCTTTTCTGACTCCTGTTTTCATATTCTCCAAATCACTCTGGCATTATATCTTTCTTTCGGAGTTAAATCTTTTACCAATATTTTAGTCTGTGGTTTTCCTTGGCCTCTTCATGCTTATCCGGGTTTTTCTTTAATCGTTCTCTATATCGTTTCTGCTCTTCTGCTGCACTAAGAGGCATTTTTTTTTGTCTTCAATACAACTAGAATCTGTAAAAGTAAGAAAAATCTCCTTAAAATAGTTAAAATTGCTTTCTAAACGTTAAATTAGTTTAGTTTAGATCGTATCTAGTTTATATAAAAGTTAAAAATAAGTTAGAGTGCAAGTCAAACTGTAAATGTAATGCATTTAGTCCGTATGGAGTAGCCCATACATTCTCTGGTGTTACTAGTAACTCAGTAGAATATTATAAGAAATATCAATATTATTCAAATTGCATGAAATAAATAGCAATTTAAAGATATTGGCCTTAAAATCAGACCAATATGTCATTGATTTAAAGTAATAATAACAAAATATTAATAAAACTTACCAAGATTTTGGCGGTAACTCAGTACACCGACAATAAACCCACGCACACTACTCTAGAGCTCGTAGCAAACTGGCGGGTGATCGGAGCAAGTTTGACCTTGTTGAAGGATGGATACTAAATTCTAGACACGTGCAAATCATACTGCCGCGTAACTAGTGCCATTACTTTTTTGTAGACTCAAACTATAATGGTAACACAGTAGATATGATTTTTTAGTCAGAGTTAGGGACAAATATAATATTAAACTTTAAATAAAATTTGTTTATCAAAAATTTTATAAGGATACTATAAAAGAAAGCTTGATTCATTGTTATCCTAAAAACAACGTAAAAACACATGCTTCTTATAGGATTTATTAAAATTATTGCAAAGAAACTATGGTCATCTGGCATCGGGGACACAATTTATTTGTATGAAAGTCATTTTTCATCAACTGCGTTACCATAGAAATTGTTTAATATTTGAATAAATCAAATTGAAAAATAATATTAACAGTATTGTTATAGCTCTATTTTTACAAATAACGTAAGTTGTTTTTAAATAAAAGTAATTTATCATGTTTTTTTATAACATTATTAGCGAGGACAGGAAAGGAGTGCCTAAAAAGTTGATTCACCCAAATACGTCACATACATTTTATCTTCCCACATTTGAATCACTTGTTCCAGATCTAGGACGTTGAAGCCTTGGTGTTTAGAAGAGTGGTTATGTAGCTTGCTTTTCTAGTCAAAATGGTTCTGTAATGTATTCTAGATTTTCCAGAAAAGGCTATCGTTTTCAGTATTAATCGAAAATTTCAAGGTAATAGCTGTGATGGTGCTGCCGCTTTCCCTCCAGATCTAGGACGTTGAAGCCTTGGTGTCTAGAAGAGTGGTTATGTAGCTTGCTTTTCTAGTCAAAATGGTTCTGTAATGTATTCTAGATTTTCCAGAACAAACTGTCGGCCTTTTAACCAAACACAACTAAATACGTCACATACATTTTATCTTCCCACATTTGAATCACTTGTTCCAGATCTAGGACTTTGAAGCCTTGGTATTTAGAAGAGTGGTCATGTTGCTTACATTTTCAGTTCAAATGGTTTTGTAATGTATTCTAGATTTTCCAGAAAAGGCTATCGTTTTCAGTAGTAATCGATAATTTCAAGGTAATAGTTGTGATGGTGCTGACGCTTTCCCTCCAGATCTAGGACGTTGAAGCCTTGGTGTCTAGAAGAGTGGTTATGTAGCTTGCTTTTCTAGTCAAAATGGTTCTGTAATGTATTCTAGATTTTCCAGAACAAACTGTCGGCCTTTTAACCAAACACAACTAAATATCTCACATATATTTTATCCTCCCACATTTGAATCACTTGTTCCAGATCTAGGACTTTGAAGCCTTGGTTTTTTGAAGAGTGGTCATGTAGCTCACATTTTCAGTCAAAATGGTTCTGTAATGTATTCTAGATTTTCCAGAAAGGGCTATCGTTTTCAGTATTATCTTTTCATCATTTATCTTTGAAAACGTATATGGCAGATTTTTATTTTTATACTGTAAAATTTTTTCAGGTATATTATGTATTATATTTCCCTGAAACATATTGTTTTACTTACATTTTATCGACTTTATTATATTATCTTTTTAATTTGGTCGGGTTATAAAAGGCCGACAGTTTGTGGCCGCTAACTTCACACCGGTGATATAATATGTATTCATCAGACATTGTACAATACAAACTGTTACCTAAAATGTCATTCAAAATGTTTAGACCGTTAGCACATTAGCACTCAGCAGTCAGCTCAGCACGCGTCAGAACTCCCGTCGCGCTCCTAACCCCTATTTTGTATGGCGCTGTTCTGATAAGTGAAGATCAAAAGTATTATTATTGACGAGTTGTACTTACCGGAGACGGTTGTTGGAGTGGAGATGGAGCCTCACAATGTTCTGTGTCTCCCGGTTCACCTCCCGCTGTGCACTGTCTGTCTGTATACCTACCTACACTATACAGAGTGTCCCAGTGTTACACCAACTAATCTACACCTTCATACAATTCATCTAATTTGCTCTCTCTATCTTAATATTACACTTTTTAATTTAATTACTTAAATCTAGGTACCTATTTGTACTGCGCAGTAGATGACATATATTCAAGTTAATTGCCGGCAATTATACCCTCAGCGACATCGTAACTCCTAATGCTATCAATGTGATCTGTCTACTTCTAGAATAAACCAGGCCTAGAAAAAATCATGATTTTTTTAAATCTATCTATCTATCATCACACCGTTTATCCCAAGAAGGGTAGGCAGAGACAGTCGAATGTCATTTGCTACGATCCTGACATACCTCTTTCGCTTTTTTTTATTTATCATACCTTTCATAATTCACAACATTTCATTTTTTGTTAAGTAGGTACCAAAGTTAAAAATCCGTTTGGAGATCTTCTTTTCATAATTTTTTTTATTCAGTAGTTTAAGAGATATTTTGAAAAAACTACACAGTGTAAGGAGTACGGCTTAAAGCTACTATACTCCCTGCCTCCAAAGGTACCTGGCAACTCGAAAATAAACAATATTGAATGAAACAAAAGAACCATGTACGAACGATTGAACGAATGAACGCACGCAGCTACTGTCTCGTAAGCCGTTATCGGCTTTTTCTAAAAATCCAATATTTAACAATTAATTTAAGAGTATTAAAGTTAAAATTTTAGAAAAACAAAAAATACGGATACCTTAATTTTTCATCTACTTTCATAATAATTATAGGCTAATAAAATTAGGGGGTTAAAATTTTGAAATGTTGTGGATTATATAAGTACATGCTCGACGATTGTGTGTACCTACCTACTTTCAATATTGCCTTCGATCAATATTTTTTTTATATGTTCAATATAAGTACACCTAGGTCGTCCTTTGCCAGCATTTCCTTTCTGCCATATAAACCTTTTTAGTCATTCTTTCATCCTTCATTCTTTCAACGTGTCCAAACCACAGCCTAAACTACTTTTCTTCATTTTAGTCACAACATCATCTTTCACTCCGCATTTTTCTCTAATGACATCGTTACTGATGCGTTCAATAACACATTCTACGTAAAGACCTCATTTCCACTGCATTTATCATTTATCTTACTTTCACGCTTTTTATTCCATACCCAAGTCTCGTTTTTATTAAACTAATTTAGTTGTAGTTGTAAGTTGTGTATTTCTGCCCTGCATACATTGTTTAGTCCACCAAATACCTTGCTTCCCGCTTTCACTCTCCTTTTAATTTCCTTGTCTATCTTTCCACTTCTTGTAAACATACTACCCAAATAAACAAAATTCAATAGCTCTAATTTACATCATTTCATACTACAAATGTTACACTCCGTCCTTTCATCATGTTTTTCCAAACATTAGTAGGTACTTTTGATTCCAAATTAGAAATTTTGATAATCTTCTTCTAGCGTTCCTCGTTTAAAAGAGCAACAAGCCTTTGCAGCTCTTGCTCTGAAGATGCAATTTAATACCGCAACATCAGCATACAAAAGACAGCAAACCCTTAGTAAAACCCATTTATATCCCTAAACAACATTGTTGTAATTTGGCCAAACAACTTTCGAGATACAGATTGAGAGGACAATCCATCCGCAGCCATCACATACTGCAGCCCAAGAAGTTCTGTAGGTACTGCAGCCCCTGTGAGTTTTCTGTTTACTCCGTATCTGCATACCTTCATACCTTGTCGTATCGTATTTTGCGCTGTAAACCTTTTGCTTTTTTGCCAAATGTTTTTCAACAATTTTTCTTCATAGGGTAAAATTTTGGTCAATACAGCTCTTACCTTTCATAAATCTTGCTTGTGCATCCCACACGCGATTCTTTTAATGTTAATTAAATCACAGTGATTTGCGACATTATTATATTGCATAGTAGAATGTGAATTATTATTGTGGAAACACTGAAATACTTAAAGAGGGACAAAATTAATATTATCTTCCCACAAAGTCACAGATGTCATGATCAAAATATTGAAACCAATTTCGGTACATTTGCACAAATATAGAGATGCAAATTAAAATATTGTTTTGTTGCGTCAAAATTGATATCTATTAGGATGCTGACGTGAGCTGTGACAGAGTGTGTTTCGTATTAGGTTTTAGAAGTTATTTGTTTGCGATCATTATTATTGAAAATATTGAAGTAGGTAATAATGAGTTTATTTTAATGAAATTTTCTTTCGACTTTAGGATTTTGATCATGATTTATTAGATTATGTCTTGTGGAACACGCTGTATCGTCCCGCGTCTCGTGTGAGGAGGTGTGAGGCGTGTGAACAGTGACACCACTAGCTCACTGCACCAGATCAAAGCTCGCGACCAGCGACCACATAATAATATACCATTTAATTATTGTCATTGATGTGTATACAAACAAGCCACTAAATAAATACTAATGCCTGGCTTGATTATGTTTATAAGTTGAAAATTATCATTTTACAGAGGATTTTAAGTTTACAACTTTTCTGATTAGGAATTCATATTTGAGGGTGTTGTGTTGTATACCTTGTCATATAAAAAAAAACTATGTTTGATAATACGTAAAATTAGAAGTAGGACATCAATGACTTGTAGGACATCAATGACTTGTAGAACATCGAGAGGTCAAAAGACCCGGTACACTGAAACGTAAGAATTTCAAAAATTCGTATTATGGTTAATTTACATTATTTTTATTCTACACTAAAATATTATTATTTATAAACTACAGTGTAAACTCCATTTAACGTCACTCGATTTAACGACAAACTCCCTAAAACGTCGAAATTACTTGAGTTTGGTTGGTTTACCTTATTATCCATACAATGATACACTCCATGTAGCATCACACCACTCTAAATAACGTCAACAGTAGGTCATTATTGAGCAATAAACAGTACTTTCTAAGTTGCCAAAATTAATAATAACTGCAGCTGTGTACGTTCTTTTGTTTGTTGTTTTGTTGCTTTATTGCCTAGCACGTAAATCTACGATAAACCTCGACTTTCGGCAGCAAAAAACGTTAGACGAAGATAACAGACAAACGCAATAAGCTCTGTTATATGTATCAATATTAATGTTTGTTTGTATTTTTTACTTTCTTAAAAAATAAATACATATTATAATAGTAAAATAATATAGATTTTTCTTCTCTCCATTTAACGCCAACTCTCAATAACGCCATAAAATGCGCAGTCCCTTAAGTGTCGCTATATAGAGTTCACACTGTATTTTCAAAAACGATAATATAGTAAGAAATGAATGTGATGGGTGGGCCGGACTATTAGTTTCCTTCTTTGTTTCCTTTCGTTTGTGCCGATTTCAGGAGCAACTTTGGCTGATTCCCACTTAGACTAGACCCTGAGCCAATCATTTTATAGTTTTTTCCAGCTCCAGTCTTCAGGACTGGGTAAATTTTGTTGAGCTGCCCTTTGCAAGAACACGTTACTCCTTGGTATACATACCTTTTCAAATGATGGTGGAGAGCATCTTCGATTGTTGGGATGTGCTCCAACCGACGATAAGCACTGAACTAATTGAAAAACCTGTTGACAAAAACTGTAACTGATTGCTATCACTCAGCTTGTCCCCTGACCTACCCTAAGGACCCCAGCGGCGACCGCCATTTTAGCTGGTGGGGACCTGAACTGGAACGACTCAGGAAAAAGGTTAGGAAGCTCTTTAACCGGGCTAAGAACACATGTGACGAGCTCAACTGGCATAACACTACAAGGTAAAAAAAACATGCATATAAAAAACGTATTAGTTTTTGGAGGACATCTTCATGGAGGACATTTTGTGAAAATGTTGAATCCAACGAACAAGCGAACAGGGTAAGGAAAATACTATGTACTCAAACAAACCATGACATAGGCTCCTTACGTAAACCTGACTATACAATTAGTAACTCACCAGAAGAAGCACAAAGGGTACTGCTAGCAACACACTTTCCCGGCTGCCATTTGGTAATTGTTTTCTTGCATGATGACCATGCTTCGGTGGTAGCTTCTTCACGCAGAGGTCCAACGTCCAAGTAAAGCCTTGTATACACTAACTCAGGAGGGTGAATCAGCCAAAGTTGCTCCTGAAATCGGCACAAATGAAAGGAAACTAATAGCCCGGCCCACCCATTGTTTATTACATTTCTTACTAATATCTTTTTTTTAAATAATTTATATATAATAAAATTTTAGTGTAAAATAAAAATATGTAAATTAACCATAACACGAATTTGTGAAATTTTAACCAGGGTTTCTCATCATTTAGTGTACCGCGTCTTTTGACCTCGACGTCGCGTAGCGTTTCGGATTTTTGTCTGCCATTATTTATGTACCTAATAATTATATAATTATAAGTAACATGTTTTTATAAACTAGAATAGTTATGTTATGTTATTATGTTATAGTTTATTATGTTATAGTTATTTTATGATAACTTACTACTTTTTATTGTTATACTTCTAATTTTTACTTTATTACAAAACCCTCAAATATGAATTCCTCATCCTTAATTTATACGAAAATGATACCAACCAAATACGCCCCCTTGTGTGAAATCACGACGCAATACATTTTTGAAGTTATACTTCTTTAGGCACGTTATGAAAAAAATATATGACAGTGAAATTTTACGATGTACCTACCTAACAAAAGGTTACAGTATGAAGTTGCCGAGAGTGATATTTCGACAAAATTTCACGATGCGCGCGCACGATGCAAGTTTATTTTTTTACTATATTAAATAGACAATTTAGTACATAAGTATATATATGTATAATAAGCTATTTTCAAAATAAAATTCTTTAGTTGAATTCAGATTTTAGCAACCGTAGAATCACTTTGTATTATGCTATATTCTAACGCGCGTACATAAGTACACACACAGTTTTTTTTTATTTACGGAGCGGCGGAAGCGCACTTCGCCACCACCCCCTCGCCACCCCTGCGGGCAAAACTGGTGGTGCCAGGGATTAATCTGTTCATTTTGACCTAGGCTACACCTGTACCAAGTTTCATGCTTTGGTCACAATCTGCAGGGTCTCCACACAAGAGCTGGCAAGAGAGTCCCCACTAGAACCCTGCTAGTTGACGCCGGTGGGGATACAACATAGAAATCGACGGCCGTGGCGCCCGTGGCAGTAGGTTACATAGATTCCATTCTAAACACCATAGAAAACAAAAAGAACGAAATGAATATTAATTTGCCAATAGCCCCGACAACAAGTACGAGCACCTCTAATGCCAACGCCTGCCCAGCAATCAATATACAATTGAATAATGTTACTCTATTAACTTTGATCTTTTATTTAGTGTATACACTCGTGTGATAGGTACTACAGTTACTACCACCTCAACAAGACGGTATGTTCCAGCTTGACATACCTTGAGTAGCGCGACGCCCAGCGACGCCGGTGTCAGTAACCATGCCAACTGATGTAAGTTTCCCGCGTTTTCCGCCCTAACTGTGTGCGTGTATCGATCGAGGGCGGGCGGCGCGTCGTGTGGCGGCGTCCCCTCCATGCACAGTGGTTGTTGGTGAAGTGTGCAGTCAGGATACATGGTGTCTGCAGCTAGCTAGGTGAGTATATTGTGAGTCCAGTCCTAATATAAAAGTTAATAATGTAGGTAGATGTCCCTACAGAGTGCATGTCTTGTTCTGTTCAGTAACATTTATTTGAGGGTTGATTGAACCTTTACACATCTTTATTAGATCCATCCCCTATTTTAAGTTTATGTATGTGTAGGTAACTATAATAGTAGCTATAGGTATCTAAGTCTAAGGGCTTTTTGGGTTATGTTTTGATTATTTGTTTTCATAATGTAGTTAACATGTATTATGCACATTTGGTATACGATGAAGTCAAAACAGATCTTCACAAGAAGAAAATAAGTTTGTTCAGAGGATTAAGATGAGATGATCTAGGTATATATTATGTGATGCCGCGTCATGATCCTACATAGATTAAGATGAGATGATCTAGGTATATATTATGTGATGCCGCGTCATGATCCTACATAGATTAAGATGAGATGATCTAGGTATATATTATGTGATGCCGCGTCATGATCCTACATAGATTAAGATGAGATGATCTAGGTATATATTATGTGATGCCGCGTCATGATCCTACATAGATTAAGATGAGATGATCTAGGTATATATTATGTGATGCCGCGTCATGATCCTACATAGATTAAGATGAGATGATCTAGGTATATATTATGTGATGCCGCGTCATGATCCTACATAGATTAAGATGAGATGATCTAGGTATATATTATGTGATGCCGCGTCATGATCCTACATAGATTAAGATGAGATGATCTAGGTATATATTATGTGATGCCGCGTCATGATCCTACATAGATTAAGATGAGATGATCTAGGTATATATTATGTGATGCCGCGTCATGATCCTACATAGATTAAGATGAGATGATCTAGGTATATATTATGTGATGCCGCGTCATGATCCTACATAGATTAAGATGAGATGATCTAGGTATATATTATGTGATGCCGCGTCATGATCCTACATAGATTAAGATGAGATGATCTAGGTATATATTATGTGATGCCGCGTCATGATCCTACATAGATTAAGATGATCTAGGTATATATTATGTGATGCCGCGTCATGATCCTACATAGAACCTACTTATTTAAAAAGTTAATTTGTCTAAAAACTTTATTATAGCCTAAAGAAAAGGCCGCAGATTAGTTAATTAATAAAAACCGGCCAAGTGCGAGTCGAACACGAATGGCTCCGGTTCTTACACTCAATAGTAGGTAGTAGGTAGGTATATGCACTAACTAAGGTCGGACCAATCTATGGCAAGAACTAATTGGCCGGTTATTATTAAATTTGTTTAGACGTTTGTATACATTGCCATTATTAAGATCGAGCAAAAAACGCCGAATAAAACAAGTTTCTTGTATGGGAACCCCCTTTAATTTTTAACTTAATTTTATTTTTATTATTTGTTGTTATAGCGGCCTTAGTAATACACACTCTGTCAAAATTTCAAGTGTCTACCTATTAGGGTTCAAAAGATGACAAAGTGTGATAGGGACGGACGGACGGACGGACGGACGGACAGCGAAGCCTTAGTAATAATAGGGCTTTCGTTTGCAGTTTTGCACCCTTTAGGTACGGAATGCTAATGAAGTGATCCTACAGTGAAACTGCAGTAAAACAGTTTTGTATGACTATTTATTTTGTATTAAAATTTGCCTGAAATAATAATAATAACAAATTAATAAATAGTATACGAGGGGCAAGTTTTTATATTTTACGATATCTTTGAGTGAAGGTAGTTAAGTTATATGAGATCTTGTACTGCAACCAAACAACCATGTAGGTACAATATTGTAGAACCCCACGAATTATGTTACGTTGTTGTTGACAGTATGTGGTGCGCGGTGTGGGAGGTGGAGGAGCAAGGAGGGCGATTGGCGGCCCCATGTTCCCGCGGGAAACACTCTGCTACGCTGGTGGGGAGCGAGCTGGTCGTGGTGGGGGGGAGAGGCGCGGGGGGAACACTACCGCTACGTGATGTGTGGACACGTGAGCTGGGGGCGGGGAGCGGCTGGAGACAAGTGGGCCGGGAGGGGCAGCCGCCGCCCGCGCTGCAGGAGCACAGTGCGGTCGAGAGGGGGGGGCTGCTCTACGTGTTCGGGGGGGAGGCTGCCGCACGGGCGGGGGATACACCACTGTGGGTGTGTGACCTGCGGGCGGGGTGCTGGCGACAGGTGGCGGGGGAGGGGAAGGGGCGGGGGAAGGGCCCGGGTGGACGACGGGGACACTCGGCACACGCTCTCGAGGACTGCATGTTGGTGTACGGCGGGTACCGTGACCTGCACGGCTCCACCGACGAGATGTGGGCCTTCCACTACGGTCAGTACCTTATAGTCTGCTGCGGCGAGCAGTAGTACCAATAATGAAGCAGTGTCCTGTTACAGAGAGCGAGACATGGCGACGTGTGTGGCCGGTGGGCGGGGCGGGTCCTGCACGACACCGACACGCGGCCGTCATGCACGAAGCTCGACTCTACGTACACGGTGGGATGAGCGACCTGCGCGCCTGCGGTGACCTGTGGCACTTTGATACTAGTACGTACTGCCCTCTTGCCGTCCCTCGATCGTTAACCATCTTATTCCATCAGCTGCTGCCCTAATGAAAGATATAACTATAGACATCCTCGAGGACTTTCTCCCTTCTCCACCCTACTCGTCACCACTAACTTTTCAAAATGATTGAGCTCTCTCCGTGCAATGTGGTCTGGCATACTGCAGAATACGCTTTAGGGCATAAAGTTTAGGCTACACAAGCTATTCGCAACATACGGTCTCAAATGCACCTATTACTTATTTAATGCAGTGCACTTTTGTGGAGATGTTCCAGTCTTTGTTCAGCTGTGTCCAAAGAGTATAATAATATATATGGCTGTGTCACTGCACTTTTTGCCATATCAATGCGTCGACGACCTTTGTTAGTGGTGACTTATGGCTATTTATTTATGGCTAGCCCAGCCTCATCTTTCGAAGGTTCTTCGAATATCTTGATTTGAAGAACGCCTTATCGTAAATTAAAAAATACATTAATTCAGCATGACACGCTGTCATGAGCGCTGCATTACGACGGAAACAAGTCGTGTCTATAGTTACATTCTAGTGTTCTATCTGAATGTCTTAGTGTCCCGTCAGTGGCGGCAGGTGCGACCTATACCGCGCGGATGGCCGGCAGCCAGGTCCGGACATTGTGCAGCACGCGCTGGCCCTCACATGTACATCTTTGGTGGTGAAGTGGACGGACATTGTAGCGGGGAGCTGTGGAGGTTCCACTTTGGTGAGTGTATGCTGTGTACTGTGTTGAGACTGTCATATACTATACCTATAGTAACGACGTGGTGTTCTGTGTGGACAGACTCGGAGATGTGGGAGCGGCTAGAGAGCGGGCCGTCACCGCGAGTGGACGCGAGACTGTTGGTGAGCGAGGAGGTGCCGGCAGGGCGCGCGGTGCGACGGGGAGCGCGGCCAGAGTCTCCTCCCGAGCCGGTGTCGGGGCCAGGCGCGGCTGCCGCGGGCCTCGTGTGGCGGTTGCAGCGGTCCATGAAGCGAGCGAGCGGTTGCGAGTACAGCGCGCTGGGCGGCGACTGCGGTGAGGAGCCGGGGCGGCGGGACCTGAGCCGGTCGCGCTCCTTCTGTAACCCGCACTACGTGTCGCGAGGTCAGCTCACGCCGGACTCGGGGCTCGGGGGCGGAGACCTGGAACTTGTGGAGATGGGAGTACGGAGCACCACCTCGCGGGAGCAACACTTGCTGCTGGTGGGCGGGCGAGAGACGCCGCACGTAGCGCTACTGCAGCGCCCTCTGTCACTCTGGACATACGACCTGCCACACTAGAGTGTTTTCCCTCCAGAGACTGATATAGTTGAGTTTTACCTTTTATATAGATAGATGTGTTTCGTTACAGTAATTGTGAGTCTTGTTATTTTTGTAGGTACATAGTTTTTTACGTTTTTTACCTTAGATACTAATATTTAATATAATATAGTAAGTAATAAAAGATAAAAGTAGTGTTGTGCTTGTCATTTGGACAGAACCTATCAGTTTAATGATCCACATGCTTAGTTAGCTCATCACGACTTATGTATACGAACAATATAACTTATGTCACTCAGGTATATCGTATCTTTCTATTAGCATACAACTAGGTCTATTAGTGAAACAATGGACAACATTTCATTTTTCGTAAGGTACCAAAATTCGAAAACCGTTTGGAGATTACATGCTAGAAAGCTTATTTTTCATTTTTTTTATTTTTTATATCCTTTAATTTTCGAGTTATTTTAAAAATACTGAAATATTGAAAATTAAGGATTAATAGGTGCCCTAATCTGTGCTAACCCTCTAATTTAAAAATACTAATGTCTGTTGGCAGAGTTGTTAGTTATTGAACTCAGGTGTTGCCCTCTATTAATTTTACCCATTTTTATTCCATTTAAAGCTAAATTAATAATTATTCTTTAAATATAATTATAAAAATACTTCTTATATATAATATTTTTTTGGAAGTTTTGCTAGTTTCGAATGGGCTATCACAGGAAATATATTTACGAGTGAAACCGCGGACAAAAGCTAGTATTATTATATACATTATGAATAATGTTGTAGGCGATTTGAGTTCCGGCTACGGCAACACCTATTTTTAACACGGTATATTATACTCTTTGCATTTCTATAACGTATACTCTGTGGCTTGACTGACACTATCTGTCACTTTCTTTGGGTGACAGTTTATATTTCTTAATTTTAGTCCTAGCTATGGTTTTTAGTTTATAAGTCCTCATAATTTATAAAAATTCATAATTAAATTAAAAATATAAAAACTCAACCAAAAATAAAATAGAAAAATACGTGTAACTTATTTTTGAATATATTTTTAATTAAAGTAATAAAAATGGGTGATTAAAAAAATGAAATGTTGTCCATTGTTAGAATCGGTTTAAGTAGTAGTTTTTGAGTTTATTCCAAACAATAATACAAATAGAACCGTGCGATGCCGGAGGGCGGAGGGCGGAGGGCGGGTCGTTATAAAGAATATAGTCTGTTAATAATACTTTATTTGTTCGTACATAATATACAAGTTTGTAAACAGTTTCATTATGCTTGTTGCAGCGAACTGACAACATGTCATTAATTATCTCTATTTAACAAATAACTTCAAATCTGAATCAAGATGCTAATTCATTTATTTACTTTCATATTTATAATCATTCACGAAAAATATGTTTTAATTTATAACAAAAATAACTTAAGAAAGCTTAATTAAAGTTCAACAAACATTATAGTGTGTATATTGTTTAGTGATCAGTGTATATTGTTTAGTGATCAAGTCGAGTATAATATTGTACTTAATGTAAATAAGATCTAAAAGTGAACCTCGCGTAGAGTCCTAGTTGGAGGCGTACTGCATTCCGAAGACAGCCTGGCAGGCAGCCATCGCGGCCTGCTTACGGGCCTCCTTCTTGTTGCTGGCTGGAATACACACGCACATATTAGGTCGGACATTCTCGGGCCGGCCATCTACAGTGACGACACAGGTCAACAAGGATCTTGGCGAGAATGCCAGTCAGTGTACTCACCCTTCCCGAAGTAGGACCGTCCGTCCACTTCGACCGCCATCGTGAACAACATGTTCTGCGGCTTCTCCCCCTCCACCGACACCTCGCGACACTCGAGCTGCGGCCGCATGTACGTCAGTAACATACACGGGTGCATGTCGCCCGCGTTGGGAGGCAGCTCGCGGGGCTTCTTGGGGGCGGGGGCGGGGACGGCGGTGGCAGCGGGGTCGGTCTCCGACTCCTCCTCCATATGGCGCGGTCGCAGCTGCGGGACCTGACACCACACGGCACACCACAACATTAGTATTAAAGCCAGGTTGCATGGTTCAACCAAATAAAATCATTTTAAATATAGGACATAACAGTAGCCAGTAGGTACCTTGTGTCCGGAGTCCTCCCACTCAGCAAACAGCTTGTGTAGCGCGAAGGAGGCGAGCTGCATCATGGGTATAGCTGTTTCCTCGGAGTCTTGGTCGGAGCTGAGCGCTCTCATCTTCTGCAGCATGATGTCGCGGATGGCCTGCTCCGCCGCCGCGTTACGGGCGCCCATCTTGTTCTCACCTACTCACAAACACACCTACTTAATACCTCTTAGTGACAACTAGGGATTATTTTCTTTGCAGTTCTCGTTGCTTTAAAATATTGTTCAAAAAAATCAAGAAATGACATTGTCCTGTTTTTAATTTAATTCCCTGTTTAATACCAAGAAATGCTACTATGTAAAGAGTAATTTGAGCTAGGAATTTCTTATACATATATGTATATATATATTTCTAACCTGAGAATTCCTAGGATATAGAGCTCGAGAATTCTGAGGACCCGAGAAAATACAACTAAACATATAAATATGTAACTTTAAATTTATTGCTATAAGTTCAAAAAGTCTCCAATATTTCAAAGAATTTTTTTTATATAGTATTTTTCTATTAAGGAGTGCCTCATGCCTCATAACTTTTGTCCCATACAAATGACATGTTTCACGCTTCTTAACCTTAAATTACGCGATAACTATATGTCTTATGCCCGCTTGCACCAACGTCACGCAAAGATATTCCTAGTAAGGACTCTCCTAATATAAGAGAATCCTAAGTATCCTTTGGTTGCACCAACCTAATAATGCCAGGATCGTCCTACGATAGGAGCTTCCTTACTAAGTGATTGATCAATCTATTTTAACTTTTACGGTTGACTGACCTGCATGATTCTATGCATAGTATTCTATGTATTTCATATGTTTTTATATTATTTTTACAATTCTACTGACTGTAGAGTCCTGTACCCAAGAGTAACCAACAGCCATAAGATAGCTACCCATGGCATAGAAGTGTAGTGCTAATATTAACAATTGAATCATGGGAGGTATACTGCTGGTCCTAAAAAATGTATATCCCTATGAACAAAGGGTACAAAGTTAAAAAGTGACAAAAACAATTTAAAAAGGCTTGTGTTTAAGCGGCGCCCAAAAATGTATCTATTTTGTACCAAAAAAATTCTAAACGGTTACCAAAATGGATGAATGGTCACCAAATTACGTTTCCTAAAATATTATGAAATAGATCCATTTTTGGTATTATTGACTGCCATAAAAATATATAGACGCCTTTAAAATACACTTTATACTTAATAAATTTTATACTAACCTAACCTAACCTACCTACCTTACTTGGTGACCATTTATCCATTACTTGGTGACCATTTATCCATTTTAGAAACCAAATAAAATATTAGTACAAGGCGTGCGATTTTTCTGATGTTTTTTCTATTATTTTGGATCATAATATGATATACTTTAGGACACTTTTAATAGTGTCAATTATTTTATTTGGTGCCTAAGCTTATTGGTGTCCGCGTAAATTATACCCATTTAAAAATAGGAAGATATATAACAGTACCTGTGTAAACTACGGCTCCCTGGGGTATTCCAAACGTTTATCTATTTGGTTGGATACCTATATATAATGTCACCAACATGCAATATTTTAAAAAAATCGACATAATATTTATTTAGTTTTTACGATTTTTTTACAATTTATGATAAATTTGTAAAAAATATCGGGTCTGGGCCTTATCATCCTTATTAAACTTGCTATTTGTAATAGTTTTTGTATAATACTGGAAGAGCATTCACTTAGATATATTCAATAAGTAACTATATGCTAAATTATAGTGACACAGGTGGATTATTTACAGAGAAATTGGGAATGTTTCTGTATTCGCAAGACCCGATTTTTCGTGAAATCGTTCTTTCTCTTCTCATGTTTCTGGTACTTGAATCTTAGCCTATCTTATCTTATCCTTGGTTATTTTTATCAATTATTTTTGCAGTGTATCTCTCTAACAACTTTTTAAAGAGATATCAAGAAAATAAGTTGCGCGGTTTACTGAGTTCATTGTGCTAACAAGTTTTTTTTCTATACAACAAAATCTCTCTCTATAGGCTAAGATCTCACCATATCCCCTGTAGGTCAGTCCTCCAAGTTCCAGGTTGGCACAGAAGGTGGTGCTGCTCTGACAGTTAGCAAACATGGCAGGCTTCTCTGACGGCTCCACCTTCAACATTGCACAATTACTAGTTAATAAATACAATTATCTAATTAGTTCTGTTCTGAGACCATGAAATACTTACACTAGAGACATGCTCTCCGGGCAGGATCTCGTTGAGTACGGAAAGCGCATTCTTGGGAGTGAGCAGACGACGCAGGGCTTCGTTCTGGCGACGACGACGCACGCGGTTGGGGACCTTCTTCACTGTACAAACAACTTTATATTGTCACAACACAACTGGTGTCTCTATACTATTATTTATAATGAGCAACAACCACTCACCTCCCTGCAGCTTGCTCTTCATCCAGGACGGCACCAACTTGCCCGTGGCATCTTCAACCATTTCCATCTTCATGGCCTGCCAGAAGAATGTCTTACTGAGTTGTGTCCGACTCGCTGCTCGGAGTGTCGCTCGAGGTGGGGAACGCCATAAGTCAACTAAAGTGCGGCACTCGGCACAGTTAGGTCAACTTACCGCATTCCCCTCCATATCGAGTCACCCTCAGGGAGTCTCGAGTCCTGGCAAACTCTAACTCACAAAAGGTAACTACTACAAGGCCGCAGTCACACTGTCAGTAAAATACAACTCTTAGAGGTGTGTTTATGTGTTTACTTTCACAACCAAACAATATAATATAATAATATGTATCAAACAGTTCAAATATGGAAACGTTATGTAAAACAATTTGGTTAAAAATGAATGAGTTTATTGTTTGTTATGTTTTCTGAGATATGAGAACCTAACTTAACTTGCATGACTTCACTGTATAGGTCGCTCCAAATAACTTTATTGTGTTACTGAGATATGAGAACCTAACTTAACTTGCATGACTTCACTGTATAGGTCGCTCCAAATAACTTTATTGTGTTACTGAGATATGAGAACCTAACTTAACTTGCATGACTTCACTGTATAGGTCGCTCCAAATAACTTTATTGTGTTACTGAGATATGAGAACCTAACTTAACTTGCATGACTTCACTGTATAGGTCGCTCCAAATAACTTTATTGTGTTACTGAGATATGAGAACCTAACTTAACTTGCATGACTTCACTGTATAGGTCGCTCCAAATAACTTTATTGTGTTACTGAGATATGAGAACCTAACTTAACTTGCATGACTTCACTGTATAGGTCGCTCCAAATAACTTTATTGTGTTACTGAGATATGAGAACCTAACTTAACTTGCATGACTTCACTGTATAGGTCGCTCCAAATAACTTTATTGTGTTACTGAGATATGAGAACCTAACTTAACTTGCATGACTTCACTGTATAGGTCGCTCCAAATAACTTTATTGTGTTACTGAGATATGAGAACCTAACTTAACTTGCATGACTTCACTGTATAGGTCGCTCCAAATAACTTTATTGTGTTACTGAGATATGAGAACCTAACTTAACTTGCATGACTTCACTGTATAGGTCGCTCCAAATAACTTTATTGTGTTACTGAGATATGAGAACCTAACTTAACTTGCATGACTTCACTGTATAGGTCGCTCCAAATAACTTTATTGTGTTACTGAGATATGAGAACCTAACTTAACTTGCATGACTTCACTGTATAGGTCGCTCCAAATAACTTTATTGTGTTACTGAGATATGAGAACCTAACTTAACTTGCATGACTTCACTGTATAGGTCGCTCCAAATAACTTTATTGTGTTACTGAGATATGAGAACCTAACTTAACTTGCATGACTTCACTGTATAGGTCGCTCCAAATAACTTTATTGTGTTACTGAGATATGAGAACCTAACTTAACTTGCATGACTTCACTGTATAGGTCGCTCCAAATAACTTTATTGTGTTACTGAGATATGAGAACCTAACTTAACTTGCATGACTTCACTGTATAGGTCGCTCCAAATAACTTTATTGTGTTACTGAGATATGAGAACCTAACTTAACTTGCATGACTTCACTGTATAGGTCGCTCCAAATAACTTTATTGTGTTACTGAGATATGAGAACCTAACTTAACTTGCATGACTTCACTGTATAGGTCGCTCCAAATAACTTTATTGTGTTACTGAGATATGAGAACCTAACTTAACTTGCATGACTTCACTGTATAGGTCGCTCCAAATAACTTTATTGTGTTACTGAGATATGAGAACCTAACTTAACTTGCATGACTTCACTGTATAGGTCGCTCCAAATAACTTTATTGTGTTACTGAGATATGAGAACCTAACTTAACTTGCATGACTTCACTGTATAGGTCGCTCCAAATAACTTTATTGTGTTACTGAGATATGAGAACCTAACTTAACTTGCATGACTTCACTGTATAGGTCGCTCCAAATAACTTTATTGTGTTACTGAGATATGAGAACCTAACTTAACTTGCATGACTTCACTGTATAGGTCGCTCCAAATAACTTTATTGTGTTACTGAGATATGAGAACCTAACTTAACTTGCATGACTTCACTGTATAGGTCGCTCCAAATAACTTTATTGTGTTACTGAGATATGAGAACCTAACTTAACTTGCATGACTTCACTGTATAGGTCGCTCCAAATAACTTTATTGTGTTACTGAGATATGAGAACCTAACTTAACTTGCATGACTTCACTGTATAGGTCGCTCCAAATAACTTTATTGTGTTACTGAGATATGAGAACCTAACTTAACTTGCATGACTTCACTGTATAGGTCGCTCCAAATAACTTTATTGTGTTACTGAGATATGAGAACCTAACTTAACTTGCATGACTTCACTGTATAGGTCGCTCCAAATAACTTTATTGTGTTACTGAGATATGAGAACCTAACTTAACTTGCATGACTTCACTGTATAGGTCGCTCCAAATAACTTTATTGTGTTACTGAGATATGAGAACCTAACTTAACTTGCATGACTTCACTGTATAGGTCGCTCCAAATAACTTTATTGTGTTACTGAGATATGAGAACCTAACTTAACTTGCATGACTTCACTGTATAGGTCGCTCCAAATAACTTTATTGTGTTACTGAGATATGAGAACCTAACTTAACTTGCATGACTTCACTGTATAGGTCGCTCCAAATAACTTTATTGTGTTACTGAGATATGAGAACCTAACTTAACTTGCATGACTTCACTGTATAGGTCGCTCCAAATAACTTTATTGTGTTACTGAGATATGAGAACCTAACTTAACTTGCATGACTTCACTGTATAGGTCGCTCCAAATAACTTTATTGTGTTACTGAGATATGAGAACCTAACTTAACTTGCATGACTTCACTGTATAGGTCGCTCCAAATAACTTTATTGTGTTACTGAGATATGAGAACCTAACTTAACTTGCATGACTTCACTGTATAGGTCGCTCCAAATAACTTTATTGTGTTACTGAGATATGAGAACCTAACTTAACTTGCATGACTTCACTGTATAGGTCGCTCCAAATAACTTTATTGTGTTACTGAGATATGAGAACCTAACTTAACTTGCATGACTTCACTGTATAGGTCGCTCCAAATAACTTTATTGTGTTACTGAGATATGAGAACCTAACTTAACTTGCATGACTTCACTGTATAGGTCGCTCCAAATAACTTTATTGTGTTACTGAGATATGAGAACCTAACTTAACTTGCATGACTTCACTGTATAGGTCGCTCCAAATAACTTTATTGTGTTACTGAGATATGAGAACCTAACTTAACTTGCATGACTTCACTGTATAGGTCGCTCCAAATAACTTTATTGTGTTACTGAGATATGAGAACCTAACTTAACTTGCATGACTTCACTGTATAGGTCGCTCCAAATAACTTTATTGTGTTACTGAGATATGAGAACCTAACTTAACTTGCATGACTTCACTGTATAGGTCGCTCCAAATAACTTTATTGTGTTACTGAGATATGAGAACCTAACTTAACTTGCATGACTTCACTGTATAGGTCGCTCCAAATAACTTTATTGTGTTACTGAGATATGAGAACCTAACTTAACTTGCATGACTTCACTGTATAGGTCGCTCCAAATAACTTTATTGTGTTACTGAGATATGAGAACCTAACTTAACTTGCATGACTTCACTGTATAGGTCGCTCCAAATAACTTTATTGTGTTACTGAGATATGAGAACCTAACTTAACTTGCATGACTTCACTGTATAGGTCGCTCCAAATAACTTTATTGTGTTACTGAGATATGAGAACCTAACTTAACTTGCATGACTTCACTGTATAGGTCGCTCCAAATAACTTTATTGTGTTACTGAGATATGAGAACCTAACTTAACTTGCATGACTTCACTGTATAGGTCGCTCCAAATAACTTTATTGTGTTACTGAGATATGAGAACCTAACTTAACTTGCATGACTTCACTGTATAGGTCGCTCCAAATAACTTTATTGTGTTACTGAGATATGAGAACCTAACTTAACTTGCATGACTTCACTGTATAGGTCGCTCCAAATAACTTTATTGTGTTACTGAGATATGAGAACCTAACTTAACTTGCATGACTTCACTGTATAGGTCGCTCCAAATAACTTTATTGTGTTACTGAGATATGAGAACCTAACTTAACTTGCATGACTTCACTGTATAGGTCGCTCCAAATAACTTTATTGTGTTACTGAGATATGAGAACCTAACTTAACTTGCATGACTTCACTGTATAGGTCGCTCCAAATAACTTTATTGTGTTACTGAGATATGAGAACCTAACTTAACTTGCATGACTTCACTGTATAGGTCGCTCCAAATAACTTTATTGTGTTACTGAGATATGAGAACCTAACTTAACTTGCATGACTTCACTGTATAGGTCGCTCCAAATAACTTTATTGTGTTACTGAGATATGAGAACCTAACTTAACTTGCATGACTTCACTGTATAGGTCGCTCCAAATAACTTTATTGTGTTACTGAGATATGAGAACCTAACTTAACTTGCATGACTTCACTGTATAGGTCGCTCCAAATAACTTTATTGTGTTACTGAGATATGAGAACCTAACTTAACTTGCATGACTTCACTGTATAGGTCGCTCCAAATAACTTTATTGTGTTACTGAGATATGAGAACCTAACTTAACTTGCATGACTTCACTGTATAGGTCGCTCCAAATAACTTTATTGTGTTACTGAGATATGAGAACCTAACTTAACTTGCATGACTTCACTGTATAGGTCGCTCCAAATAACTTTATTGTGTTACTGAGATATGAGAACCTAACTTAACTTGCATGACTTCACTGTATAGGTCGCTCCAAATAACTTTATTGTGTTACTGAGATATGAGAACCTAACTTAACTTGCATGACTTCACTGTATAGGTCGCTCCAAATAACTTTATTGTGTTACTGAGATATGAGAACCTAACTTAACTTGCATGACTTCACTGTATAGGTCGCTCCAAATAACTTTA
Source organism: Nemapogon koenigi (assembly GCA_963924495.1). Taxonomy (NCBI): domain Eukaryota; kingdom Metazoa; phylum Arthropoda; class Insecta; order Lepidoptera; family Tineidae; genus Nemapogon; species Nemapogon koenigi. The sequence continues at coordinate 182,671 of OZ004642.1, forward strand.
TTGTGTTACTGAGATATGAGAACCTAACTTAACTTGCATGACTTCACTGTATAGGTCGCTCCAAATAACTTTATTGTGTTACTGAGATATGAGAACCTAACTTAACTTGCATGACTTCACTGTATAGGTCGCTCCAAATAACTTTATTGTGTTACTGAGATATGAGAACCTAACTTAACTTGCATGACTTCACTGTATAGGTCGCTCCAAATAACTTTATTGTGTTACTGAGATATGAGAACCTAACTTAACTTGCATGACTTCACTGTATAGGTCGCTCCAAATAACTTTATTGTGTTACTGAGATATGAGAACCTAACTTAACTTGCATGACTTCACTGTATAGGTCGCTCCAAATAACTTTATTGTGTTACTGAGATATGAGACCCTAACTTAACTTGCATGACTTCACTGTATAGGTCGCTCCAAATAACTTTATTGTGTTACTGAGATATGAGAACCTAACTTAACTTGCATGACTTCACTGTATAGGTCGCTCCAAATAACTTTATTGTGTTACTGAGATATGAGAACCTAACTTAACTTGCATGACTTCACTGTATAGGTTGCTCCAAATAACTTTATTGTGTTACTGAGATATGAGAACCTAACTTAACTTGCATGACTTCACTGTATAGGTCGCTCCAAATAACTTTATTGTGTTACTGAGATATGAGAACCTAACTTAACTTGCATGACTTCACTGTATAGGTCGCTCCAAATAACTTTATTGTGTTACTGAGATATGAGAACCTAACTTAACTTGCATGACTTCACTGTATAGGTCGCTCCAAATAACTTTATTGTGTTACTGAGATATGAGAACCTAACTTAACTTGCATGACTTCACTGTATAGGTCGCTCCAAATAACTTTATTGTGTTACTGAGATATGAGAACCTAACTTAACTTGCATGACTTCACTGTATAGGTCGCTCCAAATAACTTTATTGTGTTACTGAGATATGAGAACCTAACTTAACTTGCATGACTTCACTGTATAGGTCGCTCCAAATAACTTTATTGTGTTACTGAGATATGAGACCCTAACTTAACTTGCATGACTTCACTGTATAGGTCGCTCCAAATAACTTTATTGTGTTACTGAGATATGAGAACCTAACTTAACTTGCATGACTTCACTGTATAGGTCGCTCCAAATAACTTTATTGTGTTACTGAGATATGAGAACCTAACTTAACTTGCATGACTTCACTGTATAGGTCGCTCCAAATAACTTTATTGTGTTACTGAGATATGAGAACCTAACTTAACTTGCATGACTTCACTGTATAGGTCGCTCCAAATAACTTTATTGTGTTACTAACCCCCACTTTCTGAAAGCCTTGTCAAACTTAACCAAAGATTAGTTAATTTAACAACTGTCAAAGTCCATACATTTTCACGTATTTGACAACTGTCATGTTTACTTATCACAGATTAACTGTTGATCGACCTTTCAGAAACTGGGGGTAAACCTGTGTTCTCGCCCCTCACCCCTCAACCCGCTCATACCACCAAATGGACCCATACATAAGTGTAACCTTATGTGGCACCTATTGTAACAGTACAGACTTACCTATAACATTACTTATTACTTAACACCTGACTGATGACTCACAGGCAATGCTCAGCTTAAACCAATGACCCTAGAGATTTGAAAATTTGGAGGAAATATTCCTTAAGGAGGGATTTTTAAAAAGAGTGGTAAAGTTTGTACCATAGAACAACATTTTTTTAAGTTAATAAAGACACTTTGTAACATAATTTAAACATAATATACAATATGACTCACGCGAGAAGTAGCTTGGTCTACTTGCACTTGTTGCATGACCCTCTAAGTGGTGACTGCCTACTGTTCGGCGCTGGCTGCTAGCTGTTAGCCCTGGCGGCAACAACAAGAGATTAAGACATTACTTACTCTTGGGTAACTCACACTTCGCCCAAATTCAAGCATTATTACAATGGAAAGCCGAGCCGTAATTATTACTACAAATGCAACAAAAATAAATACAATACATACAATGATACTTACGCTGGCGACGCGGCGTGGATACGGAGACGGAGTGCGGCGTCCGGCTAGCGGTGACGAAGATATTGTATTGTGCACACCTCACAAACAGAAAGAATATACCGGAAGGTGGTCTACAGGTCTACGGAGGGAATGCTCAATCAATACAAACAGAGGAGGCCCAACCCAAGAAAATACAAATAGTCCGCACAGAGCAAGTACAAAGAAAAGAAATGAAGGCCACAGAGCAAATGAAGACATAAAAGTTACTCTATGGCTGTCAGTGCTGTCACACACAGACAGTGTTGCCAACCCTAGTTTTAGAAAAGTGGTAGAACTGCAAAAAATATAAAATTTATAGGATTTACTTTTTCAAATCAACCAATCTAGTTCAGGATGATTTGTAAGAATTAAATTATTTAATAAAGTCCGTTTTAAAATATGTATTTATATATTTCTAGTTGATTTTATGCGCTTATTAATTTAAATGAAACACTTCTGGGTACGATTTGCCTGATCCGATCACCGTATCCGTAACAGCGTATCACGTATCAAGCCCCATATCAAGTTGTATAGGTACTTACGCGTCGGCGATACGGATACGGTGATCGGATCGGGCAAATGATACATATCTGGACCCGGCTTAAGGTAACTTATTACTGCTGGTTAAAGGGCAAAAAATTGGCGAAAGGGGAGTCCGAGCCCCTCCATATGCTTAGTACCAAGGAATATACTACTCTCTACCGAGAGCTTAGTACTCTATCGTGCGTGACATAAAGTAGGTATAATTTTATCTATGGAGTTCTTAAATACTCAAAGATGGAGCTTCGTGACAGAATAATTTATGTGACAGTTTCTACCGTTTCTACAAATTTTTTTTTTCTTTTGTTGTTGTTTTGTTTTGTTTGTTTCTTTTCTTGCTCTGTGGTTTGTTTGACTTGTTCTTGTTCGTCAGATTTCGTCTTTTTTTTTTTATTTATATTTTATAGTCAATTTGTTAAATATTAATATAAACAAGTAGTAAAATGGTGTTTAATTAAGTTATTCGGTGTACCTACGCAGAGTTTTTAAATTTTGTGTTGTTGTGTATAATAGTTTTGAAAATTGAATGTGGTGTTGAAGTATAGAGCGTGGGAAAATGTTGTGAGGACTTCTGTGCTGCAGCGATCCGGCACTCCAGCACTCCGGCGGTCTGGAGGTACGTCCTGACTCAGAGTACCATAATACAGCCCTGTATAATGTAGAGAGATGTTGCATTAGAACAGTAAAAGTGGTTGGTTTACCGTTTAACTAATATTAACTAAAAGACAACAATAAGCTTTGGACGATGTGAATAATGCTATAGCCAAAGTAGTGTACTGGTTCATGGCCAACGACCTACTCCTCAACGGAAGTAAAACAAATGGATTCCACTGTATTCCTATGCATAACTTTGGATGCCAGACTTCATCGGTCCACATATTGACCAGTTGGTGAGGAGGCTTAGTTCTGCAGCATATGCTGTAATAAATTAGAAACCTTATGGATGTAGACACCGTAAGATTAGTTTACTTCAGCTACTTTCATAGCCTGATGTCATATGGCATCCTGCTGTGGGGGAACACTTTGCGCAATATATGGACTGGAACCTAGAGTGTCCCTTAAAAACAGGTTAATATAAATATACTGTAGAACCTTGATTATCCGAACCAATTGGGACCGAGACTAGTTTGGATAATCAAAAGTTCGGGTAATCGAAACATGGAGTTTTTGGGGCGAGATCATAAAAAACACCTTTTTACATATATTTTATATTAAAATTTGACATACATATTAATGTATATATGTATTTTAAACAACTGAAAAAAGTCGAATGCTTTTTTATATTTCATAAAATTGACGCCGTGGCAGGGAGCAACAATGTATCTTTCGCGCCAACGTTACTAGTCATTGAATTGAGGGTTCAAATGATCGAGGTTCTACTGTAAAAGGAAAATACATATTGACACTGGCATCTCAGTATAATATATGAAAACCTTCTGTATGTAAAAAGGAATATGCATTTGTTTAAGTTCAATAGGGACAACCATGGTGTCAATACAAGAAAAGTTATTAACTCAATAACAATAGTGGGGCAATGTATATGTTTTTATAATAACTTTAGTGTAGTTTACAGGAAAACCTAAACGAAAATCATGTCTTAAAGTTCTGACCCAAAAAATTGTACAAAACTCAGCATAATTTTTTTTAATGGCATACACATATAATATATATTTCCATATTATTTCGGACATATATTATATAATGTATAATTTTGTATTTTTAACCGACTTCCAAAAAAAGAAGGAGAAGGTTCTCAATTCGGACCGTTTTTTTTTTTTTTTTTTTTTTTAATGTATGTATGTACATCGATAACTCCGCCAATTGTGAACCGATTTTGATCGTTTCTTTTTTAATCGACAGATAACTCTTCCGGATTGGTCCCATTTTTATCTCATAAAAATTGGTTCATTAGTTTTTCAGAAATTTTGAAAAAACTAACTTTATAAGTACATTTTTCTTGATATCTCGATAAAATATGTACCGATTTTGACGACTTATTTTTTTTAAGACATCATAATTTCTCGACATTATCTCACAGACATATGACGACAATCGGTCCAGTAGTTTTTCAGAAATTCAGTAATTAATTTCTGTTTACGGCTGAACATTATGTATCAGAAAAAGCCTTAGCAACGGTTGCTATTGACACGAAGTTGTCAATTTTCGTGGCGATGGTGTAGCGGTTAAATATAATGGGGTGCATAGGATGCACAAGCACATGGTTCAAATCACATCCACAGCGGTTTTTTTTTTTAATTTTCCATCAATATTTTTTTAGTTGCGTTATTATTTGTCTCTCAAAGCAGCAAAATCACTTAAAAGGGTAAAATAAACCTTTTAAAAAAAAGTGCACCGACTTCAAAAATTTGCAAGTAAGAAATAATAAATATTTCGTCAAGACGGTTGGTGCCAAATTAGAAACAACTTAGTTCCCAAATTCACTAATCTAGACAATTCATTAGGAACCTACGATCATCAGTACATACAAACATAGATAATATTGAACAGATCTTTATCTTCTTAGATATTTACTTAGTTTTGTATCCCAATTTGGCACCAACCGTCTTCAAATTCTATGAGGAAATATTTATTATTTCTTACTTTTCAGTGCAAATTTTTGAAGTTGGTGCACTTTTTTTTAAAAGGTTTATTTTATACAGACATTTTTTTTTTCTTTCTTCATGGGGTGCCTTGCAGCTCCCGAAACCGTGTTACGGTTGCAGGGTACCCAGTGGAAGACCAAGTCTCCCTCATTTAACCGATGGTATTTTTTTGAGGCTATATCTAACGAGTGGCTAGTTCTGTTGGATGGAAAAGCCTCTAAGTGTAGTTTGTCAGATTATGTACATAATACAACACATAAATTGCACAATATAGTTCAGACATAATTGTATTTTTTATGTACTATTTTGGACATAATTACTTAGGTAAATTGTATAATGCCATACTTTGTGTACCTAAGAAATAAAACAGGTATGTTTTGAATTTGAATATAGTAAAATTGCATAAAATAATAATGACAGGTGGTGCAACAGGCTGCATCAGTAAAGATGTCAACACGGTGCGTGGCTGTGTGGGAGGTGGAGGTGGAACAGGGCTGGTGTCCGCTGGGGCCCGGAGTGGCGCGGTTGTTGGAACGAGCATTAGAGAAGAGTCTCACGCGCGCAGAGCTGGCGGACGCTGAGCCCGCGCTGGCCGGCCTCACCGCCACACTGCGGCCCACGCCAGCGGTGGGAGATCGCGCGCTCCGCCGACGTTTGTACCCGGCCAGCTCGGCGCCCGGTCGCGGCGCGCGCTGGTGCTGGAGGGACGGCAGTGCGCTGCCCATGAGCGTGCAGGTGCTGTTGGAGGAGGCGGGTGTGGCGCGGTGGGCCGGCTGGACGCTACGGGCGACGGGGGATGCGGTGCGGGGCACAGCGCGACGTCTACTGTGTCGCACCGCTGACCAGCCGTACCCGCTGGTCCGGGGGGACGTGTTGCCGCCCCCCGCACCGCCCCCCGCGCCCCCTGTAGCACCGCTACTTCCCCCCGCGCCCTCACACAGAGACCGACGCCCGCACGGCCTGGCTAGACAGATCCTACAAATATTCGGTTTGTATACACAGACACACTCTCTTGGTACATTATATTACATAAAAAGTACTGAAAAGATTTTGTTGCAGTTTTCACAATTAGATAGTTCCATGAACGAGGAATGCTTGCGTGTATTAAACATACATCTGTCATGTTTAGGAGCTGAACATTAGGAGTATTAGGGAATCAAGTCAAGGAAAAGGATAGGTCCTGATTATTTTCATGGTGTATGCTTTTTATTTCTTCAGAGATATAACAAAGGAGTGAGAAGTTAGCCCCACATTTTTCGATTTATCAAAAACGAAATAATGGAATCGTTTGACCATTTATTGACCATGTTTGACCACCAATTAGTGTTTTTGACCGCCTCTTGAAAAAAAGTTTTCACTAGCCCCTGCATTTCATACATTTTAACTTTAATAGCTTAAAATGTTAAAAAAGAAAATTTAAACAGTTCATGATATATTGAACAAAAACTTAAACAAAGGTTTATAAGGGTGGTAAAAAAACTAATTGGTGGTCAATCAAGCTGACCAAAATATGGTCAAACGATTCTATGTATTTGCAAACATTTTGAAATTCAGACAAACATTTTGCAAAAGGGAAGTTCAGGTAACTTAATAAGTACACAGAAATTCAATGGCCCTGACCAACCAAGGGATGCCTGACCCGAGAATATCCGAGTACTGTCTTTGTCCAGACATTGTAGAGTTGTGAATGATGGCGTGCTTCTTAAAGACAGTCCATTATATTACAGATCACTAACTAGTAGTATTTAATGTAAAGTAGAGTGCAGGTAGGGCATAACCGCATGTACAGGGGCGTCTAGGCGGTCATGCTCGCACGGCAAGTAATAATACACATTGCAGGCGGTAGCGGGCGAGACGCGACTAGCGACGGAGAGAGTGTGCAGGAGCAGGAGCCGGCGCGGAGACACAGCGTCGATACTGTGTCCACCTACCTCAGTCACGAGAGCAAGGACGGTCTCGCGGTACGTTGTTGACTTGTCTCTTGTTGGGTTCATGTGTGTCAGATGTATACATTGACATGTTATATGTTGACAGAGCTCGTCGACGGCGGACTTGCTGGACAGTAGTGCAGAGGACGAGGTGTTCTGTGTGGGGGAGGTGGTGGAGGAGGGCCGGCAGCCCAGCGGGTCTCTGTCGTGGTGTCGGGAAGCGGCGCCGCTCCCCGGGTACCCGGACTGTGGACGACTGCGGCTCACATTCAGCTTCTCGTCCGGCACGCAGGTCGCGGGGGACCCCGCGCCCGGCCGGCCCTACTTCGCGGTGGGGTTCCCGCGACACGCGTTGCTCCCGGACACCCCGCTGGGAGCCCGCACGGCCGCCCTGCTGCGGACCGCGTGGGAGCGCCGGGTGCTGTTCTCCGTGCGAGCGTCCCGCACCACCGGCCGCGACCACGTGGTGTCATGGAGCGCCGCGCTGCCCCGCCCCCCGCCCTCGCACCCCCACCATTACCACCACCTGCTGCAGCAGCAACAACACCCCGACGACACACTGCGGGGACTGGACGTGAACCTCGTGCGGCTGCTGCACTCTGTGTAGGTAGATAGTATACATGTAATTGTGTCTTCCAGGTGCCACTCTCAATGTATTGTAGATACGATCACGACCAATCTGAGGAATATAATACCTATTGTTAGTTATTTATGGAGGTGACTACGTCATTACTGTCAACGTGCTATTGATTGACATTAGACCTTAGTAAGGGCTAGCTAGCGTGACCACACGAACAACATTTGTCGCGTGACGTGATACTACATCATTTGTCTACTTTTGACTTTGAACGAGAAATAAACGCAGTGACTTAAGTTTTAATTTAAGATATATTTTGTTGTATAAGGATACATAATTATGTAGGCCCTAACCTAAAAAAACATAAGAAAACACTTGTTGATCAAAACAATTTAGAAAATAATGACAAATGTTTAAAGTAAGTACAAGTTATTTTACCCAGATTGGTGGTGACCTAAGTGACCTAAGTGACCCTTGTCCGTGTGTGGCCCTTTTCTTTCACCAAAATATATTTAGACAACTAGTTATGGATTATTATTATATATACAGATTATATACAACATTATTATTTAAGTATAGGTAGGTATACATGTGTTGTAAGTTTATAATTATACAAATGTTCTCGTGTATGTTATGTTGTAGCTTGTTTATTATTATATTAAGCATAGTGCGAGTCTTCCAATATACGATAGCTTTAAGTATATAAAATGACAATGTTACAGTGCCTTTTTACTATTTAATTATATTTTTTAACAAATAAATATATATATTGTTTATGTATCTGTGGCCACGTCACTAGGTATATAGGAGATGTCCTGCAGTAGTGTCACTACTATCAGTGCTAGTTTAAAGCAGTAACTCAACAGAGGGGTTTAGCAAGCACAGCACTGGACTCAGTGTGTTCAGCTCCTGCCTCTTGCCTGCTACAGCACTTGATACTTGTTATCAGTGATTCTGGCCATAAAAGTTATAATAATGCTTGCGCCCTGCACCCACTAGTCTCGAGTGTCTGTCTGTCTGTCTGTCTGTCTGTGACCGCCTCTGCCTCACTCAAAAACTACTACTGAACGGTTTTGTTGCAGTTTTCTATCATGTTTAGAAGCACAGTATAAGTAAATTAAGTCGTGGAAAAAGTTCACCCTAGTGAGTTTTCATGCTGTCTAATCCGTCAGAGATATAAAAAAATTATGTAGGAAATAATTGTGTAGAATAAAATTATCTACATAAAAAGTCCGCTGTAGCATATGTATCTATCTTTAATGGATAATAGTTATAAGCGCGTGGATATTGACAGTAAACAGTGATCATTGGCTGCCAGTCTTCATGTTGTTAATTTAGGTTTAGTTTTTACGGTTGGTTTACGAAACTTTTTAACTGACGATTACCAAATTTATCCATCATAAATCAGTTAGTCAGGACTTTTTAGTTACTTATCTACCTACCTTTTTTGTTTAATTTTCTTAAGTTTTATTACTATGTAGGGGAGCAAGGGGGAATCAGAACCACGGGGTAATAAAAATCACGTCAATACAAACGGTTCTGTGTATGCTCCAAGCATAGACTGCAAGAGTATTACCTACTTACAAACCGCCGCCGCGCCGTTGCCCCGCGCTTCGAATATTTCGGCAGTCTCTTACCATTTGGCAAGGCACTTTGCGTTTTCGCGCGCTCCGTTTATTTTTGCTAACTTGTAATTACTTTATTTTTACTGGTAAATAAGTTTATGATTTAGCATTGATAACACAATATATTTATTTATTCGAGAAAATGTTAAACATAAATAAAACTAATTCTTGTAAATAGTTAAAAACTAACTTTGAAAAAGATATGCTTTTGGGGTTTTGCAACCAAGTATATTGGGGTAATTTTCATTTGCGATTTTTGCATTACAAGAAACGAATTAGGAGATAGATAATAATTACATAGATTACCTACAGAATTATAAGAAAAGAGAAAAAAATAATGATAGAAAATGTCATAGATCTAATTTTAATTAAGTGGTTCTCATTACCCAGGCCCAAGGGTAATGAGGCCGAACTATTTCGCACCACTTAAGGAATTAAATTCGCAAAAATATATAATGAGTTAATATTTATCGCAAACTTTACAATTATGAAGAACAACTATTAAACTATCATTTAGAAATAATTAAAATAAAAAACTCTTATAGAATAACAAAAAAAATTATTGTAAAGTTTGCGATAAATATTAGCTCATTATATTTTTTTTGCGAATTTAATTCCTTAAGTGGTGCCAATTCCCCCTTGGACCCCTACCTACCTAATAAACTTAAACAATTGTACCTATTGAATATACATAAAACTTGAATAACTTAAATAACCTATCTACATTTAATACATTTCAATTTTGATAGGTAATTGTCTGGATTATCTCTCGATTTCCACCTAACTATTGAAAATGTCGTAAATATCAGCGAACCTTTTTTCATTGCTAATACCTAAACTGCTACACCTATATTATTTTATAATTTCCTTCCTTCTCTTGTAACAGTACCTATGGACCCTATGGTAGACGTGAAGGTCGTCCAGGTAATGTGAGATGCAACAATATGTGTGTGTATGAGTGTAGACGTATTTGGTCGGCAGAGACCGGAGAGTGTCTGTGCTCTGTGGGACAAGGGCGGTATGTTACCACAAAAGGAAGTCCAGCTGTCGACCCTCATGCATGCAACACAACACATGTCACCTATCTGCAACCTCAGTAACATTATAGCAACAAATAGAGGTGTGAAGCAACATATATATTGGTTGTTGACCACAACTGACAGCTGACTTTACCTATACAAGTCTACATATATACATACCACCTGTACGCTGTACGCTGTACGTACCTACACTACAACAAACGGCTTCCTAGGTTCAAATATCACTACATACATACCTAGTATAAAACAAAGTCGCTTTCTCGGTCCCTATATCCCTATCGCAACGGATGTTGATGATGTTTTTTTAATAGATAGACTTATTGAAGAGGAAGGTTTATATGTATAATAACATCCATTAAATAGTGGAGGAATACTGTTATTTTTGAGGTTTCTAATGTGATGTCGTAAATAACTACATTTTTTCCGCTTACATAGCAAACGCAGGCTGAACCCTACGAGATTTATCAAAATAATGTACTAAGTATTATACACATTGAAAAGGTCTACACAAAACTACGTGATGGTATATGTCTATGTCTTATGGATATCCAATAACATTTTTTTGTCATTTACTTTTTACGACAAATAATGGCTAATTTTCGAAGCGAAAATGATAAGTATAGAGGTAGGGGTGGGGGTAGAGGTAGGGATAAGGGTAGGGGTAGGTATAGGGTATATTTTATTTTGTTCGTAAATATCCACGAGCGAAGCCGGGGGCGGAATGCTAGTAATATAATAAAAAAATGTTGTTGTTGAGTGTTGGGTTATTTGTTGCCATTTATGTACTCTGAGAAAACTGCCCTGAAAATCTTTAGATGAAGTTTGAGCAAAAATGAAATTGTAAACCCTCCCTTGAGGTTGCTCTGGGCTCTGGGTTCTAATGGATGGACAAGATTATAGCTGACTAAACTACTAGAGGAAAAATATGGTCTTGTTGAGTCCAATTTGTGAGATAAGGTAGGTACTTTACGTAACACACACATGTTGGACACTCTGCTCATGCGCCTTTGTGTCTTTGTGTACACATTTTTCAAGTCACGTGACCAATATAACATGTTGAAATATTAGATTATATTATTCAATTACCTACATTGCAACACGTGACACTTTCTTGTAGTTTTATTTAGTTCTTTTGCCCCGACTTCTTGAATGTGAGTTACTCTGTATTTTAGCCCAGCCCCCCCCTCCCCTCCCCCTATTCAATTTTTCAGCAGTCTTCATAATTATAGAGTTCCTGTAATGGCTGTAATTTTGGACTCGAAAATGTCTTAAAGTGTTTATATAGTTTGGATGGTGCTCCAGTGCTCCAGTGCTCCAGTGCTCCAGGTGCTACAACAGTCTGTTATAGAAAGTAGCCTTTTATGATAAGCTAAGATGTGAGTTACTGGTAGTTAGTGCTAGGTGTAACACAATATCACATTACCAAGCATAATAGTTACTGTAGAGTGTTTAGTGTTTATAGTCATTGTTGTCATAACAAAGTGTATGATGTATTGTTTGTATGAGTATGACAGTGAGCGAGGTTAGTCCCACTCCCACACAGACATACTTCCTGATCTTAGTTGTGTTAGGGTAAGCTACTGTTAGCGGTGTATCTGGCACGTGTGTGTACCTATATATACCTACTTAATAGCTAGCGTTTGACCGTCACTCCGTCACTCCGAGAGGCCCGTGAACCCCGTGAAGCCCGACCGCCACACTAATGACAAGAGATAACACAACTAGTTTCGGAGTCTGAGTTGTTGCGCTTATCTCTCACTTAAAATACACATTACATTTTATACTTAGCTAGGTAAGTAGGTAGGTAGTTTGTAATCCACACTGGACTTTCATATTTTTCTATACCTATCTATAGATATGTTAAAGATATATCCCCTCGACTGATCATCTCTTCTGGTAACAACTCTTCCTCGTTCAACGAATCAGCATCGCGATTCAGCGGGGAAATGGGGCCAGTATTCTTGCCACTAATCCACGCGGACCTGGTTTATTTATATTACTTTTAAGGTTTTTATTTTGTTAAAAAATATGTATATATTCATCCTCAGTAGATTTATAACATCTGTGTGGGCGGCGGCGACGCGTGGTGCTAATCTCCATATACGGGCACCGACACACCGTCTCCTATGTTTAATTATCGTGGATAACTCGCTAATTGTGACTAACTTGTTCACCTTACTCAAGGACAGATCATACTGAGGTACTGACGCAGGAGCTGGACATCTACCTACATTCATAAACAGAATTTAGAGTCAGTATCTCCTCAACGATGCCCTCAATGGTTTGACAAAAACAACGATTCGCATCATCAATGACCTTAAGAGTGTAGTGTACCGCGTCCATGTCCATACAAACGGAGAAAACGTTTTACTACCCTTAAATATTAATTAATTTTAACGATTTTGTAATATGTTACTGACATAATGAAAAACTACGTACGTATTTTTTCCTTTTTTCAAAATTCGTAATAGGTCAAAAGTTATAAGCCCCTCAAATCTCGGTTTTTTTGGTTCATAACTTGCTGGTAATAAACCGTCTGTATTTGAGAAACAAAGCAAAATTTCAAAAAAAGCAAAACGTACGTACGTAGATTATAATCTGCTAAAACGTTTGACACCAAAATTATAAGGTTTCGTTATAGTTTAGCAGGTGTAAATCGTTTTCGCCTAAAACGCAATTTTCAACGAAAAACATACCTACGAACACCCACGAGCTGCAGTGCTCTCTGTCGCACTGATGCCCGGGGGAAGAGTGCGATTGAGACAGAATATGATTTTCTAAATACCTATTTCGCTGCGTACGCTGAGCTACACGATCCTCTTAAGGCCACATGATATTATCTCGAGCCACTATAGTTACTCAAAGACATAGCTTCTCTTAGCGTCTGATGATGGGGGATGTTATGAACAACTCCATGACCTCGTTTCTCTATCCCGTTTTCGCACCCGCACTGCTCGCAGGAATATAGGTTGCATCCACATACCGAGGATCGTGCCCAGCAGATACCAACGAACAAGCAGAATGAGCTGGACGAAGTTCTTTCAAGCGAAGCCAGAAAAGGCATCTTTATAGTGGGCGCCACTTGTCGATTCTATTTATTTGTTCTGCCTGCCAGGCGCATTCTGGATCAAGCTATGCTTAAGACCTGGCGGTAGCAAAATCACATATTCTATTTTATTTTTGTAATAATTGTGCAACCTACGCCACCCAGCTGCACATCCTATTGTCACCTATTGTCCCAGTGGGTAGTGGCACATATAGTTGGTGACGTCACCAATACCAATAATCCGAGGATGAATGAAATCATGCGCGTGGGCAGCCCACCGAGACCACTTTCCTTGTTTGTGAATCCGAGCTAACTTTATATTCATAATATATATAGGTAGGTATTATAGGTATTGAGAACTTACTAAAACAATAAAGTTAGAACAATAACCGACGATATATGGCACAGTGGCACAGTGGCACAGGGCACGGTACGTTACCCAATGTACCTACATATTTATATGATTCGTTTCGACATATGACTGAGTGTCTGAGTGCGACATTATGTTGTTCGTAAATATTATAAAAATATTAAGAAAACATATATAAACTTTAAATGACCACAAAAGTAACGCATCGATCATCTTGATTGAATTTTTGTAAATTACTTACAATAAATATGAAGACTCTAGAGCAGGCAGTGGTGGCCAACCGGTCGATCGCTGCTATTGTCCAGTCGATGTCCTACTACCTACTTGTCAATATTTCGTTTAGGTCATGTGTATTATGTGTATATATATATATATATATATATATATATATATGTAATATATATGTGTAATGTAAATGTGTAATGTAAAATATATATGATTATGTAATTATTGGTAGATCGCACAGAGTTTAGTCAATAATAGATGTTGGGTCTTATCAAGTTGGCCACCCCTGGGCCTGCTCTGCTACAGTACTATAAGTTAGTACGAAATATAAATCTTCTTTCCGTAATTATATACTAAACTATATACATATATTGAGTACCTAATGGATCAGAGAGAGATAACAATACATATTAGCTCAGAGTTGGTGTGGGTTCATTTGTGATCGATCATTACCCGGAAGTACCAAGTACCTAGTGCAAGTTGTCAGGTCTCTAGAGACACGGGACACCTGATAACCTGATTGACATCAAACAAAGCAATTGGATAATGTTGGGGTTGTTGGAGCGAGAGTTGTAACTTGTATATATGTGTAGTGCAGCAACAGGTTTGGTTCATCTGGGCACGGTGTAAAATGTATTGTAACTTGTAAGACTGTAACACAGATCCTTTAGATTTAATATTGCTAACACACATTACACAGATCGTGTTTAAAATTAGCGAGGGTCGAATTTATTTGTTGAGGTTCCGAAGGTTGTATCTTGTATCGCTGTAAACTTGTATTGGTGGTGGTGGTGGTGGTGGGGAGAGGGGTGGACACACAGCAACACACAGAGAGCCTCCGTCACTTCAGGTTCTTTCTGTCAGTCTCGCTTGTGCTCGTACCGCCGCTACACGCGCACACGGACATCGATATTGTGACACGACATACGATACGACAACGACCTGTGGACGTCCACACACCACCTGGACCTGCTGCTGATGCCGATGGTAACATCTTGGTGACCGCCGTCCGATCTCCAGGTACTTGTCTTACTTACTGTATGTGTTTGTTATTTGTTTACCGTTTAACCAAAATGCATTTGTAAGTCGCTATCTGTCAATGTGGTATGTTGAGTAACTACGTCTCCTCTCAACATGATTACAGGAACGTCTGAAGATATCGATGTATACTTATCTGAAGATTAGCTGCAGAAACTTACTGGCGAGAGTTACTTTACTTTCCATACCTTTTTCCATACTTATTCTTCCCAACTAGGTATTAACCTCCTAATTAATATTATAAATGATAAAGTGTTTGTTTGTTTGTCCTTCTTTGACGTCAGAACAAAACAAAGGATCGAACGTAATTATTTTTCACAAAAATATTGGAGTGTCCAACCTTGGGTTAAAGTTGCTTCTAGGTATTTTTTATCCTGGAAATGTCCACGAGCGAAGCCAGGCCACAAAGCTAGTATTTAAATTTTGCCCTAAACTAGTTCATTATATACAGACGTACCTACCTATTCATTGAACAGTAGAGCTGGGTCGTTTCGTATTTTACGTGAAACGGAACGTAACCCATTTTATAAATCGACAAACTGCTTCGAAAAGCAGTGCCAAAAGAAACGGCTTTTTATTCATAAGGCGTAAATCGTACATACTACATATTATATTCATTCATTCAAAAAAACCGTTTATTCGACAGTCTGTACTGTAGTCTAATGTATTTATACACTATACAGCGTCCATATTAAAAGAACAGCAAACCAGTTTCTTTTTCAAAACCGCGTCGTAAATATTTTTGGTAGAATTTTTATTTTTAGCATACATAGGACCCCCCGCTACATCTTTTATTTTGACCAGAATGAGGAAACTTAGAACAATTATTTTAGCCATTTATTGTTTGCATAGAAAGTACTGTCATCGGTAATGAAAAGGAATGCACGGCCCGAGAATGTCCAACACTAGAATGCCGAGCAAATTGCTGGGTCGGTCATTATGCTGTTGGACACACTCGGGCCGTGCATTCCTTCCCTGGCTGGCCCTGTATGGATTCGTCGGTTTGGCCTTCGAGTCGAAACGAAAGATGTCGCGGTTCTAAATATGATAACACGGAACCCCAAAGCATGTGTTATGGGTACATGTATCTAATCTATACTAATATTATAAAGAGGTACAGTTTATAAGATTTGATGTAGGGGTAATCTCTGAAACTATAGAATCGATTTTAAAAAATATTTCATTAATAGGAAGCTAGAACCTCTCACACTTCTCACATGCACTACACTACACACACAAGCGCAATATGTAAATGGTTGCAAAAATCTGATTCTTGAAACGGTTAGTCAAAAAAAACGACTTGTACGTACGTACAGTTGAATCGCAGAAGCAATAAACCTGATTTTTAAAAAAAACTGATTTTCCTTCTGTCATAAAAGCGTTCGTTCGTTACATGGCAAAAATCTGTTTCTTGAAGCAGTTTGTCAAAAAAACGACCAGCTCTATTGAACAGGTAAAATGATGTGAATCGTTTCTTGTGATATGTGGCAACTGTGGCAAGATCCTCCAAAAAGTATTTATATATTGTACTGTTCGTATACTGTATCAAGGAATAGCTAAATAGGTACTTATTAGTAAACAGTAAAGTCACGACAGTTTGTCTGGCTGTGTGTCGCGGACTGTGGTGACGTGGTGACTGTGGCGTCCGTCGTGGCGTGACGGACGTGCATCACATACGGACAATAAAACGTCAGTCGTCACGCTGCAATGTCACATCACGTTTTAACACTTCATTATTTACTATTTCATAGACGAATTTGTAAAATATTGTTGTGAGTATATCAAGTAAAGTACCTATATGTAGAAGGTGTTCATCTCCTAGACTGATCATCTCCTCTGGTGACAAGATAGCTGGCTCCTTCCTCGCTTTCTTTTATATCGAAGTATATATCAGGTAGATAAATAATATACAACGAGTGACACAGAGCCACCTACCACCTACCACCTACACTGTCAGCTATCTCTATAGATGTACCTCTAACTATTAGGTCACATCACATCACATCTGAGTAAGCACTAACTTTAACTTGGTGACATACCACGAGTATGGAGTAAGTAAACATACAGCCAGAGGAAGTTCACATAGGTATCTACTGTAACATAACATCACGCATTGTTTACATTACGGGAGCGACACAACACACAGCACACATAATTATACAGACAAATGCAGAGACATTATGACTCAGATTACAAATATTTTCACTGCTTTTACATTAATCACGCTGTCCGTTACCTACCTAACATTCAAATTATTATATAGGTATGTATATATTATTATATAGGTTATATCCGTGAGAAATTTTTGTTTGTAGGTAGATATAGGTACTAACATATTTTTTTATTTATTTATTTAGATCCATCACCAGTTGTTACAGTAATACACTTATACATAATTACATGAGTTCTTAATTTTTAAACTAAAAGTACAACCATTAAAGATGAATACAGCACTTATTTATGTTTTAACAAATTCTAAGAAAGCGAAAAAAAAAAACAAAACAGCAACAATAAAACAAAAGAAGTCAACTATAGCACTAAACACGTAAAAACTTATGTATGGCATTCCTGAACCGTGTAAGACTCATACAGTGTATGTCTGTATGTACACTATGGTTGTTATATAATTTAGAGATCCTTGCCAAGGGAGAATTGGACCCCATCACAGTCCTGCGGAAAGGAGCTTGGAGAGGAGTTATTGCATGTCGGGGATACCTTCCTGGTGCTTGGAATGTTACACAGCCGAGGAGATCCGGACAGTCAATTTTGTTATTTATAAGTTTGTACATGAAAGTAAGGTCTAGCAAAGCATAGCGCCCCTCCAACGACATTATTTTAAATTTGTCTAGTTTATCTTGATAGGAACCCGAAGCAGGTCTCCGGGCCCTACCATATGAAGGCATGAACATAATGTATGTTATATTATATATAATGTATGTATAACAATAGTAATATACAATACAATCAGAAATATAACAAAATGGTGTAAGAAAAGATTATGTAGAGTAAAATGATCTACAAAAAAGTCCGCAATAACATAATTATGTCTATCCCCAATAGACAAGTAGTTGTAAACGTATTTGTGTAAATATTCAAATTGTTATAATCCAGTAATTAAATATTTAAAATAAAATAAAAAAGAGGCATACCTACCTATTCCCTCGCTGTGTATAGTGATACTAATATTTTAAATTATAAAAAATAATCTCCCATCTGTATGTCCCAAATGAGCTCCGAAACGGCTGAATTAATTTGATAAAACTTTCAAGAATCAATCATTCACTCAGATAATTAATTGGTATGTATATGGTATGTAGTTGGTAGGTATCTAATATCTTAAATATTTTACACAAAGCAATGACATCAAAATACGAGCAAAATTGTGGGCAGTGACCAGTATGTAAATAAACCCCGCCTAAACACACAACACATCAGCCACCCTCACCACTCACCAGGTAGGTAGGCCTTATTGGTTTGATGATGATGATGATGATGCCACAAAGTGCATTATCAATATCATCCCACGTGTAAAGTAACACATGACGTAATGTTGTAAAGACGCAGTTGATACCGGTCTTTACTGACACCAGCTCACTGTGTACTCCACACTCCACACTGTCACGGTGACTGCACCAATACTTGTTGTGCGCGAATATCTCCCACAATATCATAAACCTGTTGTGGATACACGCCACCGACCACCGGGCACACAGCCGCACAGCCACACCAGGTCGCGGTCACCACCGAATATCCTACCGACGACCTCCACACCGTTTCACGGGTTACTATTACAGCTTATGTTATCGGTCTTGTTACCTAGCAACTCTTTTAGTCAACGGTATTTCTGAGGCTGTACCGAATGGCCAGTTCTGTTTTATATTTAGGTGGAAAAGCCATTGGAACATGGTCGGGATCGAACCGTTGTCCGCGTAGATATAGATGTTTTAACCACTACGCCACCGACGCACCTTTATGCTTTATATCCTGCACAAATAACTAAATAAATAATATTCCAAGAAGAGCTCCCTCAGGCATCATGATCCGCTTGGATTACGATTCTCAAGGTATTCTACTATACTTAGATACTCTAGAATATAAACAATGTACAGACCCAGAGCCAGAGCTCTAACAAAACACAATATTCTCATCCATTGTAATAATTAGCAACTTGTTACAAGTTCCTGCTCGTGGCTCGTGGGCAAGCGGTTGTAAAAACAAAACTATAAAACCGCCGACCGATACAGCCCGCAAGGTGGGCGACAGACAGACAGACAGACCTCGCACCTTATAAGCTCAATAACTATATTTATTACCACATCTTTATTCGCACATCGCCTCCTACAGTCTACAGTCCACTGTAAAGAGAGCCACTCTCGATGTACTTTCATATTCAAATGATGCTTGCGTTCACTTTTAAGTTAAAACTTAATATATCTGTATCACGTTGCCAACTATTGCCGGTTGCCGAGAGAAACGACTCAAATTGATCACTTTCGCCCAAAATATTCTTGTCGCGTATTGAAAACAAACCGTCATTGTATTGTTGAATAGTGTTGAATAGCTGCTCGGAGGTGCTCGGAGGCAGTAACTTGCATCTTGAACTAAACACTAGAATAGACCTACTTTCACTAGATGCCATTACTTCATCGCTGCATCCTCTACCAACTACGCGCCAGAAGAAAGCGAGATATAGTTGGACTGCCGTGTTTGGTCTGTAATCACCTAATTATGTAAATAGCATCATATAAATGCGTGTAGTCTGAGCTAAAGTTTGATCATCACTCACCTGCAGCCAGATAGACGTTGTAGTGAGTCAGAGTCAGGCTTAGGTAGATGTGCTGTTTGTAATGTAAGTTTGTATAATATTGTTATACATGCTGACACATAAGATAGCTGCAAGTTGCAACACTAGATGACCTGTTTGTGGTGTGGTCCTTATAGCGACCACCTATACTCTATACTCACTATAGACTATCTTGTACGGAAACTGACTGTTACATGTTACATGACCTTATTTTGTTACTTTTATCTGGTTTATTGGAACATGGATTACAATGTGTGTAGGTATAGGCTGTGTAGTAGTTATAGTAGGTAATAGTCGAGGCTCATTTAATTGTATACAAAATATAATTAGGAATTAGATGTAGTAAACATGTTAGTTCTCTTCTCAGAAGGTAATATCTCGCGGCAGTTCGGTGTAAAGTGACTAATAACTCTCCCCGCTGCTCTTTATCCTCCTCTCCGAAGCTGTTCTCTACTCCCTTGTGGTTGTGGGTTGTGGGCGGAAAACTTTTAGGGGCGGCAAAATTCGAGGGTGATTTTTTCGAGTTTTCCATGATTTTCGACTATAAATTATTAATTTTATTTATTTAAGAAGTGTATAAGTACCGAACCTTTACCCATTTTATGTTGGGGCCGTATTCCGGTCCTGCGTACACTTCACCCATTTTATGTTGGGGCCGTATTCCGGTCCTGCGTACACTTCACCCATTTTATGTTGGGGCCGTAATCCGGTCCTGCGTACTTCACCCATTTTATGTTGGGGCCGTAATCCGGTCCTGCGTAGACTTGACTATCAAGTAGTTTTTGAGTTCTTCTTACAAACACACACTAAGTACTTTATAATATTAGTTTAGTACTTACAGAGTTATACATTGTACAACATAATTGTTTCTAAATTTCTTAAAATTACTGAACTATTTAGTAACAATAGCCGCTCGACTAACTACTCAAAATAAATCGTCCAAATTGGTGTTAATTAGCGGATTTAAAAAAGAGATGAACTGATTATCATGAAACGTTTGTGAAACGATGTCGTAGGATCATTCTATGAACAATAAATAATCAGAATCGGTAGTTGTATACCTACCTATCGCACGAAGCCAAAATCTAAGTCCATTACTTAGTACATCAAATACTGTATTTCTGAAAATTACTGAACCATTCCTTCACAAATCAACACAAAATACTTACTCTTTTAACTAAACAAGAAATAATCTAAACTAAAATGAAACTAATTCTACACAATTTACTGATTTCTGAAAATGTTCTAAATTTATTTTCTTGAAATATTTGAGATAATCTCGACAGACAGGTACCTATTTTTGCCAATATAAAAAATGTCGGGATAAGATATTCAGAAAAAAAGTTTATAAATTCCTGAAAAACGTTTTATTTGAATCTCTTCGGAAGAACTTTTGACCAGATAAAATCTGTCGTTATCATGTTGAAGCTGATTATAATATTATTTATGTATGTAGGTACCCGTGTAAAGTCGGGGCGGGAGGCTAGAGTAGTATAACCCAAATAGCCATTACCTTGATGTGATGAAGTGTCGAGTGTCGAGCATATGGTCCGAGCTGGTATATATCTGGTAACTGGTCTGAGTGTATGACCCCCTATGGCAGTCGGAGGTCACATGACGAGTCCCGCGGCGCCCTTGCCCCCCTTAATGTAGGTACTGCACACTTCTCAGTATTAAGCGCCCTATAAGGAATGATGTTTCAAGTTTATTTTGGAGTAGTTTGCCTTTTGAGACTCGACAATAGTTAGGTATTTACGCGACATTTAGCGGCCGGTGAGATGTGGGATTGTTGAATGTTGACGTCTGTGTGTTGTTGTTGTTGTCTTTATTATAGATAGTTGACTACGGTAATCGCTGTATGGTGTATGTGTATACTTATGTTAGTCACCTCCACTATGGCCGACTTATTGATAACCCAGTTGTTATGCACTCACCAAGACAAGTGGACCGCGCGCGTGTTTAGTGAGCACAGCTGTTCAAGTCAGAGTAAATACTGGATCAAGAGCATCTTGTACTAAACAATGATCGTGAGGTTATGAAACAAGAACTCTCACGGTATCACCATCCATACTCCATACTCCATACTCCATACTCCATATTAGGTATACAATGAGTCGTGACCATTATAAAGTGGCGCCGGACAGCGGACTCACCATCTGGTGACACATTATACAATTGTTTGTGAACTCAGATAAGTAGGTATGAGGTTCTACAAAACATTACACAAACTCTTAATAACTCTACATAGGTCATTAACACATAGGATGTTGTTACAGAATGTCGGAGAGCGACGTGTCTCACATCAGAGACGAGGAGCTGCTGCGACGGATGGTGAGTTACCTGTCGTACTGTGTCATCTCTTAAACTTGATATATTGTGTACTTCAGGATAGTGTAACAGATGTATCTTGTTCGCTTGCAGTGGCAGCAGAGCGAAGACTTCAGCAAGAAGAAAGAGATCAGAGCTCACATGTACCGACTGAGGGAGGAACGACTCCGGGACCTGTACTCGCCCGAGCCTGCCGCCGACAAAGGTGCGTTATTACCGTGATGTGGTGTTAGTGAGAGCAGTGAGCACACAACACACATGTCTCGCCTTGTGCACTGTGCAGGTAGCGCGTTCTCGTCGTCCCGCGGCCACACGCGCTCCTTCGCCGACCAGACGTTCCAATCTATGAAAAGTAAGGAGGTCCGCGACGCCGGCTCTCCGCCCAAGGAGTTCTCTTACCGCGGACAAGGTTCGCTCTACCATACTCACCGGCCGCCGCGCCCCTCTAACATCACTAACGCTTATACTACTAACTGAGACGTAGCTCGCTCGCACCGCTAACACATGTCCGCCCGCATGTCCGCAGACGCCGCCGGGTGGAGCAGCCACCACATTTCGTCAGCTACGTCCGCAGAGCAGCGGTACCAGAAGTCATCGCACGCGACCGCGACGCTCCAGGAGAGAACAGACGAGGCGCGCACTGCTACCGCCAACACTCGCGCTGTAGACCAAGAGCGGGTCGAGCGCAGCTTTGGTACAGAATCTGTAGAGAAAGTTAATATCGGACAGGGAGAGTTAATATCGAGAAAGGTGGAGCATCCGAGTGAGAACGAGAAGGTTGTGGTCGAGAAGAGGACGCTTCCTGACGGTACCGAGATCACCACCACAGAGAGGGAGATCCGGACTCCGATTTTACAACGGAGTGTGAAAGAACACCACGCTCAACAAACTACGACTGAGAGAGGTGCTGTCACTTCCTCGTCTTCAAACTTTAACGAATCTACTATCAAAACGACTCAAAATTCCGCCAACAAGCACATTTACTCAACGCCAGAAGTAAGCAGTCATGTCGACACAGGAAATCGCAAAACTGTCGACATTTCAACTGACGGTCACGCATCTCAGGATTTTGTGGCATTATCACAAAAAAAAGTTCAAAATATTTCTAACGAAAAAGATTGCGTTTTAGAGAAACGTGACACACGAATGGAGACAACACTTGAGTCTGCCGCAAAACATGAAACTGATCAATATCAAACTACGTATCAATCGGACTATACTGATAAAAAGGTGAGCCAAGATTTGAGCCCCACTCATCAAGCATGGGCAAGCACTCTTCGCGGAGACTCACCGAGCAATACATCTCATTCGAGCAATTCTACTTTGAGACGAAGTACTAGTCCAGAAAAACCACTGAATCAATCTCGTAGTCGCACTGGCAGTCCAAGTAAATATGATAGTTACACGAGTTTCGACAGAGTATCCACGACATCAGATGTTGTAAATAGCAACAGTGCTTCGAGTCATTATCAAAAGTCCGTGTCACCATCGAGATCAAACAAAAGTCCTGATAGAAAGATTAATAATCGTCGGCAACATAGCGCCAGTCCAGATAAAACACTATCCAGTAAAATGTATTCTGAACATTTAAGTCGCAATCATGAAAGCAATGAAGAAATGGAATCGTCAACAAGATATGAAAATATTATTAATCAAAGTTTACTATCAAGCAATAGTCCAGAGAATCAAGATCCTGGTTATCTTAAACCAACATTTAGTAGCACTAGTCATTCCAATAAGAAATATGATGACGTTTCAGACTCGGAGCACAATACGCGCTCAGAATATAGTCCGGCGAAAAAAGTCAGAGCTGAGACACCAGAGACATATCAAACATCAAACACAACTCATGACAAAACCACAAACAAAACATATCGCGACGAATCTTATGATCATGTCGATAATGTAACTGTAACAGAATATTCAACTAGCGACAAAGGATTTCGTAAAAGTTCGTCGCCTGCACGAATATCACCAGCAATAGATTCTTCTACCGGACTAGTTTCCAGTCTGAGACTAAATTCTCCATCACGTAGGTCTCCATCGCCACCAAAGGGTCCTGTCACTTTTGAATCTGATCTCAAATATGTTACCAATGTGCAAAATATAACTAAAACAGTAGATCGTAACACTTCACCCGACTCAAAACAGCCTCTTAGAGATTTGTCACCTTCAAAATATGCAACATACACTAAAAAAAGTGATGTTGATAAAAAATCACCACGACAATCTATATCACCTGTAAAGATGTCAATAGGCAGCTCCACTCATACAAATATCAATGAGTTTATAAGAAAAGAAAAATCTATGGAAGAGCATAACAGAAACATCAAAGTAGACCGCTCAAGACAGCTTGTGACTCCATCAACAAGTCCCACTAGAAAACCTAAAGTTGAAAAAGATACATCTACCGGACAGAGTTCACCAACTACATCTGTTAGTGAAATTATATATTTTAGTTCGCCTCGCCAATCAGAAAATCGTAACATTATTACTGATTCGCAGGAAACCATTTCTCGTACTACAGAAAGATCACCGTCACCTACAAAAATACCTCAACATCGGAACAAAGTTCCATCTCCAGAAAAACACATTCCCACCTCTAAAGATAACTTACCGCGTAAAAGTTCTCTTAAAAAAACTTCTTTCAATTATAGTACACAACAGACATTAGAATCTGCAACAGCTGCTCAAGAAATACATGATACAATACTAACTGAACATAAGGTTGTTAAAAAAGATCGCCCAGACAAAGAAATTAGCACTGATGAGGTTCCGAAGCGAAAGGAAAAACCACCACTTCAGAGAAGAGAAACATATGAGGACAGATGTCGAAAAATATTAGGTATGACCGAAAGTGATACTGGTGAGAAAATTACAATTAATAATGATGCACAAGATAATTTAACCACGACTATGACATCGTCACTCAAAAGTCGTTCACACAGTAAAAGTCCGACAAAGGAAACGTCTCCCCATGAAACTAAAATTGACGAAAAAGATACTGAAACAAATAATCATTTTATAACATCTGAAAAACAAAGCATATCCAAAGATTTTAATACAGATGACGTAATTGTTAAAAAAACAAAATCATCAAGAAATTCTTCGCCAACCAAATTGCTTGATATAATATCAGATAAAAATAATTATGTCACAGAGTCACATAAGACAAAAGAAACAAACAACGTGATTACTACAAACGATGAACAACAATATACTTTGCAATCTTGTGAAAGTGATATTAAAACGGATACTAGACGTACCCCATCCCCGTGTAAAAAGGCTACAAATGTAATTTCTGATACTAAACAATTCATCAGTAAGGAAAAGCAACGAGAAATTCTTTCTAAAGTACAAAATTCTTTGAGAAAATTATCGCCAACTAGGGACAATAAATCAAGAGCAATAAATAAATTCGATGAGTTGTCATCAGGTAACGATGATAATTCCAGAACTCACAATACAGTCGCCTCAAGAAAAGAGACTTCTGGTCATGATGTTATAAGCAATTCTAAAACCAGAGCAAATGGTAAAGCAGAAACCATCTCAAGTAAACCATGCTCACGTAATGTTTCCCCAGATAAAAAATTTACTCATGTCCCAACAAAGAAAAATGCAATAACATCTCCAAAAATACAAAAGACACAAAAAATATCAAATGACGAAAAGATTGATACCCCAAAAAAAGTTTCGGACACGAAGTTTTTCACAAACCAATTAATATCTAATACTCTGAAGTCAGATGCAAAAATAGATAAAAACGAAAAAGATTTAAAGAAATCAACAAAAATATTAAATAATCAAAACATCAATAGTTCGTATAAAAATAACAAAACTACTCAAGTAGGGAATAAGTCTATAAATAAACCCAACATATTAAAAGAATCTATAAAGAAAGTATCAAGAACTTCCAGCGATAACTCAATTAAACATAAAAAGTCCACTCAGAGGATGAGTTCTAAACCTGAAATTCATGTTAACGACATATCTCACAACAAAAGTGCATCAAAACTTAAAGACCATGAAAAAATGACACACAGATCATCAAGTAAAGATACTATAAAGATTACAAATAAACCCAAATCTGCTACAGCTTTGAATACTGTAACAGACACAGATGACGATATAATAATTGATATACAGCAAGCTAAGTCATCTAGAGAGAATTCACCAGATCGCATTTGTCCAACTCCTGTGTTTGAAGATACAGGGAAACCGCGACTTCCTGACGAGGTTAGCGAGCCTGACGACGATATTTTAAGACGTATGCACCATACAATTCACGAAACCGAATCCATTGTAGACGACATTGTGGAAATATCTGAAGATGATGAATTATTCGTTACGAAAAGGGACATAAATAAAAGTTCAGAAAATTCAAAAAGATCCGATTATAATGAAAATTTTGAAAATACGGAGAGACGGGTACATTCAGATTTTGTAGACGTAAACTTAAAAAGTGATGAATGTATGCTTACAGTTTCCGAAAAGGTTTCTAAATTTACAAATATTAAAGATGATGCTAAAGTGTCTAATCGTTATCCTTTAGAGAACGAATATGATAGTCTGTCAAAGTACCAAGATGATTATACGAAATTAAGTGTGAACGACAAAGCTCATCTCTTCATTGAAACTGCAGATAATGAACATGACATTAAAGTATCCAAATCTACACAGAACAGTACGGAACTTAACGTGTCGGACAAAGTCAACAAATTTATTAAAACTGCTGAGAAATTTCTAAATGAGACGCATTTGCAGGATTCTATTGAAAAAGATAAGGTGGATGAAAAGCCTAAACAGGAATCAGACTGTACTGACAGACACGCTTATGATATTAGCAAAACGGAGAGAGGTGAGGAAGCGTTAGGTACATTCGCTAAAGAAACGGTATCATCCCATGCAAAGTTAAAAAAATATGTCAGTCCTAATTTAAAAACACCTGAACGCGTTCCTGTTCCAAAAATAACAACTTTGAGGAGCAACGAGGCAATTAAAAAAGCGAAAGCTCTATTTGAAAATATGGCGACATCCCCTAAATTAGAAGAAAAGACATCAGCTAAGCTAGCAGATATAGGGGTGAATAAACATTCTGCAGAAAGAACACCTGACAGTGACAAATTCATTACTCAAGATAATGAAGAAACTGAACTTACAACTAAATCGTTAGAAAAATCGAATGTATCAACATCTCGATTTTTATCTAAAACAAGTCGACAGTCGCCAGTAGAGCCTACGACTGTGAGGACGCGCTCTCCAAGAAGACACGTTGATGTTCAACACGAGCACGACCTTCATAGAAACAAGACTATACAAAAACAGGAGACCGACAATACAGATGATATCTATGAAGTAAGTACACGTCGCGGTAGTGGCAAATTCGGGGTCGAATTGAAGCGAACATCACAAGACAAGACCTCGACAGAGCGTCGTCGACCTAGCGACGATCTACGTCAGCCCTGCATAGAAGACATATATGACATAGAGCTTCTTGAGGAAATGGTTAGTATCTCATAAAATGTTGATGTTATAATTATTTGTACGGAATAATATTAACACATGCTTTTTTGAAATTTCAGCTTGAGAAAGTAGTGGGATATGAACAGAGAAGAAGAATTAGAGCACAAATACGAGTTGCCAAAAAGAAAATGGATATTACAACAAGCATCCACAATGTGACCAGCTCACGAGATGTCAACGTAACAGAGCACACTACATCTAATAAGAGAAGTCATACTGATAAAACTTTAGCATCTAAAGCGAAAAGTCCAACGAGACGTTCCAGTCCAGAAAAAAAGATTCGATCTGTTTCACCTCTTAAATCACAGACGTCACCCAATAAGAACCGGTTCAACGAGTACGCATCGGCGTACATGAAGAAAGTAGGGTTGAATAGTACTAGCGAGAGCAAAGTTGACATAAAGAGAACCGTTACCGAGCAGACTGCTACTACAACAGCAGTCACTGTCGACAACAAGGTTACTGAGAACACTGAACGTAAGAAACCTATACAAATAGCTAAAGATAATGTCGCTCGAGCGTCATCACCGCGACGACCTACCAGGACCGGTACCAGTCCGGGTCACGAACCCGCAGCCGACAAACTATACCAGAGGACGCCCAGTCCGCAGTTTAAGCGTCCGCTACGAGACTCGCCGAGCAGGACCCGAACTGACGGGATACAAACTAAGTCGAGGCAAGTACAGGATGATAAGCCAGCGTGGGTCACCAACAGGACCTTAAAAAATACCACCTCGGAGACCAGAGTCAGCAGCAAGAAAATAGAAACAGATAAAAAGTATCGCGCGGCAAGTCCCAGCAAGGTGGTGGCGCGACCTACCGACGTGATCACATCCGGCTACGGCCCCGGTCCGTTGGATGCTGACGGCCGTCCGTTGTTCGGAATCAAAGCGCTGAGAAACGGCGGTGGTGCTAACTACAGAGGTGAATTACAATTGTTTAATACGTCAGTCTCGACAAGCGACAACCGAGCACCTAGTATAAATAAGTTTGTTTCAGTAAAAGGCACCGTGGTACAGGAAGAGTACCACTCCCATAACGGCGGGGAACCAGAAGGTACCGTGTCAGTGACCACCTATTCCAACGACCCTGACTATCTAGACAGAGTCCTGCGAGACCAAGACGACAGACCCTCCCGTATACACGGCTTGGCGGCCATCACTACTACCAAGAAGTTTGGTGGAGAGTCCGGTGTTACTATGAAACAAGTTCATAATGTAAGGATAACGACTTGATGATCTCATATCACACGAGTACATTAATAAATTCAACACATAGTAGTATAACTATTTGTTAGCTCTGTAATTGTAGCACCCTTTTAGCAGTTACAACTTGATTGAGTTATAAAACGAAAACTTTTACGTGACATAACAAATTAATGTGTTTCATTATTTGCAGAAAGAGGAGCATTTCCATAAGAAAACTAAAGACAGCACTATTGAAAAGAAAATCTGTGTCGATGTTGAAGAAAGAAAAGGGAAAAGTGAATATAGAAATGAAAATATCGTTAAAGAGAAGAATATAAAAAACGCTACAAACACGATAGAAGAGAAGAAAATTGACAGCAGGTGGTCGCAACAGAGAAAGACAGTACGCCAGAACTCGGTTAAATCGCTCGCTGAAAAATATACAGGTGAGATAACGTGACACAATACTTACCTACCTATAGATTATATATGTTGTTACTGCAGACTCTGTCATCTCTAATAAGTCTTGTCATCATGTCACTACAATCTGTTGTGTGTTATAGACAGCGTCTCTGGCAGTAAGGAGCGCCACCCGCGTCCCGGACTTGTCCTGACCACTACTACGCGCACTACACGACAAACTGCAGACGGACAAGGTTACTATGCCACTCACCCAGGGTACTCAGCTGAAGACAAAGTCTTCCTTATGTAGCTGTTGATTCTGATTAAATAATTAGGTTGGCTTTTCACCAGAGCTGTGTACGGTTAGCGATGATAAATCCACCAATGTCTCATTTTCTTAGCATCTTAATCCTACTGGTGGATTTTTCGCTCATCGACCTCACTTCCTCGCACAACAAATATGATATGTTATATGCAAAACTGTGTTTGTTTATTTGTTCGTTTGCATGCCAAAACAGAGCAACGGGTTTATAATTTATTTGCACATAGATAGTAGGGCCGGAGAATCTCGGGATAAAATCTCATGTCACATTTCGTCCATAGCCGAAGTGTAGTAATATTTAGTAATATATATAATATTTCGTTCTATGATGATCTAGTATCAACATGTAATGGTCAGTTTCTAACACAATCTGTATGAATGACTGATCCGTAGAAGTGACGGAGAGCGGCACGTCCATAAAGGAAAGTGAGACCAGGGAGGTGCGTGGAGAGATCAGCTCCAGCTCCCAGCGGTCCTTCCTGGATAGTGGAGGAGTCAAAGTGACCGGAGTACAGGACATTCTCACTAGAATGAAGAATGCTGACATCGGTGAGAGAGCTCATTATTTACATTCATTAATATTTTGTTCATACTCCTAGACAGATGTAGTCATACCTGACCTTTCTTAAGTTTCATGTAGCAACACTTGTCGATTCCTAGTATTGATTCGTGTAATGTACGGTGACTGTAGTGAGATGTGAGTACTTGTACAATGATGTTCATAATTTAAAATTCTCTCAAAGAAACACAATAGAGGCCTGCTAAGTGATCAGGACTAAGTCCGTAGATTGGCGTTAGTTAGTTTCACCTAATCACGATGACTCCTTTTGCGGCACAGTGGTGGAAACTGGAGACAGTGGTGAGGAGGCAGAAGCTCGTGCTCTACTCAACAAGTTCCTGGGAGCTACCGTACTGATGGCCGGGATGCAGGCATACGTGACCGATCAGCCTGCACTCAGTACAAGATCGCAGACTGCACAGGTAATTACCTCAATAATATTATTTTAAACATTTTTTTTAGAATTACTGGAAATAACCACATTGGGCGCCACTGTAACCATCCTGGGTAAGAGAGTTCAAGACTTTAAGACTTAACTGAAACCCTATTTTGGATGTTCACATGATCAAGATATACGCTTAGGTCTCTTATCTCCGTCAAATATATATCTAACCTACCGTACCAATTTGGTTGGATGATCTTTACTTTAGTGGAAATAGAATTCTTCTGAAATGGTCTAATTTTTTTCATGGAACTTGGCCCAGTACTACATTTTCAGGAATTGTAAAACAACTAATTTAAATCAATCCATTTTCCGAAACAACTTGATGTTATTTTTTGTTGAAAGAATTTGAGATTTTCACATACTTACGAGATATTTATACTTATTTATTTTATAGTTCTTATAAAAAACCCCATTGGGATCGAACCGTGCTCCGCCTGGCCACCGACACACTACTCACTACTCGGCCATTTTCCATTGAAGGCTTTTCCATCTAAATATAACTCAACAAAACTGTTTTGTATAGGTATATCCTCACAAATACTATCGGCTAAAAGAGGAAGACTTGGTCTTCCGCTGAGTAACCGGTATCGATAACACGGTTTAGAGAGCTATAAGGCACCCCGTGAAAAAAAAGATATCTTTTCAAAATATCTTTATGTGTCATATGATATTTTTCATTAAATTTGAAAAAGTTTAGTTTTCACGAATTTTTAGAAGTAAATTATGAATCTATTTTTAACCGACTTCCAAAAAAAGAAGGAGAAGGTTCTCAATTCGGACCGTATTTTTTTTTATATGTATGTATGTACATCGATAACTCCGCCAGTTGTGAACCGATTTTGATGGTTTCTTTTTTATTTATTTATTTATTCATTAAAAAAAATTTAATCGACAGATAATTCTTCCGGATTGGTCCCATTTTTATCTCATAAAAATTGGTTCATTCGTTTTTCAGAAATTTTGATAAAACTGACTTTATAAGTACATTTTTCTTGATATCTCGATAAAATATGAACCGATTTTGACGACTTATTTTTTTTAAGACATAATAATTTCTCGACATCATCTCACAGACATATGACGAAAATCGGTTCAGTTGTTTACGGCTGAAAATTATGTATCAGAAAAAGCCTTAGCAACGGTTGCTATTGACACGAAGTTGTCAATTTTCGTGACGATGGTCTAGCGTTCAAATGTAATGGGGTGCAGCGCAGGATATTTTTCCATCAATATTTTTTTAGTTGCGTTATTATTTGTCCCTCAAGGCAGCAAAATCACTTAAAAGTATAAAATAAACCTTTTAAAAAAGTGCACCGACTTCAAAAAGTAAGAAATAATAAATATTTCGTCGTAGAATTTGAAGACGGTTGGTGCCAAATTAGAAACAACTTAGTTCCCAAATTCACTAATCTAGACAATTCATTAGGAACCTACGATCATCAGTACATACAAACATAGATAATATTGAACATCGTCTTAGCTATTTACTTAGTTTTATATCCTAATTTGGCACCAACCGTCTTCAAATTCTACGAATAAATATTTATTATTTCTTTCTTTTTGAAGTCGGTGCACTTTTTTTAAAAGGTTTATGGAATGTTATTATATTACAATATGAGGGAACCGAATAGTCAGATCCTTATGAATGAGGTAGAGTCACCACTCACCACTCACCACTGTCTATAGTGTTCCCATTTTATTTATAATATGATTCATTCTACATCCATGTTTACTTTGTACAAGTTATAATACTGAAATAATCATGTGAATTACAAAATAGTTCTGCGATACTGCTCCCGCGTCGCGTTGTGGTGCACTGTGCGGTGAGCTGAACATTCAGGTTGTGGGATCATTGTGCCACTCTACTAGCTACGTAGTGCCACTAGTCGCACTAGACAGACTAATGCAGCGTGTTTTTGTGTTTTTGTGACCAACGGCCGCGCTTTCTACCACGACAACATTATTAGAAACCGGCACTTAGTAGTTTATGATCTTACGGTCGACGTGTATAATATATCAGAATGGCCTTTATACCTTGCGGCGCTCGGCGTGGCTAGAGACACGTAGTTTTAGACCTAGAGTTTTTCAGAGGAAGTGTAAACACCGCGCCGCCGACGGCCGAATGTACGTGTCCTCAGAAGCACGAGATCGCCAAAGTGCTTAGTTATATTTCTCCAAGTGGGTTGAACCCAGGGGCTCCGGTATCCAGTTAGATCATTGCACTATCGCGGAACATAATTCTCTAACTAATGATATTGTTTGACAGGCTGGACGCTAGCTAATATTTGATATATTTACTGAACAAGGGGTCATAACATATTTTCAACGTTTCAGAATGAGATTCTTAATCGTCCTCAATAAAGATTGAACAACTCCACATC
The DNA here is from genome assembly GCA_963924495.1 of Nemapogon koenigi. Classification (NCBI taxonomy): domain Eukaryota; kingdom Metazoa; phylum Arthropoda; class Insecta; order Lepidoptera; family Tineidae; genus Nemapogon; species Nemapogon koenigi. The sequence continues at coordinate 215,666 of OZ004642.1, forward strand.
TCTATATAATAATAATGTGTGACCTATGTGAGATGTCGACAGAGCACAGTTTATAATCTATTTCTGTAAAGGTAAACAAACTATCGGTCGGATATTGGCGGAGCGACTCGCGCGTAATATATACCAACACCAACGACAGAACTAGCCACTACTCGTCGGTGAGCACTGGTCGGTCAGGGTTGCTACTGTGCAGTGACCACTACAACACCAGCAAAGTGCAACCTCATTGATGACGGTTGTCGGTTGTTCTCGCGTACTACATTGTTGTCTCTAGGAGGCGTGTATTGCCGTTTTAGGCACGCGAGCCTTCCGCGCGGAAAGCGACGAAAATTGGCGCCAAAAATAGTACGAGGGGCGGGCGGTGGCGGGTGGGGGCAGGCGGAGATCGTAGCTATATCTGGCTACTGCTTGGTACAGTAGAGCCGACGGGCGCAGTGCTGAGTAGACTCCTCCCGGCTCCCGGCTCCCGGCTGCTCTCAGCGCCCGCGCCAAGTCTCGCGAGTGATCGTATCACACTGTTGGACTAAATTTGGTGATCACTGTGATCAGCGCGAGCGCCGCGTAGGTACCACCGCGCGCCGTCGAACATTTATTTTTGGCGGTGAGTTTCATACTGATTTTGCTTTACTTTCTTTTGTGCACAATTTTTTAACATATATTTTTATAAGTAGTTCAATCATTCATGATTCATTTATAATTTACTATAATACAGAACAGAACATATAATTTGTGATCAAGTTCTTTACAACTCGGTTCAGCTTCGCCCGTGTACTATGTCTTCTTTATTTCCTTTATTGTTTTACTGCATAATTCTAATTGTCAATGCTTATTAGTAATATATTATTAATATCTATGCTATAGTAATTACCTATTACTATACTATGTTACGTCATTTCGTATAGAGAATGTTCACCAAGCTCATACCTATAAATTACAAAAAATTAACTCATCCTAAGTATTAATATAGGTATATGGATTGGACACTTTGGACAGCTGGTTCACTGGTTGTGAGAAGTGAATCGACTCGCCATGTTTAAATACACGTAAACATTTTCAAAAAATATAGTTAAGTAGTTCATAACAATGAAAGCCGCATTCAAATCCGTTTAGTCGTTCGCTATGTTAGGCGCAGACAGACAGATAGAGAGACGCGCGCCGCCGGGGACTTCCTTTATGTAGTGATTTTTGGCCGCTTGCTCTGTTATATTCTGATATTGATTGGTAGAACAAACAATACAGTTCATTTACCTCTAATTAATAATCGTTATTTTAGTTCACGAACATAAATATATTTAGTAGTAGAAAGTTGGACAAAACAGTAGCTAATAGTTCTGATGCAGTTCCGGCCCACTTCCGGACTGTTCTAGTCCAGTTCATCTGACGTACAATGTACTCAATATTGCTATACTCCATACCCACTTCATGTTTATTGTTCTAGCCGTTACGTATACTGTATCTGACATGTGGTGTCGTGAACTTGAACAAAACAAACAAACAAACAAACACTTTGTTCCAAAAGAGAGCAACATTCCGCGTCACTTACAAGTAGGTACAAGATACAAGAAAGAAAGTTATTTATGTTCCTGTATATGGTGCCAAGTTTGAGAATGTTTCCACGAAACATACATCAGTATGTTGTGCTGTGTTGCCATTAACATTGTTCTACAATCAGAACACAAACTAGGAAGTCTTTAATGTTCTGAGAGAACCGGTTATCATTTTTTTTGCAACGAAATTAAGTCATCATTTAAAATTGACTTTGATGATTGTTAAAAACACAGACACAGCGCGGAGGTTGTGTATTATAGACACGAAGATTCCGACGAGCGTTAATGTACGTTAATCAAGACAGACAAAAAGTCTGACCTTGACTCGTCAACAGTCAACAGTCAACAGTCAACAGTCAACACATATTTGATACAGCGGTGAAACGTGTTTCTGCTTATGAAATATTTTTAAAATAATCGGTCCAATGACATAAATATACTGATTGGTTTCAATTGAAAGACTCTATCGAATAGATAGTTTTTATTATTAAACCTTATCGGCACACAGTTACAATCTAGAGTTTGCCTATTGTAATATACAACAACAACAATATATACAACAACATAAAATAACCTAAACTCAGTTATAGTTGTAGAAGTTAGTCAGGGAGGTGTGACTTCATATGGCATATCCAACATTTGTTTTGAAGTTTGGTGCAACCTGTAAACAAGTAGGTAATAATTAGGATCACAAACTGCACACTTGTTGTTATAATATGTACCTACTGGATGATGGATGCTGGATGTGAACATAAGTACTAAGTAGATATACCGGTAATGAAAGTAAGCGACTGTCGTATAATATTCATAAAACTGGCTGCTGCTTAACTACTATTTACCCGGATGAAACCTAACATATTACTAAGTTTTATAGTCTATGGCTAAGGCCGGCCTGTTAGTAGAGATGCTTTTTCTAATTTCACTTGAAGTAACGGAGTTGTATGGTTATCATATCATATCAACCGGTTGCAGAATGGAGAAGGAGGAATAATGATCCCGTATTTGTTCGGAGCCCATGATAGAGCCCACGTAGAAGCAGAGCCCAATGACGAAACGAATTTCGACTTTGAGCATACTGAAATAATTTCGCATTTCAATGGTTATGGTTGTAGTCTGAAGAGTTGGAAAATGGTGAAGGGGTTCCTATGTACTCATAAAAGTATATTGTACATTTACTTACAATGAGCAAATCTCATAAAATTATTAAATTTTGATTTTGAATATTTCTTGTTCATCAGTGGTGTTTGGTGCCACGTCGCCACGTCCTACACTACATTAACTACATATTGTGTGCCACTTAGTAACAATAAAAGTACTCACTCCGGTCTCTGTTTGAGCAGCACTATGATGTAGGTGGCGAACCCCACAATGAAGATCAGGTACACGCAGCACCACAAGTACTGTATTAACCTGCCGACAGCCCACTCTGTCACACTTAGCTAACTTTACTGATGCTTATAGTCACAGTAACTGCTCTAGTATATTCCTTGAACGCGATCATGTCAGTGTCTCTGCGAACACGAGCACTTGGTGTTGCTCTCATTGAGGTGGCTTAGGTATTACTTGGTTTAGGTATTGCCAGTCGCACTAAAATGACTGGAAAACTAAACTAAAATTAAAGGTAGTAGGTACTTACTGCACAAGCACACACAGACCGATGGCCATCCGACACCGGTCATGCATGTCTCGTATCCTCGCCTCCTCAGGATCCATCCGGGCAAGCGGCGGTCTCGGTGAAGCTCTCTCTCCACTCATGGTTCCTGCTACCATCTACGTGGTCAACACACCAGTATACACAGCTACACAACAGTAACCTGCAGTGCAGTAAACCTCCTGTCATACAGTCACGCGCTGACATTACTCACTTGACATAATGACATAATTATCAAGTTTGTAGTTGTTTGTCTTGGACTGGTTCATGATACCGAGGAGTCCAAGTTTAGATCCAATGGGTCCGAGGAAACCTAAAAATGACCAAGCCTACAAAGTTTGCATAATAATTGCTTTAATTAATGTAATATTTCGGTCCATAAACCTCCACGAAAGCGTAAAAGACATTATTTTTTAAACAATGTTGACCAAATAGTATACAATGATGTACATACAATTTAATTATTACAGTTAAAGTTTTGAAATAGTAGTACTAGTATAAGAAAAAAATTACCAAAAGCTTTGGCGTTGTGCTACAGAAGATTTAGTACAAATTGCTTACGAGTTTCTTGCGAGAACGTGTTGACATCGAGAAGGTTTTGTGAATATAATAATAATAATATTGGTTACCATTTGTGTTACGTAGGCGTTGGGAACCTTAATTAGATGGGCATACCAACTTGTAGTCACGTCACACCTGCAAGCATACTATTAGACGCAGTTAGTCCGTCATGTGATGACTATTACTATTCTGTGTCCATCTCCTAATTAGGAGGTGGTCTGTCTCCCGACTTGGAACTTGGAAACTATCCAGACTCGCACTACGTCGTGTTCTTCCTGATTACTGATTCTATAATGACCGTATTCGTATCAAATGTATTGTTCGTCACAATTTGCTATAATAATAGGTTATTGTACATATTATTATGAAAACATGGGCTATACATTGTTGTGGAAATAGTAGGAATAAGTCCGGCCGAATCCCAATATTCAGATTAAAAAGTTCTAATAAATCCCCCAAAGGGTTTATGTGGACAAAAAATGAAATAGAATCCCCCAGGGGATGCAAGTGGACGGAGTGAATAATTCCGGTAATATAGTAAGCAAGTACTGTATCTCACGTTATTTATATAAGAGAGTGCGGCGTGCGGTCGATGTCGCTTCATACCTCGATGACCTGCCAACTATCTGGCACGAGCACACGAGCACAGTAGTGCCAGTATGATACCTGCTGGTATTTAGTGGTGCTAATCGTAGACACGTGTCTCTCTTTCAAATAACGAACTTATAAAGATGGAAAAATAATAACGGTCCCTAAAAACCACAGCGAAAACAAATATAAACTCCCAACGAACTGCAGTACACATTGTAATAAATCTAGTTTCAGAAAACGTAGGTGGACCACCAGGAGCGCGCGTCACAGCACAGCAGGTCATTAAGAATAATTAGGATCAAATACTGTACATGGATAATATTTATTGTACCCTGTCAGCTCTAAGTTCACTTGTAGCTTGTAAGTTGTGTTGTTACCCTTGCAGAAAAAATGTTTTAATTTTATTTCTCAAATATTTCGTGAACTATAAGTGGTGGAAAATTTAAAGCTGGCCTTTTAATGGACCCCTTAGATGCATCCATGTCTGATGTTGAACTAAATGCATGGAAGTCTTTTGTAGAGGTTGCATAATGCATAACATTTCATCGTGAACGTGAATTACAGGGATGAAACTATGTAGAGTTAGTTAATGAACATTAAACATTTAGGCAGTAATGAGACCAACTACCTTTATAAACTTGTTAGATCTTATTTACCGAAGAACAACGAGAACGCTTTAAACAACATATTGACGTATATTATTGCTGGGGACTTATACCACACTTATACAGAATACACGATTGCTCCGGACAACTTTACTCTTATTTATAAAAGATATTTTCTTCATGTATAAAAATATTTTCGTCTATCTCATGACTCTCACTAGGCCGGTTTTTATTGTTTGTTACTATATTAAGAGCATGCATTATAGTTATACTTATAGTTAAGACGTTTGCCATTATTGCCATTATTAAGAGTGTTCATAGGTTTCTTGTATGGGGACCCCCTTTAATTTTTAACATTATTAATTTTTTCTTATTTGTTGTTATAGCGGCCATAATTTTACACACTCTTGTGAAAATTTGAAGTGTTCAAAAGATACAGCTCTGTGACAGACGGACGGACGGACGGATAAGGTTTCCGTTGGCACATTCACATCACCAAAATGTGTGTAGAGGCTAGTTTTATTGATGTTAAATCTAAATTATTATTTATATATAACAATAGTTAATTTACTTACATTTAACACTAAATTACAAATATAATATAAAATTAACATTAAACTAAAACTTATAAAACAAATAAACAAAAAAAAAAGAGTTTTGTCATGAAAAATATCCCTTCTAAATGTTCGCCTTGTGGCATGGTGCCCAAGATGCTGGCGGCGTTACCTCGCTGCACGGCTATACTGATTCTTTGAGCGACTTCTTGCTTACTTAAGCACCAGCTCTGGGATCACCAGAGGCGAGAATTAACCTTTTTGAAATATTGAATTTTAATAATTTAGCATCGGACGACCAGGGCCCCATTGTTTCTACTGCAAACGCGGCGAATTCATGATCCTTAATCAAGGATGAGTATTTTCGGCGTTTGAGAATTTGAGCATTTTCCGCAGCTGTGCCAGCTTTTACTGCACTACCCTGGACGTGAGACGGAGCCAACGTATCGACGCAAGTGGCGTCCCATACCAGAGTCCGTCCCAAGTACCAGGGTACCAATGTTACTCCATCAGGTCTCTTGCCGTCATCTCTATATAGACCGTTGGGTTCTAAAATACTTGGAACAGACGAAGTGACAAGAAACCTGCGGATGAGATCATTTAGTGTGCTGTGCCTATAGCTGCGTCCTGAGCTTTTGACGCATGATAGCCCGTGTCGCCCGAAATGGTCCACATCATGTCCGCATCTGCATCGATGGGGCTCGCAAACTTTAGCTCCTAATCGAAGACCGACAGCGATGCGTAATGTGACTGGGTCTAAAAGTGTTCCTAAATTTCTTGAGGGAAGAGCATGTAGCCAGTGACCCGATTCCTTTTCTGAGACTGCTAGAATACGAGCTCGGTCTGTGGTATTATGACATTGTTCTAAAAGTTCTTTATATGACAATTTTATGTGGGGCAAATCCCATGCATTTTGTGAACTTAAATTGGGAATTGTGTCTTCTGGGCATTTAACAGTCCAGGCCGTCCTGGCCTCCGCCAAGCACGGTACCTCAATACTATCAATTTGTGATAGTTTTAAAATTTCTTTAACAAGGTTGTAAGTGCCATAGACGGAGGACAGAAAAGCCGGCAATGCCAAGCTTGATGAAGTCCGAATTCCCAATCCACCATATTTTATTGGTAAAGTAGTTTGTGAGCAGGAGCACAATAATTATTGAACTGTAAATTCAGAATTTTGGTTAAAGTAGTTTGTAATTGGAAATCAACAGAAGATAAAACTGAAGGAAATTTCCATAGAGGGCAACATCGTAAGAAATATAAAAATTTTGGTGTAAAAAGACAAAAGCGTAATATGTATGTTAAATCTTGTTCAAATTATAATGCTCAGAATAAAATACTTACCTACAGAAGTGGCGATGGAAGTGTCAAAATTAAGCTAATCTTTTTATGTAGGATTTGCAAAAAAAAAACTTTAACTTTTCTCAACATTAAAAAGGAATAAAGCTAATCTTGGGTATGGCAGAAATAGCACACTAGTAAGATCAATCAATGCTGTTGATAGTAGATATTATTAAGACGCTGAATAGAGCCAATGACCTTGAGAGATGGCACCGCCCCCACGCGGGTACACATACACACCAAACGACGTGGCTGCCACTAAAAATATAGCATCAGGCTGCAGCCGGTACTGTCGGTACACGAGCGCTTACGCACACACGCGTGCAGTGCGTACATAAAATCTCGAAAATGAGAATAAAGGAACTTGCTGAAAATTTAATTAAAAAATAGAACAGTATTACGATAGTATATTGCTAGATAAAAAGTCTGTCAAAAAATCAGAATCATTGCATGCATTTTAGTACTGTTTCTAGACAGTATAATATTTTTTTAGAGGTACATTCGTGATTTTTTTCTATCGAATCAATATAGTTGTATTATGTTTTGAACACAGTATCTTAATAACGCATAACCTCAAGAATATCATATATTTTTTTGATTATGGTCACTGCAGTGGATCATTTCATCGCCATTAAATATTTCACAATTATTTAGGTTTATTTCAACTAAACGCAAATGTTTGCCAACTTGCAAATAAATAAAAATATCAATGATGACCCACGCGAGGTGCCTTACTGTCTTACTCTCGCTCAATGACTTTATACTCTCGCTACCATTTTTATTTCCCTTCAATCGTAATTCTAACCCATGATTAATTATTTAGTCAACTATTCAATTTCAACTAAGAAACAAATTCTTTAGAGATTTCATCGAATATAATAAAAGAACAGATGAAAGCAAGATATACTTAATAAAAATAATGTATCATCTGTGAATCACAAGGTTTATTATTAGCTAGCTAAACAACTATAACGTAGCATTGAAGTGTCTTCTAAACTATGTCAAATGTTAGGTAAGTTTCGGGGTCACCATGACGGGTCCTACAAAATCTAATATATAATTTTTTTTAAAGTTTTTTTTTTGTTCGTATTCTATAGACTCAAAAACTACTAGACCGATTTGGAAAAAAAGATTTTTGCATTTGATAGTCCAATTGGTTATTATAGGCCATTTAACATCAAGCTACCTACCCAAGAGGGTGAATTGTATCCCTAATACAACGCGTACGAAGTAGGGCTAGTCATGTGACGATTATTCTGCATACCCCTTTACAGACGGTATTTCGAAAATCCTTCCTTAGGATCTCTATAGGTCCACCGGTTTATACCGTGCGACGTGCGACGTGCGTGTTTGTCAGTCAGAGACTCTAATGGTTATTGGTTAGCTATAAATGAAACTGAATGCAGCTGCTATAAAAACCAAAATACGTCACAGAGTAATATTCCGCATCTCTCATCTCGCACACCAGTGTCCGCCTCATCTCATCATATAAATAGTGTCGGCCGTCGGACCGGACACGGATCGCCTCTGACTTTTCCAATATAGCCAAGGTCTTTTTCACAACAGTTTAAAAATATTACATAGTGAAAAATACCGCACGGTTCTTGTATGATTGAGTTTTATACTCGCGTTCTTATATTCTGATGATTGTTGTTGTTGCCATCTGTCCTGACTCCTGTACTTACATACTAAGCGAAGATGTGGAGCATTTATTATTATTTCTTGTTCTTACTATGTGATATTGTTACAGACGGTGAACAGCAGCGTGCAGTACGGCCACGGAGAGGTACACATAGAGGACTGCTGGGACGAACAACTACTGCGTCAGTTGGTATGTACCTCTATAATACAACTATATTGTTGTATTGTACCAAATGTGGACTCACAATAGTAGGTAGGGCAGGCACCTTGTGTTGTGACGCCAGCGACCGTATCTGATGTTGTTTGTGTAGTTGGAGCAGAGCACCGACTACGAGCAGCGACGGAGACTCCGCGCACGTATACGGGCACTCATGGCGGAGCAACAAGGTATTATACTTATACTTACTTACAAGTTCCCAATACTTTGGTATCATAGCATAGAACAGGAAAAGAGAAACAATGCAATAAACCTAGCTTATAGTACGGCAGCCCGTTACCAGGATTTCAGACTGATTACAACCTAAACTTTTTTTATGTTTTTTGGTGATTTAATAAGGACTTGAGAAGGAAATTAACAAGAACGGACATTGGCAACGTTGTGAAATCATTGAGAATCATCTTTATATATTATGAAAAAAAAAGTGGTCATAATAGTTATCGCGCCTCGTCCGTTCTTTTTATTTTTTGACTGAGAGTGATGTTTTTGATGAGATGAAAATAGTTATCCGTACGATCATCAGTACAAACATATATAATAATGTTTACTTAATTTTGTATCCTAATTTGGCACCAACCGTCTTCAAATTCTACGACGAAATATTTATAATTTCTTACTTTTCAGCTTTTCAGTGCAAATTTTTGAAGTTGGTACACTTTTTTTTAAAAGTATTTTTTTTAATAATCTAGTGATTAGTCATTGATAGATGAAGGCGTGATAGCAGGACATTTTGGTAACGGGCTGCCGTACTATTAATAGATATTCTGATTTTATAATTTGAATTTGAATTTTACAAATAACTGGACCGTTATTAGTGGGCATTTAGTGATTACATACTCTTTGGTGGGTATTGCTTAGGGAGGTAAACAAACTTGATCAAATCACAAATCTAAATGTTATGTTATTTTACAGCGTGCGTAGACGCCGTCACGGATGTGCTGGAGGGCGCGGGAGCCGCTCCGGGGGAGAAAGCTGAGGGAGCGGGGGCAGAGAACCGCGGTGAGTCGCTGTTGGAGCCGTTACTGCGGGGGTTGCTAGGGGGAGGATTGTTGGGGGGGCTCAGTGCAGCCGGCGCTGACGTGCTGCGGGACGTGCGGCGCGCGCTGGGTAGGCTTAGGGACGCGCTAGCACCGCCCGCCGCGCATCCTGACGCAGAGAAACTGTTGGCGCTCGCCGACCGGCTTGAAGACGCACTCGACGCTGCCGACCGGCTGGACGGGTGCAAGAGGAGACCGCGACGACGATCCCGCGCGGCCAGGCACACGGTCGGCGTCACTGCGGGGGAGCTGCAGCGGGCTAGGGAAGTCGCCGACAGGGAGGAGCTGCGGCAGGACCCGCCTGCGCCGTGCCAGCCCTCACCGCGCCAGCCCTCACCGCCAGCACCGACCGTCCCCCCACCACCGGAGACTCGTGTGACGTCACCACCGATCGCGCGGTCATTCACTCGCGAGGAACCGCCGCGGAAGCCGAAAACGTCAGAAAAGCCGGAAGCTCGCGACCTCCACCGACACTCGATCGCGGACGCGGAGCCCGGCCGGAACCTCGCAAAGCGACCCGAGCGCGACGAGAGAGCGTTCAGACGGTCCAGAAGCGGAACAGAGGCCGCGGCAGACCAGTACGTAGCACTCAGGTCGAGGGAGGTGCCGGGCCTGCCGGACCGCTCGCCCCGCAAGCCGGCCGCGCCCCGCACCTGGACGCGGTCTCCGCCGCCGCCGTCCGAAGACGTCCCTCGAGTACCACTGTACAAGCCGCCGCCGCCCGGATACAATTTCGCGGCGCCACCTCAGCCCGAGGAAGCCCCGCGCACCACCCCGTCACGCTTCATGAGACAGCGAGCCAGAATGAAGCGCGCGAACACCATCGACATTCCTAAACCTGCGGGCGCGTACCGGCTCGACAGTGACACGGAGGAGGAGGGCGGCGTGCGGGAGACACGGCCGGTAGTGCCGTCATTCCAGCCGCAGACGGACAATGACCGCAAGTTCCTCGCGTTCATGAAGAAGAACAACGAGAATGATTCTGCGGGAAACAAAATGTTCGGTCCGGCCAACTGGACCAGCCGCTTCGGCAATATCAAAAACACTTTCGAGAATCGCGACGACGCGGGTAGGGCTCCGTGGCGGGCGAGCGACAATCACGCGTACCGACCTCCCAAACACGATTTCGAACCGCGAGTCGGCCGGGAGGTTCAGTTGACAACTTTACAAAGTAACAAAGAGAACGTCCCCCGCGTCCCGTGGCACCGCGACACTAAACCCGTGTACGAGCAACCTCCGTCTCCAACTAGACCACCTGTTGTCAAACCGTTTGCAGCAAAACCGATTCCCATGAACCAGTTCTCTCACGCGCCGATGTCCGCGTTTAAGCCTCTCAAGAAGCTCCCCTCCCCGGCGCACGTGTGGAGTCCGCCCTCATCGTGCCTGGTGTCTCCGCAGCCGCAGCCGGTGGACAACAAGAGTGTGCCGCTATATAAGAGTACATCGTTGACGAGTCCCAAACCCGCACCCGTGTCGCCGGTTACGGTCGCCGCGCCATGGGCCGTCGGCGAACACGACAAGCCCAAAAGAGTTCTTTCGTTAGCCGCTTCCAAATTTGAAACTAACGGCGTCGCAAATGTCCCCGTAGCGCCGTTTACGACGTCTTATAAAGGAAGAAAATTCACATCACCTGAAGCGGTTCCGACGCCGCGACAACAATATCCGGTGAGGGCCATTCCGAGCCAAAATAATCTAGCGGCTCCCGAGCTCGTCAAGAAAGTAGATTATAACAAACTTGTGCACGATGACGAAATCAATATTTTCCCTTCAAAGATTGACGCACAAAAACTTCAAATAGAATTTTACGAGAAACAAATACGCCAGAAGAAGCCGTCCGAGATGGCGCCTCGGGACACCGTCGTGAGTATCGGCAAGCCGCCGCCACCCCGCTACACCGTCACCAACTACACTCCTCCCAACGTGGTGTCTACCTTTGTGCCGCTACAGCAGACCCCAGATATCGAGAAGGCCAGCGCTCACAAAGTGGACTACTTGCCGGACGTCGTCATGACTGAGCTCGGCCAGCCGGCGCGGCCGCCTCCGTACACCGTGTCGTCGCCCGGCAGTTCGGACAGTCCCCACTCGCCCCGAGCTAGACTGCCCGCCACACTCCACAACAACGAGCCATCAGACGACGCCGTGCCTACTGAACACCGCACGGTGACGCGCGTCATGCGGGGACCCGTGTCTCAGCAGGCCACCATTACGAGCGGGGTGCGGACGCGGGGTGAGGAGGGTCACCTTGGCGGCGCCGCCAAGAGCCTCAAAGGAGTTCTGCAGAAGTTCTCATCGCCGAAGCACGACGTGCTCTCGCAGATCGAGAGGAGAAAGCGCCAGCAGAACGGCGCGGACGTTCCTCCGCAGGTACGGTCGTCGGGTCCCCCTGTACATAATGTGCACGCGCTCCGTAACGGTTTCACCTCCCCGCCACAACCGACCCCGCCGACAAGCACGCCCCCGCCGACCACCCGCCCGGTCCCCAGCATCAAATACGATAACGCACCCGGAAGTGTCGCGCGTCGGTACGTCTCGTCTCCGACCGCGGGGAGGATCGTCAACGGCATTAACCGGTCCAAGGAGTCCGTATATTCCAACGACTCGGACTTTATAGAGTCGAGGTTTTCGGACGGTAAGCCGTCGTCGCCCTTCGGCAGCGTGGGTTCATCGCCCTCCCCGGGCGTGCTCAGCAAGTCAGAGTCGTGGCACCAGATAGCGGAACGCGCCCAGCAAGCAGTGTCCCCGCGTAAAGTGGTATCTCGAGCCAAGTCCATGCACCTTCTCAACGTCCCCAAGCTTTTCGAGGGAGGCATAGCGAGAGAAGAGGTCACCGAGAAAACACGCACAGTCGAGGCGTACTTCGGAGGCTCTCCCAAGCGAGACGCCCGGCGCGATTCCGAGGTGAAGACGCGCGGTCGCCGACCTGCCGCCTCCTTCACTCTGGGCCGCAGCCGCACCATGCCCTCGGTCTCGGAGCTGCAGTTCCTGGATGAAAGCAACGCCGACGACGCATTCGAGGACTTGGTGTCGGCGCTGGCCTAGCCCCACATTCCGCGAGACGCGCGTGAGTCCGTGTGTGTGGACTGTGTTCACTTGGCTTGTGTCGCCCCGCGTCCCGCGCACCCTCGCCACCTCGCCCGCCCGCCCGCATGCCGCCCGCTCGCGATCACCACCCCGCTCGTTGTACATAAACGTAACATTATCATTGTGTTCGCAGACACCCAGTAACCGTGTTTTAACTAATAGCTTTTAAGTTAGATTGTGTCAGTCTAAATGTATGCCGACGTCCACCGCGCCTTCTGATATGTCTGTTCGTTTTCAGAGGAGGAAGTGAGCATCGAGTCGAGCCTAAGACGGAACTCTTCGGAGACGAGCGCGAGTCGCACCTCTACCACTACTAAGTCGTCCAAAGGTATTTACACTTCATTCTCATTTGAAAACGTGCAATATCCGAGACTCGGACTCAGTGTTGTTCTTTTGTCCTCAGTGATAGAGAGCATGACGCGGCCCGCGCCCAAACCCGTGTCGCCGTTCGCCAAGTTCCGGCAGCTCGACAAACAGAATTCCACAACTAACCCCAGGTGCGTATATTAGGTGTCTCGTCCGGTGCCCCTCCTCGCCTGGCCGCAGTACGCACGTCACACATCACTAACGTGCATCCCCCGTTGTAGCTCGCCCAAGACTCCGCAGAGCCCGGGCTCTCCCTCGCAGCCCTACTTCAAGTTCACGGAACCCGCGCTAGCTTGCAGCGCCATCACCATAAAAGAGCGCTTGCTGCAATGGTGTCGCGACAAGACCCGGGAGTATGAGGTACACACGCGCGCCGGCCGCCGCCGCCACGCCGTCCCGCATGAGCCAGCTAACCTGCCGCACTTCACCGCACAGACTCCTTCCGCTCACTCGTGTCTTGTTGTACATACTAACCCCCGCGTCATCGCGCTCCCCCAGCTCCTCACTCTAAACCATTTTCTGTATTCTGTACAGAACGTGAAGCTGGAGAACTTCTCGACGAGCTGGTCGGACGGGCTGGCGTTCTGCGCGCTGGTACACCACTTCCTGCCGGAAACCTTCGACTACTCCAAGTTAACTGCCGATAAACGTCGCCACAACTTCACGCTGGCCTTCAAAGTTGCCGAGTGAGTATCTGACCTGTGCGCATGACTAGCACACTGCTCGCGCGACTCATGACTGACAGCTACTTTTGTTACAGCGAGAAGGCAGGCATCTACCCGCTGCTGGATGTGGACGACATGGTGGCGATGCGCAAGCCCGACTGGAAGTGTGTGTTCACCTATGTGCAGTCCATCCACCGCCGGTTCAAGGACCAGTCCTGACACCCGGTCTGCTCGCCCGCGTGCCCCTCCGCCCGGCTCGTCTCTCCGCTCCGCACGCCGTCTCGACCGTCCTCCTATTTATGTAATCTCGAGATGCACGCGATCATCTCCACTTAGCTGTAAGCGGACTAACCCCTCGTATTTTAATGTTTATATTATTATTATGTGTAGATAAGTAAGTATGTACCTACTCAGACAGACATCGGCGAGCGGCTCTCGAGGATCGGCCGGACTTATCGCGATATAAGAGGGTGGCATCCTCGGGAGTCCTCGGTCGTGGTCGTGTCGATAACGCGACGTGTCACTATCGATCAATTAATATATTATTGTGATTATTATATAAATAAATAAACAAGTGTAACAATTCGTACGCGTTTTATTTGGTTCCTTCCGGTCAGTAGTTGGCGGTGGACTCGATGACCACCAGTCGCAGGATAGAAGCCAGCACCACGCTGGACACGACGCAGCACAGCAGTAGAGGAGACATCATGGAGTGGGAGGCGCGGGCGGCGCGGGCTCTGGTGTGGCGGGAGAAGTTGCGGCGGGGGCGGGCGCGGGGACGGGAGAGAGCGGCTCGTCGGGCAGCGTCACGTGCACGTGCAGGGTACCGTCGCGCCAGTTCTGCCAGGACAGCTGGTGCTCCTGAAGCTTCAGCAGCAGCCAGGTGGTCAGCAGACCGTTGAGGGCCCCCACCACACCGATGACCAGCGACGACGCTAGGTTGGCCACCAGCGCTGCCGGTCCGCCCCTCCGCGCTCCCGCCTGCAGCACTCGGTCGCAAGCCTGCAGCGCCCGAGCCGTTCCCAGCACACTGGCCGCGCCGAGTGCTGCGCCGCGCCACGCGTCCGCTGCTAACGCTCGTCCGCGCCCGGACCGCAGCCACTCGGCCACCGACCGCAGCCACGACCATCTATACACAGAGAGGTCAGGTCACAAACTGCCGAACAACGGACAGTCGGCGAAATAAGTATAGTAGTGGTATATTACTTGTGACTCCTGGTGACGACGTAGTGATGGCGACACAGCTCGCAATACGAGGTGGTGGCCTGCAGCAACCAGCGCTCCAGACACGACCGGTGGACGCCGGCGATGGTCCCGCGACACGAGCAGGGCCGCACCAACCGCTCACCCGACTCACCACCGAAGCAGATGCGGCAGATGTTCTCGGACCGTTCAGACTTTGTGTCGGAGCCCTGTTGGCAGTTGATGTAGCGTTAGGCGTGATGCCATTTACCGCAACGAGCAGATCCTAGACTGAAACGTGATATATCTGGGAGATGGTATTCAAAGGGTTAAATTAGCACTCATGACCCTGCATGATAATAATCAGTAGAATGTATATAACATATCAAATTTCCATCCAGAGACGGTTCAGCCCATTCAGCTCTAACTCGTTACAGCCGTCGAGGACGGATATACCTGCTTGGTCCGCAGCAGCGCACATACGGAGCCCAGCAGTGATGTAGAACGTGCACCAGGTCCGGCCTGCTGCAGCACGGAGGAAGCTGGTGACGTTGTTAATTGTGATGGCAGTACACCGGACGAGTGTCGACAGCTGATGTCGGTCTGCTGCGACGTGTGTCGGGTGTCGCGTTCCTTCGCAGTAGCACCACTCTGACTCTGTAACGTTGTGCGTTAAAATTAAAACTAAATTCAAAAATATAACAAAAATGATATTCTACGGAACTCACGTAGTTTAATTACTCACCCTGACTACCTAATTATTACATATTTCTATAATTATACATTTTGTTATCTAGCCTCCTCTTTTATTATAATAATATTATTATTGCAGGTCCGTGGTCAGTGGTGCCTACTCGCCACGGATCTGACAACCCCGACATGACAACCCGAGCTCTGTAGTTTAGACATCTCTAATAGGAGAGAAATGGAAAGTAGCCCGGTGGGGGTGTTGGGGTAGCCTTAATTAGGCTTTTTAGGGTTCCGTACAATTCCGATGAATAAACGGAAACCCTTATAGGATCACTCTTGTGTCTGTCTGTCTGTCTGTCTGTCCGTCTGGAAAAATTAAAATTGCGCGTGCAGATATATTAGATATACAATGTATAGCTCTCTTTCTTCTTCTCTCTCATGTAACGAAATATGACGCGTCCTTGAAATTCTTGTCCAATAAGTTTTATCGCATCGCCGCCTAAGAAAGTTTAAATTAGTTTAAAAGAGGATCGTGTAGCTCAGCGTACGCAGCGAAATAGGTATTTAGAAAATCATATTCTGTCTCAAGCGCGCTCTTCCCCCGGGCATCAGTGCGACAGAGAGCACTGCAGCTCGTGAGTGTTTGTAGGTATGTTCTTCGTTGAAAATTGCGTTTTGGGCGAAAACGATTTACACCTGCTAAACTATAACGAAACCTTATAATTTTGGTGTCAAAACGTTTTAGCAGATTATAATCTACGTACGTACGTTTTGCTTTTTTTGAAATTTTGCTTGGTTTTTCAAATACAGACGGTTTATTACCAGCAAGTTATGAACCAAAAAAACCGAGATTTGAGGGGCTTATAACTTTTGACCTATCACGAATTTTGATAAAAGGAAAAAATACGTACGTAGTTTTTCACTATGTCAGTAACATATTACAAAATCGTTAAAATTAAATAATATTTAGGGGTAGTAAAACGTTTTCTCCGTTTGTATGGACATGGACGCGGTACACTACACTCTTAATGCCTCATCATCGTGTGACGTTATATGATTTTTTTATAATATATTAATGCATACTTTTTTGTAAGTAGATTTAAAAAATATACGAAAATTGACAGTCCCCCCCCCCCCTTAGCTCCAAAACTACTGAGTCTGAAATTTTGAAAAAAAATAGAGAATAATATATAATAGGGCCTTTCTTATAGTTTGCAGGAAAACCTAAACGAAAATGGCACAACGTAGGCTAAAAGTAATGTGCATACGACACACACCATACTAAAGATGTGTATAACCTAGGTCGGGTAGGTGTAGTGTGTAGTGTAGATGCAGTTACCTGTAGATGCAGCGAGGAGCAGCTAGAAGCACACATACTCATGGTAGCTTTACTCTCGGAGCGATGACAGCCCCAGAACATCAACAGCGTCTGTCCTTCAGCTACATTACATTCCTGTCACATTCATAAGAGCTAGCAGTTTCACCCTTGTGGAAATGTAACAAACAAATAGAATAATCCTCTCGTCCCGTATCAAAATGTACCCTGAACTTTAGCGGCCCCTCGCAAGTTGCAACAATGTTACCGATATCTCTGGCCACACCGCCATGAGAGATGTATAAGTCGGTGCAATGGCAGAGTGGTTAAGACGGCTGTTCGATCCCGGCCATATACTAATGGGTTTTTTTATAATTAATCACTTAACATCACTTATGTACAGGCAATTATGTAAGGCAACCCGATTACTTGAAGACGCCTGGACCGATTTGGATTTTTTTTTGTTTGAAAGGGTATACTTCCCAGGTGGTCCCATGGTCATCAGGTCAGCATCTGATTATGGGATCCTGGAGAAATCTAGAACTCTTCAAATTTTATAGGCACTGCACTTGAAGCGATTTGGGTATTTTTTTAGTGACTTGTGCATTTTCTTTCGGAAAGCACACTTTTCAGTGTAGGTATAAATTTTGAAGTCGGTACACTTTTTTTTAAAACAAATTTTATCTTTACGTAGAACGCTTTGCGTAGAAATGCTGGCAGAGGACAACCTAGGTGTACTTTTATTGAACACAAGCTTCAGTCCGCGGTTTCAGCCGCGTGGAAATAGATCCAAAAAGAAATAATCCCGTGGCTGTAATTTGCCTCTACCTCGCCCGCTTTCGCGGTATAAAAGTAGTATATTTCGTGCAAAAAATCATGTTGATCCCGTGAAAAACAAATCTATCCCATAGAAACCATACATTTTTCCAGGATAAAAAGTAGTTATGTGCTATTCCAGACTATAATCTAGGTATCTCTGTGCCAAATTTCACCCAGATCCGTTCAGCCGTTCTGGAGTGATTGAGTAACAAACATACATACATCCATACAAACTTTCGCGTTTATAGTACATAATATTGGTTTATTATATTATATTAAGTTATCTACAAAGATCTGAAAGATCTAATAATGTCAACTATGTAAGTATGATCAGTGCGATGTGACCTACTCTGAGCAAGTTGGTGAGGCTAGTAGGGCGGTGGAACTGGAAGTCGAATTGTTGCAGCGAGGTCAAGATGTCAAGCTTGCACGAGACGGGAGACAGCGCCGGCGGAGTCAGGGGGCAGGCTTGTCTACTTATCGGTACATTGTCTGATGAGTCTACGAGGCAGTCCAACGTGACGAACTTGCGCATTTTTTCATTATGACTTTTTTTGGGTATTTTTATTCACATTGTATAATAAATCCGTTCTATGACATTTTGCAAATTTTTGATATGTTGTGTTGTTTGCGTGACAGTGATTGTTAATATTTTAATTTTCCTTCGAACATTATAATATAACTGGCATTACGACGTCTCGTCTGGACTCGATGTCGGCAATAAAAAGTAAAACGTCAAACAAAGAGCCGTCATCATGGCCGCCACTATCTGTCAGGCAATGCTGATAACCTTGCTGATAGCTGTCAGTGCTGTCACTGTGACAGCGCGCTGGGAACAAAACAAAAAGTTATGACCAATCGCGAGATATTTGCTGCGGAGTCTCAAGTCAATTCCACGTGCGGCGCCCGCGTTCCTCATAGTAAATAGTTGTGCAATATTGTGATAGTTCTGCATCAGCACCATGGCTGTGCGCGTGCAGTTCGAGAACAACAACGAGGTGGGCGTATTCAGCAAATTGACCAACGCGTACTGTCTGGTGGCTGTGGGCGGCTCGGAGAACTTCTACAGCGCCTTCGAGGCCGAGCTGGGTGACAGTGTGCCCGTGGTGCACGCCAGTGTGGCCGGGTGTCGCATTCTGGGTCGTCTGGTGGCCGCCAACCGTCACGGGTTGTTACTGCCGGCCGCGACTACAGACGGTGAGCTGCAGCACATCCGTAACGCCCTGCCGGACACGGTGCGAGTGCGGCGCGCGGACGAGCGTCTATCTGCGCTAGGTAACGTGGTGGCCTGTA
The DNA here is from genome assembly GCA_963924495.1 of Nemapogon koenigi. Lineage (NCBI taxonomy): Eukaryota > Metazoa > Arthropoda > Insecta > Lepidoptera > Tineidae > Nemapogon > Nemapogon koenigi. Next base: position 234,822 of record OZ004642.1, read on the forward strand.
ACGACCACGTGGCGCTGGTGCATCCCGACCTGGACCGCGACACTGAGGAGCTTTTAGCGGACACTCTTCAGCTGGAGGTGTTCCGTCACACGGTGGGCGGGAGCGCGCTGGTGGGCTCGTACGCGGCGCTCAGTAACCGCGGGGGACTGCTGCACCCGAGGACGCCGCGCGCCGACCTGGACGAGCTGGCGTCGCTGCTGCAGGTCCCGCTGGCCGCCGGCTCCGTCAACCGCGGGAGCGACGTGGTGGCTGCCGGTCTGGTCGTCAACGACTGGTGCGCGTTCTGCGGTGCGGACACGACGTCGGCCGAGCTGGCCGTGCTGGAGGCCGTATTCCGGCTGCACGACGCGCGTCCCAGCGACGTCGCGGGCCCCATGCGCGCCCCTCTCATAGAGACGCTGACCTAGAGCAGTGTGCACTCTGCAGCCAGATTCGTGTCCGTGTACATAGTGGGTGATGGTGTCTCATGTTGCTCAATACACAGTAACTCATGTGACCCTAGTAATGTATAATAATAAATCATGTCTGTTCATTACCTATTCTGTTAGGACAATGTGCATATACACTGCATAATACAGTAATGTGAGGAACCTGTACAGTACAACATAATGTTGTGAATGTTGTACTATCTTACATAAACATTTGTCACCATGCAGCATGTTTATGTTGTGTTGGAGTTGCAGGTGTAATGAATGTACATTAAATTGTATAAAGTTGATTTATTTTGTATTAAATATTATAAATCAATATTATTGTAATTATTTAAAGATCCTTCACTGTGTTGTAGGTAGACAGAGTTACTTCAAGTTGGGTAATATGTTATCATACAATGTTTGTACCCAACACTGATACTGATACTAACTATACTTACAAACTGTGATGTAAGACAACATTGATCAAATATGATTCATACATTGACATAACATATTAAATAACTCCAAAAACTTTGCTTCTTCCATCCCTGCAGGTTGTCATTGTACTACCTTCACTTGAGTTACCATTTCAGTCTTTGTAGAAAATGCTGAAATCTTTCTATTTCATAATATTTACTAAGACTTTAATATTCAGAAGTCAACAGCAACCTTGGAGCCACTTTGGATTATCTAGCTAGACTGATTCTCTTTTGTCCTGTACAGAATGTCCCTAACTTTGAGGCAATAAAGTAAGTAATGTTTGACTCAACTCATCAACTCTTACTGTGATACCTAATAGAGGACCTTCTGAAAGGAGAACCATAATCTATAGCTATACTATTATATAAAGGAGTCTATAGACTAATTGGTAGAGCATTGTCTTCAAACCAGGAGCCCCGGGTTGAATTCCCACCCAAATAAAATGCTAAGCACCAATTTTCTTTAAGAATATGTGCTTCAATCAACTCCTCGTGATTCAGAGGGCACATAAAGGTGTCGTCTGCACTTCTAACAATAACAGATATTTACTTCTAGTGACATATCTAGGTATATTAAGTGCAGCCACCTGTTCTGTTCAATATGGACATCTGGTGCCAGTGGACGTCTCTGGCCACACCACAAGTTATAAAGGCTGTGAAGGTGTGATGTTGTTGTTGTTATATAAAGCTGTGTTTGTTTAAACATACTAATCTCGGGAACTACCAGTCTGATTTGAAAAAATATTTCGGTCGCCATTACATGACGTTAATCTCTATTCTATTCTATTATTTTTCGTGATGTCTCCATCAGGGTTTTGATGATTCAGCCAATGTCAAGTTTTATATGCCTTATAGTACAAATATGCTAATCGGTAACTAAGATGATCCTGCCGACTGCGTATGTCTTATTAATTACAGCGCGGATTCCCGGATTCATCATGTCACGACGGAACGCGAGCGTCGGTCGCCGTGAAATGACGTAGAATCCAACGTTAATCTGTGACAAAATTTAAAGATTGTAAGTAATCAACTACATACTACCCGCGCAGATGGTTGAGTAATACAATAAAAGTGTAGGTACATAAACATTTTAAATAGTGTATAAAAGATTCACAATATCTATGTACAACATATAAACAATAAACAACACCAGCTTGTTATCTCTCTCTCTCTCACAACACAACTACACAAGGAAGGAAGGAAATAGATGGAGCTAGTGTTGTATTTACAGATTTCTTCTTTTTTAATCCTCACAAGCAGAACTATAGTAAGTAGCACAATCGTAAATGTAATTAATTATTGAAAATATATTATACTTACCAATGTGCCGATAGCAACTGCAGCTTGAATGACCGTTACTTACCTTTAATAAGAGAGTCTACAAGACAAAAAATACACATCATTTACTTTTTTTTATTCAAATGTCAGTGGCGCGTTTATTCAATGATGTCACATTTAACTTCGTGCTTCAATAATGCTTATAAGAAAATAACATTTATTTTTCATCACATACAAAATCACTTTTTGAAGAAAATTGTTACAATTTCGCAAATTATCACATTAGTAAGCTCAAGTTTTATTTTCGCAAATTGCTTTACAACTTTTTTACACTGACAACGTGACAGCAAAAAAAACTAAACAATGTTGAGGGTAGGTGGTAACACAGAGTAACTGATAAACACTTGTATTTTAATGAAGTATCTCTAGGTAGGTACTAATAATAAAGCTGAACAATTTGTGTGTTTGATTTGAACGCGCAATATTTTATATTGTTCGAATATCTCCACGGGCGGCAACTGTAGTGTGGGATAAAATAAGACCCGTATTTATTGTAATATTTTTTTTATTTGAAAAGTAACTGTTGCCTTGGTCAATCCTGATCAGCATGAGAATAAAAAAGGAATAAACCATGTTTTTTAAATGGCTTGGCAATGTCAAATCTCTATATTTCATATAACTGAAAATGAAGGGCAATTAATTTATTAAATTAATTTGTTTTCGAATTTCGTAGGCCTAGAAAACGACTCTATGCTACTCTATTTGGTCTTCTCTCTATTTAAAGTTGGTCATTCATGCTGCAGATGCTGTCCTTGCATTTAATTGAAATTAAAATAAAGTGTAAACTAGCGCCATCTATAAAATATAAAGTGAAAGTAATAAACAACTCGTGGACATTATAACAAATATATTATACAACAATACAGCAACAATCATTATATACAAAGTACAAAATCTCACAATCATTATATTAAGTACACTTTTATAAAAGTGCATACCTACTATTAATTAATAAATGTAATTTTTAAATGTGTTTAATAAAGTGTACTCTAATAACCTAACAACTAACCTACAATACATAATAAATGCAAAGGAAGATGCAATAACAATACTTGTCTTGTCTGTATGCTGTATGACATTTTTTATTAAATAATACACATTTTGTAGTTGTACAAGGAAGTTATATGACTAGGTACACTCATCGGACTTTAGAGTTAAAGGGGTGATCCATTGGCGGGGAAACAGGAATAAAGATTTCCTCTTTGCCCGTCTTCCCGACGGCGACGCGGCGATGGATCAACCCGCCAGCCCGATGGATATTACATTCTGCCGGGTAGTGTCTGCGCAGGTGACCTTGAAGCAGATCGTTGTCTACAATTATAACATTAATCTATCTAGCCTATTGAGTCCATATTAGGTTACTATCTCCTTTGTTGTTTGTTACTTATAATTTAATGAATAAAATCAAACTAAAGTTAACATAGCGCAGACGATTTATAATGGTAATGTAATATACAATATATATAGTTGTATTCGTAAATTTATAAAAATGTGGACAACTTACATTAAATATAAGTTACTTAATAAATATATGATATTATTCATTAAATTACGCGTAAAAAAAGCAACAAATGCGACAAGAACGCCATTACAATCGACACGTTCCATCTTAAGAATCGGTGGCTGTCGGCCATCTTGCTTCTGTCAAAAATATGGCAAATATCAATGAATCCTAGAGTGTTCCAATCCAAGGACCCTTAAGCGTTGTCAATTTTGACACGAACTTGAAGTGTATGCAGTATAGCCGCGTAGGTCGGTACCTTATAGGTACTAGAAATTATTTTAAATATGCTAATCCACTTGAGAGCTTATATTTTAAACAATGATACTGTATTCAATTATTGAGCCAAACCTGCAATAGAAGTAACGACAAAACAAAATAACAATAGTTCCAAAAGTGAACTTACTGTCTAAGCTACAAGTTCAAACTGTACAATAATTTAAATGATAAAAAAGTTGCGTCTGTAGCCGAGTGGTTAAGACGTCTGGTATTAACTAGGCAGACCACGGGTTTGATCCCGGATCCCGGCCATGTACCAATGGGTTTTTTTAATTAAAAACTTATGTACCTAATTCGACAAACCACACTTAGGCTTTTCCATCTAAATATACCTCAACAGAATGGCCATCAGCTAAAAGAGGGAGACTTTGTCTTCAGCTGGGGACCCTGGGACCGTACACCAGGCGGGCAATCCGTGAATAAAAAAAAAGAAATTGTAAAACTATGAATGGCTTGTATATATGGCAACTTTAGTGAATAATATATAAAATGAACGCCGAGCTATATTGTTGTGTTGTGCTGTTTAATATTTGTAGTGTCAACTGACCTTTATTTTGTTGCAGTTACCTTTGTTTCAACTAGATTCAGACATTACAAATAATTCCTAGTTGTGGTCCGATATGGTCAACTATAACGAACGATATTTTTATATGAATTCATGTATATAAAGAAGTTTAGTTGGCCATATCGTGAAATGGCCACTTGTACGATCGGCCTACGACACATAAATGATAACCTATCTACATGTTGTAAACAGGAGTAGTCAACAGTTCCCAGTAGCTTGTCTCTCGTAGAACAGCATGTAGGCGGTACAGCGTAGCACCTCCGGTAATGTGACCTCGTGCACCAGAGTGTCGCTCGTGTACCACCATCTGTAATTACATCATACTAATCTCTAAAACTTAAACTTTTAGGGATCATAGTGATTACAAAGCCGCCAGTGGAAGGGATATATTTGCGCTTGGGGTATAGTCGCGCACATGTCAACTGACGAACCAATCGCGGGCCGCACCTCATACCACCAATTTGCTCTGTAATTTGGTCACTGCGCAGGTATGTCGAATTGTACTTGCATAGCTATGTTAAAGGTATCGGGTTCCAGATTGACATCAACACTCTACGGGCGAATTGTAGTCACGGATATATACAATAATAACAATACCTCTGAGACTCAAACCCGTTGCCCCTCCTGTAGGTAGCGAAGTGTCCGGAGCGCGGTCCTCCTACGTGCACTACAGCCGCTACCAGACAGTAGAGCGCGCGGTCGGGCCCGCCAGGAGCCGCCGTTATGTTGAGGGCTGCTATACCGGACCGGAGCCCCCCGCTCGACATCAGCGACGACAGGTCCAACTACAACATGTACAACTTATATATAAAGCTACTCGACTATACAACATCAAACTACAATCGTAAACGTTTCACTAAGAAACAGATAAAATCATATTTAATAGCAACACTGTTTCTGATATGTTTTAATCAAAATGGCCTAGGCTTACTAAACTTCAAATTTCGACCACTTGATGAACTATGTTATTTATAAAAAAAGGTTGTTATCTCATGAAAACTTAATGTAATTATGACATTTTGATTTAGATTATTTCATGTTCATCACTGGTGCGGACTGGTGCGGACTGGTGCGGACTGGTGCCACATGTGCCACATGCAACACTAGTATACTAAAAGTTACAGTTACATTATATAGCTGAGCACCATATTATATTGAACGAACTTACTTTTCCATCTAAATATACCTCAATAGCTGGCCACTCGTTAGGTATAGCCTCACAATAACACGGTTTTGGGAGCTGTAAGGCAACCCGTGAAGAAAAAAAAAATATTTTTAGGAAAATGACGACAACTGCGTCATAATTATGTTGATATGGAGCAACCACCTTAACAATCCCCAAATAATAAAATCGGGCGTTAGAAGGCGGTGTTGGAGGGAGCGAGTCGTCTCTGTCATGGGTACACATGAGATCACAGAAGACAGAGAAAGAGATCGCTAATACTATGCCTACCTATAATATAAAGGTGTACCTTGGTGGCAGGTTGTACGTCTGTGTAGGGCGCCAACGAGAGAGTCTCGGGGAAGGACACGAACTCTGACCGTTTGGTGAGACCCGTCGACGACCACTGGACGCGCGCCAAGTGTAGCACCAGGGAACTCGGCAACTATGTATGTATAAATTAATAATTATACTTTAGAATGTTTAGTTTAGTCTCCCCGTCGACTCCATTGATCCATTCAAGGAGCTCATACAACATAATATAAAGTATACCTTTCCAAAACTAACAGTCCTTATATGTTTCGTGTACCCGTTGGACGGTATATGAGCGTCCCCTCCCTCCACGTCGGGACAACACTTGTTACACCGCACACCCTTCACCATCTCGGGCGCCGTGAACGCTCTCAGCAGACCTGAAATACATATTACTGGCCTATTTTCTGCGTTCCAATACCCTCTAACTTTTGAGCATTACGAAATTCGACTCCAAGAGAATAGGGTTATCTCAGCGTCGGTCAGTTAATCATCATCTAACTTTTGAGCGAATGTGAGAGAAGGAATGATAACCGTAAAACAAGTTTTATCTATAGTTTGTTACCAGACCAGCAGCGTGTCGTTTAGTTCGACGCTAACATCATTTTTGGAGCAATTTAAGCCTTGAACTTGCGTGTTTCAATAGGTAACAAAGAATAATACCGACCTGTCAAATGGAAAGCACCATTAGAGCCGGCGGTCGCGCTCGCCATCGGCAGTGATATACTATCAAACTTGTCAAAACGTACTGAGCTCTGCAACGAGACAACACCACATTATTATATATACTCTGTCTGTCTGTATCAGAGTGGGTTTTACGATAGAGTTCATATGGATTGGTCCATTAACCGATTTGTGGGGTGGGGTCAGTGGGGTGTGAGTCGTGACCCATACATGTAGTATGATGGCGCTCTACCATATTGGTAATGTCGCGATTAGAACGAGACGAAAAATGAATACATCAGTGTACATGTAAATGTGTAATTCTGTGGATTATTCATCTTAAATGACTTACATCCATTCCATGCACTGCAATAACCATAATTAATCACGTCTACTAAACACAAAATTATACTTTAAAACAGGATATTTTACAAAAATAAACGAAATGTCTACTGGTACCGTAATCAAAAAATGGTCTCGTCTATCTGTCTCGCTTTAACATTTTCTCTTTTGCATTGCCAATCTAGTAGAGCGCCCGCTCGAATATACTAAATGTATGGTGTGACCCCATATATATATAGCTACGTATTCAATGTTGAATATGATAACAGTTGTATTTACTGTAACTTTTTGTGTTCTCTTCAAATACATTAACAGATTATTTCTTTATTTTTTGAATTAATTGAAATGAAGCCATAGAAATCATAGTAGTCTTGTAAAAATAGTCAAAATTCTCATTAAGACCTTTTTTCATGATAATTACAAACGTATTTGGTGAAGATCCCTACATACATGTAGAGTTGAACTATATTTTACCAAAAAGAAGCGTCCGAAATTATGTACTGCTATTTGTACTTATTACTTTTTGCACCACATTCGAATCAAACCCAAAATGTAAAAAAAATATACCTTAAAACGTTTCGTATCTCCGTCATTTTAAACAATATCTCTACGTTTCATACACCATTCGTAAGAGAATATTGTGTTTATTATAAATAGCATTCGGAGGCACAGAAATATTCATATAGGTTCAAGAGGCATAATATTGATGTTCGTTGGTCATATAGGTCACCTTGGTAGAGCAGACAGTGCACTGTAACCGCGAGGCGAGGGTCCCGCGGGTGGAGGGCGCGGGCGGCGGTCGGGAGGAGGGCGTCGGTATCCAGCGGCGGCCGGCCGAGCTCAAGTGGCAGAACGACCGAGACACGCCCTTGTGGAGCCGACGAGCTGCGGGCTCCGACACCAGCTCTGTAATACTGCTCATTTATATATTTATACTACTAAAACACATCTTCACAACCTTCATACCCTGCGGTCTGGCTAGAGTCACAAGTTGTTACTTGTCCACTAGACGCTAGTTGTCCAATGGAGCTAGATGTGACAAAAGTGTATCACAATTAGTTGGGCGCCATTATTTAAGAAAATATAACGAACTTCATTTCTACCAATGGTGATGATTTTAATATAGGTATAATGTTGGTGTAAGACGACTTAGAGACGCCATGTCAGGAAAGACTCTGATCAAACTCTTATACCTGGTTCCACCAAATCAGGTTCTCTATCAGGCAGAGCTGAGGCCGGTCTCGGTGGAGGCTGCAGTGAGAGGTGCGCGGCCGGAGTGGGCGGGGTGGAGTCCGCGCGGAGACTGCGGGGCCCGTCCGACACCGGCGGGGAGGCGGGAGACGCCAGCGCACTCCACGCGCGGGACTCTCCTAGACCCAGCGCGTCAGACAAGCAGCCAGGCTGTAATATTATGTTTACTTTTGTATCCAGCTGAGTGAGCATCACACGGAAGAGTTTTTCTACTGAAGATAAAGATAATGCCTGCAATAGAGGACTATATAAGGATAAAACTTGTCTTTGTAATCGCAATGCGAAACTTTGTCCTTCTTTGTCTCTATGGGGAATTATGTCTTTCAATTTCTAAAGGTGTAAAACATAAAACTATCTCTCAGTATAGAAAACGGCAAAAAATCTCTCGGCAAGAATCTATGAATCAAGTGGTGATACACAACAATCCATAAGATACAGGAAGATGGGACAGTAGCAAACAAAGTAGTGTCCAGCTCTGACCACTCATTCTGCCACCAGCTAATTTAATTATGTTAAGTTAGGTAAGTAAGTAAGGTATTTGTTTGCAAGTAAAAGTGGACAAGAACAAATACGAGTTTGTTTTCACAATAAATTCAAAAGTAAAGCCAAGGAGTAAAGCTAGTAGACTACAAAATGACAAGTTAAATAAAATAGGACCTTCTTCATCATGGCCTGAGACTCTTCCTCCAAGCAGGAGAGCAGAACATGGAGAAGTTCATGTGCATCCTGTTGGTCTTCTGGTACCACCCAGCCTGCAGATCTCAGGGTCTGCAGCACCCCTAGTGGACACACTGGGGTACCTCGAGCACTTGGGTGAGTGCCATTCACCACTGGAAATGTTATAATATAAGTTAGGTAATGGTTTGGTAACAACCAATATTACATAAAACAGTTGTTGGAGACTGAATCACTATAACAGAATATTTCATAACTTTCCTAATATTTTTCTTTTTTTCCCTTTTTACAAGGAAAACTATTGTGAAATATAGCATGCAGAGAAAAGCTGCAGATTCAATGGATTTATGAAAATTGGCGACTAATTGAATTGATGAACTGAATATTTAAGTAAAGAGACCTTGAGGCTGTCATGTAATTTGATGATGAATAGAACAATACCAACAAAGGATACTTACCATCAATGACAGTGTAGAGAGTTGTGATCATGCTGTTATTGTTATTGGGCTTCGAGTACTTGCGGAGCCACTCAATGAAGGCGGGGCAGGCGGCCAGAGCCTGCAGCAACGTGTTTAAAAAGCAGGTGCGGCCCAGGTTGTGGAGTCCCGCTATCTGTCCACGTCGCTTTCTCATGCGCGGAGCCCCACCAGGGCCCCACAGCACGAACGCCCCCACTACCACGGCAGCCGTCAGCCCTGCGGCCATCAGGATGCGGTCCCCGCTATCCATCTTAACATGCTATCTGTAACGGAATACGACACGACGTGTCCCACTAAAATGCACATATATTCATAAAGCACTTTAAATAGATTATTATAAATAAAAATAGATACATACATGAAAAGAACACTTTTCATTTCCTTCTTTCTTTTCTAAAAAACATTTCAGATTTTCAGTCAATCAGAATTTTTCAGTACCTATACCTATCAATCATATACTGACTGAACGAACTGACAATTATTGTTTTAAATGCCTTCCACACGGTGGGACAGCCGACTCAACCGACGTGACCTAACCAATAGAAAGTCTTCTACAATCCCTTCTACTGTGGCTACGACTTGACCTTGGTGCTTGCTCTGTGCGTGGGAACGCCTTTTTCAATCCCCTCTGCCCTCTACTCGCCCATAGAGACGTACTTAGAAGAGACCAAAGAGGGGATGCCACGAGTTCCACGACAGTCGACACGCCTTGGTGGATAGTACACGCGTTGGGGAATCATCTTCAAATCACCTTCTACCTACCGATTATCGGCTTATTGCACAGATAACTCTAATATGTACTACGCTTATTGTTACTGTGATAGACGTCAAAAATAATACTTGCTTGACATTGGCGGAATCATCAAAACCCTGATGGAGCCAAAGAGGTAGGGGCAATATGAAATGAGAAATTTTTCTTCTTAGTGCAATGCACAAGTAAATATTTGAATTTGGTTATAGAAACATAAAATGACAGACTATAATAAAATAAATGTGATCAAATATAGTTCCACAAACTTATCTGGCCCGGCGACAGCGTCGCTGTTGTCGCATGTTTTGCCAATAAAAATGTTTTTTCAATGTAAAGTGGGTACTTATATAATATGCACGTTGTAACGCTAGGCCATATTCATTTTAGGTAGAAAGAACAATACTCAGAACACAAACGTGAATATTTTAGTTATATTTACTTATTGTAATATTAGTTCCACTTTTGGCCAGGAACTATATATAATAATAATATAATTTTGGGTTTTGGCGGAAATATACTCTTTGCCTGTTCTACGTCTTTGCCCCAAAATTGATTGACAGAATCAATCATTGTCAGTCAAGATTTTAAGAATATAGATGATATAAACAAACAAATATAAAATGGCGAAGCGAACGAAATAAACAGTGATTTTTATTTTATTTTTACAATTTTTTACAGAAATCTATCTACATAATACTAATTAACAATTTTTTGATACTGACAAAGATATAATATTGACAACATACAATTTTGTTTCACTATTAGGAACGTGACCGTTATATCCACAGATATAACAGCACTGTTGATAAGATATAAACAAAAGATTTACATGTACCCTTTTCTCGCCTGTGCGTGCTGTATTTTAGTATGTTTCGCTGCATATATTGAGTGATGCAGAAGGAAGAGTTGGTATAAACTGGCGCACTATGAGTGGGTCAAACGCCATCTGCGTGTCTCAGGAGGGGCCGGTCAACGCTCTCGCTCTCAACAAGGACAGTACCCAAGTTGTCATCGCCGGCCGCAATGGTATACTTACTTTTAACCTTTCCTTATGATCTGCCTGCTTTCACTTGAACTTTCCATGGTGTAGGTTGTTAGGATAATACCTTCTCTAATTCTCATGTGTATATGTAAAATCCAAGGGCATATCAATATTTTTTTCTAAATAATTACTTGTGTACCTATGTTAAAATCTATTGTTCAACATATAAAAGTATGGTTAGGTTTCTCACTGTTTATCAGTTGTTAAAGAAGACAGTTGTAGTCCCATCCTGTATGAAGATGACAGTAACTTTATAGTCATCCTGGAACCTGTATATTGCTAAGAACATGAATGAACGAGGGGCCAATTTTAATTCTGGGTTGGTATTGTTAGTAATGCAGCCTGCAGGAAGCACCTAACACCTACTATTTAATAATAAATAAACATTGTTTGTTTGAAATTTCAGTTTTTAAAGTGTTTTCAATTGGAGAAGATCAATTCTCCGAAGTATGCAATTTAAGAGTGGGGAAGAATCTTAATCTAAACTTCTCTTCAATTGATGTTGCTTGGAGTAGCATTGAAGGTACATACCTACTTACACATTATCTCTATATATTATTTCTCAAGGGAGTTTTTTTTGTCAGTACACCATATCTCCCTTCATCAAAATTAATATTTGATACACTTTGAAGATTATTTTTCCACTCTAATGACGAAAAATAATCAAACAACAAAATTAAATGTGTCTTTTAAATTTAGACTAATTTATGTATTTTGTAAAATACGCCATCTGTTGAAGATCACTTGAAATAATTTTTTTTAATTTTTCGCATAGGAAATCTAGTCTTTTTAAAACTTACTAAATATTTAATGTACAATTACAGAAAATACATTGGCCACCGCCGCCACCAATGGTGCAGTGGTAGTTTGGAACCTGGGACGTTCGGGTCGCTCTAAACAAGAGCATGTGTTCTCAGACCACAAGAGAACTGTCAATAAGGTATGTACTTTACTACTTACTGTTCTTGATGCGGTAGGTACATAAGAATCCTTCAAAACAGTACATTTATACAACATATTGATGATAAATTCCAGGTCAGCTTCCACCTGACGGAGCCAGCATTGCTCATTTCCGGGTCTCAAGATGGAATGATGAAATGCTTTGATCTCCGCATGAAAGAAGTGGCTAGAACATTTCTCAGGTCAGTATAGGCACAATTGAGTGATACCAGACTGAAGCACCACATTGTCTAATATAGAATAGAAGAGATACTTTCTTGTAGTCCACTCACTCATGATTAATGGAAACAAAAATTGCATGGTATTATGTAATTTGGTGGATATTCCGCAATTTCTAGGCAACATGAAGTAATAATAATGTGAAAGTGTGTGTGTTTGTTTGTCCTTCTTTAATGCCAAAACAGAGCAATGGATCGACGTGGTCTTTTTGCACAAGAAAGGGCCGGAGACGGAAAGTGACATTATAAGCTACATTTAAAAAAATTCACGGGCGAAGGAAGCCGAGTCTGAAAGATCGTTCAAAAAAAAAATAGCCAATAATCGCTCGTCGACGGACGATCAGTTGCTTAAATCCGCCATCTGCAGCAACACGGAATCCATCCGCGACGTGCAGTTCAGCCCGCACGCGGCGCACCAGTTCGCGGCAGTATCGGAGAACGGCAGTGTGCAGCTGTGGGACGTGCGGCGGGCGGAGCGCTCGCTGGGACACTTCACGGCGCACTCGGGACCTGTGTTCGCATGCGACTGGCACCCGGACGTGCCCTGGTTGGCCACTGCCTCCAGAGATAAGACCATAAAGGTATCTACCACCCCCGTAGATAAGTAATGGCGGATTTTCAAGTGAGAGGCACATACAAAAGCCGCCATTTTTTATCCCATACTTTATCTGCGCGTGTTTTTATTTTATTTTAAAACAAACAATGTCTACCACCGCTTGGTATTGAGAAGAAGTGACGAGTCTATGCAGGTTGCTACTGCAACGAGAATCGCAAAGCCGGCCTGTAAAGATGTCTTTCACATTTTGAAGGAACCTAGGTGGTATTAAACAGGAAGCTAGAACCCTGAGGAAGACGGACCCTTAATGATTGTTTAGCCATCAGTTTTAATGGAATTTCACAGGTGTCTTGTATGATGAAATAACGAAAATAAATAATTTAGAGCTAGCATATAAGTGAGGAATAAATATAGTTACATAAACTAATGCAGCGCCTTAGTAATAATATTTAGTATATTTGTTCCAGGTGTGGGATCTTCATGCTAAGCCAACATTGGAGCACACAATATACACTATAGCATCAGTAGGGCATGTTAAATGGAGGCCAAAAAGAAAGTAAGCGAGCTTCGTCACATTTTGTAATCAATTTTACTTTTACATTATTCTGTGAGTTTAATACACGTAACCTTCCTCGTAAATGAAGATCATAGTGAAAATTGCATCTAATTCCGTTCAGTAGTTCCGGAGAAAAATGGCGCTTAGACAGACAAACAGACGAGGCAAGCATAGCAACTAGCAAGTTGTCTGAACAATCAATTATTATATTATGACTTCATTAATTATCCTGTGTTTCTAGGTATATAACAAAGATTAACTATATGTTACAGATATCATATAGCGTCGTGTGCGCTCGTCCTGGACGCGACCGTGAACGTGTGGGACGTGCGCCGCCCGACATTGCCACTGGCCATGTTCGCCGAGCACCGCGACGTCACTACCGCGCTCGCCTGGCACGCTGACCCTGACGTCTTCTTGTCCACCAGTCGGGTCCGTTACTATCACATTTTGGTTGAGTTGTATGACGCTGAGATGACCCTCTTTGCGCCGACCGCGATATTCGAGGGGCAACTACTCCTTAAGGGTCCGGTTTATGCTCTATGGCCTTGTTACGTATCTCGGTTGCTAATGAAAAGGATAGTCACCGCGTACTAAACTGTCGAATATAGCAAGATAAATGTCAAAACCATTAATTCCATTTGTACGCCAATGGATCACTCCTTTTAATTATAATTAACTTAACTACAGGACTGCACACTGTACCGACACCGGTTCCGGTCGGCATCCCACCCGGTGTTGTGGGCGGGGCCTCAGGCGCTGGGCGTGTCCGCGCGGGGTGAGGTCACACAGGCTGCAGCCACACACCCGCTACCGCCACACCACAACGACCAACCTGACAGCGCGCAGGCCACGAACACGGCAGGAGAAAGACACGCGCTGGCTGCCGGGTGAGACAGAGACTTAATCTATATTTTGTCGTGGAAACTTCTGCCAATTCGGTATAAACTACAAACGTCTTGTACTGTTAAACGAAAAAACTATATAATGTTTGCCTCTCTCTAACAAACCTGTCATTTGATACGAGAGAGACAGAGAACAAAAATACCAACAAGAAACTATTTCTGTAAAAAATCACGTCGATCAGTGAGCAGTGAGTACTGCGAGTGTCTCTGACGGCTTATAAGTAGTATGTATACCAACATGCTTAATCCTAAGTGTATGATACCAACACAGCCGCAAGCAGCCTACGGCCGGGTCGTTGTCGTCGGCAGCTCAATTGGCCCTGGAGCGGTCATTCCCGACAGCGGGCGTGTCGCATCTCAGTCGGTACATGGGGGCGGCCGACGACGCCGTGATGGAGTGCGCGCGGAACTACAAACTGTCGGGGGCTCCGCTGGCCGAGCTGGCGAAGCACAACGCGGCCGTCGCGAGAAAGGTCCGCAGACACTTGGTAAGTTCTCTTACAGTGTTTTGTCTCCCTCATACAAATCGGTCCTTCAATATGATAGAAGAAGACGAAATATTGTCTTACATTTGTACCCGAATTCTAAACTGTTCATGCAGTTCGGGACTGTAAGTATTTATTTTGTGGTGACACGTTTACTTACAATGTTTATTAGTATTCGTGATTCGTGCACATTCATTTTTAGTCCAACATTGTTAGGTTATTTATTGGGGGTCCTTAGCCAATGTCACAACACAAGCATATTACTCAGCCATTGATTCTAATGAAAATTCACAAAATTAAGTCTAAACCGCCATATTATTTTGTTAGGTGAATATTTCGGTCATATATATGAGCTCCTAAAGTTGTTAATAACGACGTCATTAAAATATGTGATAAAATTCAGGACCACAAGTTTTTAAGATTCAGTTTCAAACTTAATGTTGCTGTCCGTGACTTTTTTTTATTTTTCTGACGAACGTGCACAAGTTACAAGTATTGTTCCCGACAGACTGCGCACGTGTGGGAGGTGGTGGGGACGGTGTACTCGTGGTGGGGGACGGAACCCTCCCCGCGCGTCCCTCCTCCCGCACGGACCGACCCGGACCCGCACCCGCCGGCTGCACCGCCTGCTCACTGGTAATACACGATACATAATATTATAGAGTGTGAGTGGGAAACGGACCGGTCAGTCGTGTCTTCAAGAATGTGTACTTTAATCTTCTTCTCGTGATTCAGAGGGCAAGTAAAGCCCGGTCCACACTTTTAAAAATAACAAACACTTGTTCTGTTTAATATGGACACTAATACCGGTGTCTCTGGTCACACCTCAACATATAACGGCCATGAAGAAGTAAACTCGAAAAAATCATAAAGGTAGGCGGACATTTTGTTCTAATTGATTTTACCTAAATAAAGTTGATTATGATAAAGCAATATTTGCGTCTAAAACCAGCTAATAATGACGCAACGAACTAAAATAGAGATTATTTTCACAATTCAAAATTTTTCTCTGGACAAATAGCTACTAAATAATGAAGTTACTCAGTTATTAAAAACCCTGGAGCCGTTTCTCAAGTTTCACAATGGACAACATTTCATTTTTTTAATCACCCATTTTTATTACTTTAATTAAAAATATATTAAAAAATAAGTTACACGTATTTTTGTATTTTATTTTTGGTTGAGTTTTTATATTTTTAATTTAATTATGAATTTTTATAAATTCTGAGGACTTATAAACTAAAAACCTTAGCTAGGACTAAAATTAAGAAATATAAACTGTCACCCAAAGAAAGTGACTGATAGTGTCAGTCAAGCCACAGAGTAAACGTTATAGAAATGCAAAGAGTATAATATACCGTGTTCCAAATAGGTGTTGCCGTAGCCGGAACTCAAATCGCCCACAACATTATTCATAATGTATATAATAATACTAGCTTTTGTCCGCGGTTTCACTCGTAAATATATTTCCTGTGATAGCCCATTCGAAACTAGCAAAACTTCCAAAAAATATTATATAAAAGAAGTATTTTTATAATATTATTTAAAGAATAATTAATAATTTAGCTTCAAATGGAATAAAAATGGGTAAAATTAATAGAAGGCAACACCTGAGTTCAATAACTAACAACTCTGCCAACAGACATTAGTATTTTTAAATTAGAGGGTTAGCACAGATTAGGGCACCTATTAATCCTCATTTTTCAATATTTCAGTATTTTTAAAATAACTCGAAAATTAAAGGATATAAAAATAAAAAAAAATGAAAAATAAGCTTTCTAGCATGTAATCTCCAAACGGTTTTCGAATTTTGGTACCTTACGAAAAATGAAATGTTGTCCATTAGAGAATGTAAGTTGTGTATCTGTGTGTGCAGCAGTGTGGAGGAGGACCCCCCGGAGACTGTGGAGGAGTGGTCAGAGTCCCAGTTCCACAAGAGCGGAGTACTCGGGCTCCCCACACACACCATCTACATCCCGCCTGCCAGACATCACCAAGCTGATGTTGATGGTAACTATAATATAACTTTTAGAAATACACATATTTTCATCTAACATTACTCTCTCCCCTGACATTAGCACAGTGGTTTTTACAAGTACAGGAAGACAAGCGCTTGTGTGTCTAGCCCCAGTCCACAGAGGACCTTTGAGATCGTTGTGGCTATGAGTGTCTGGCGACTGTGCAGCGCAATAGAGGCGGCTGATCCTGATTATGATGGGGAGTATATAGGGACTAATAACATAATGTTTAGAGAGTGGCTGGGTGTCGGCGGGCAGCGCGCACTACGTAGACGTGGAGGCGGTCGACTGGACCTTACCTGAGGAGGCGTTTCCTCCACCACATCTTCATAATGGTGAGTACCACAATGGCACTAGATTTGGTCAAAATTCAATAGTACAGTTTCTATGTTCAAGAGCATTAGTGGAGCGGGATATACACTTGAAAAAAGTTTTGCTCAACACTCAACATTCAGATTGTACCTATCAGAATAAAAAGAGAGAAATATTGTTTTCAATACTTATCAAACCAAAATTTGATTATCGATCCAAAGGTTGATTTTGCGTAACTGAATTATCAAGTAATGACGTTCCGTCAGTGTCAAAAGCTGTTATGTGATTGGTGGCATTAGAAAGGTAACAAAGTGAAATGTTAAATATACAAGCGAATATAGCCTTTAAGGTGTCCTTCCAATCCTGCACTTGATAGTAGGTACATATGTGCATTTAGGTAAACAAACTATAACGCAGAGGTGGCCAAACCGCGGCCCCCGAAGCTGAATCACATGAACAACAACATTTAAAAATGAACCCTAAAAACATTCCATCACGCGACATTCGTGTAACAAGTATCTCATACTCCTGGTTTGTACTAAACTCTTCTTATTTTTAACTTTCCGCTATGAACATTAAGGAAAATGTGTCTTTATACACTTGTCTCTCCAAATTCCGGTAAACAAAATCTACCGCGTCATGCTAGTCGACCTGTACATTTAGGAATGCTGAATCTGAATAAAATAATTCCTTCTGACAGACAATACGAGAGTTTCCTTTTTGACACTCCCTCTAATCAAGGTGCCATACTGCCATACAATAGTAGTGGCGCTACAGTGAGTGTTGTTCTCTAGTGCCGCACCCCGCACCGACGGTGGCGTCTGCCAGTCCGGGCGGAGTGAGCGGCGCCTCCACCGGGAACTCCGAGACAACCCGCCCGTTCTACATGCAACAGACATCTACTTCCACCGTGAGACATTTTTATAATATAACCTTATTACCTTTCCGTCTCGGCGTCGCTTGTGAATAATCCCGAAGGATTTCCGGGATAAAAGTAGCCTGTCATTCTATAATTTTGTGCAAAAAATGACGTCGATTCGTTGCTCTGTGTTGACATTAAAAAGGACAAACAAACTTACACATTTATATATTAGTTATGATACAGCAATTCATTAACACGTGATCTGTGCATGCTCAGCCCATGCAGACATTTGGTTTTACAAATCGATTGTATATGTTAAAAAACAGCATTGTCTTTGGAGTGATAAGTCTACTTTAGCCACAAACGGTAGGTAAATGGACGCACAATCGTGCTGTGTAAAGAGTGGGTGGGTTTAGTAGTAGTTTCCCGAGCAGGTCGAGGAGGGCAGCTCGGAGACGACAGCCCCCCGTGACGAGGAGCTATCAGTGCGAGGTGGAGCCCTGCCCGCCCGCGAGCTGCGGCCCGCGCCCCTCGTAGCGTCCGCCCTCAAGATGCACGCCGACCTGGGGGACGTGCAGACTGCTGTCTGTGTGCTGCTAGCGCTCGGGGAACACAGGTGCGTGTCGCTAAGTCACGACTGATTGTGTAGGCTATTTTCTGTTGTGAGTAATAGTCTAGTACATCTTCAGTGACTTTCCATCTTGTTCGAGAAAACTAGGCGGTGAGCAAGGAAATAAAGCTTCATTTACACCGCCCAGTTCTAGACAGCTAGAAGGCTTACAATTATGTAATTTCTTTCCTTGCATCTAATATTTAATCAAAGCAGCGGTATATGCTTTCAGAATTGATCCATTATCTACAGATCTTACCTCTTAAGACGAGGAACGACTCAGAATTTTTTAATCGTAAGCCACGCCCTAAACTCGTGGTTCGGGCCCATGAGTGGTTCGAGCGCAACGATCACGTCATGCAAGAAAACGACGGCGCTTTGTCCGTTCTTGCTGCAGAAGTGAGAAGGGCATAATGTGTCGCTTCTCGGAATAAATGACGTAAGCGGCACATTACAAATAAATAATTTAATAAAAAACTATCACATGCAGGGAAAAATCTTCTTAATCAATACTAGCTACTGAAATTACCTACAGATTCGTATAAAATTTAAACGTAAATCCCTTTAGAGTATGGTCGTATGACTAAAAAGGTGTTTTTGAAGAGGTGATTTCAAAAATTTAAGTTATCGAGATAATTTTCACCAATTATGTTTTCATCCTACACAATACTAGATAAAATCCTCTAGTTTTCGATGCCCAAATTGTATGTTCATAGCATTCGTAAAATTCGGGAATTTCAGTTTAGCAATCAACCAAAATTATTCGTTCCTCCCCTTAAACACAATATTACACCGAGTTGATTCCCCTGGTCCGCTCTATAAATGAACTCACCAAAAATACAATCGCATTACTATGGTGTGTGTTCCAGAAATGACCTGTTGCCGTACATTGAGGAGTCCCTGCAGGAACAGTGGCTGTTTGGTTACATAGAGCTGCTGCAGAGACACAAGTTGTGGAACATCGCTACTGAGGTCCGTTATATAGATACTTGACCTGTGAACCACGCAGTAGCGTCAAATATACTTCCTATTTATAATCTACACTCATTAACGCGGGTCCAACCGCAAAGCATAATATTACTGCTATAAGCTAATCCGATTTTTATATAGGCATTTACCTCATTAAGATAAATCTAGAGGATAATGTAGAAAAAAGGATTATAAATGCAAAGCTTCAGATATCACAAAGTACTAAGATTTGGAGTTTGATTTTCGGATATGTATTAACTGAACATATAATTGAAATTCTGACAAAGGCCAAAACACGTTCACGACACATTTTCTCAATAGAAAAAAAATGTAAAGTAATCTCTGCTTGTTACTTCTAAACGGTGCATACGACACTTGATTGTTATTGAAGAGATTGATATTTTAATATTGATAAAGCTACATTTTTTTATTAAGTTTGTATTGACGCTTGTTTTTTCAGGCGCCATCTCCTTCTTTCACTTCAGGCAGTATACGCTATCACTATCTTTCTGCGACTAAGCCACGCCCCTTATGCCTTAATTATTTTTCGACGTAGGTACTAGTAGCTAGTACGAGTAGTAGATTTTTCACTCAGCTCCTAAACATTATAGGTCTTTGTATAGTAAAAACCGCAAAAAAAAAAAATCAGTTTAGTTTTAGTGTGAGGCGGGCACAGGCAAACAGATGCGGCGGGGAGTTATAATATTGTTATATTTTTGTATAGGTGGTGCGATCAGCGTGGGTTTACAACGTGTGGCAGAGTTCGCAGCAGTCTTCCACGCTGCAGGTTCTTAAGCTCATTCGCTAAGTTACTTTAAATATAATAATAGCTGTCCATCTGAAGTCTGAAGTAATGTAGCTTCATAACACAAACTCCGAAATACCTTTGTCCGTAATACACCTACATTGTTGTCGTTGGACTTGAATCCAATCCAATATTAATTATATTTACAACCCGCTCAGATAAACAATGGGATTGAAAATTGCAGATTTTATATTTGCTTCTACTATATTGTGTGAACAAGAGATCAACAAAAGGGAATACTCGCGTTGGCGTCGCTGGAAACTTGTAGCTTCATGTTTAATACAATTGTGTTACAGATGTGTTGTGCACGATGCGGCCGCCAGTGTCGTCCGGGCAACTCGTCGTGCGACCGGTGCAATACTCCGCCCACGCTGTGTGCCGTCTGTCATCAGGTTACTTACTATAATCTACTCTGCTCCAGAAGAATACCTACCTAAAATAGCGCTCTCTCTCTGTCGCACAATTACAAACACTAAAACATCTTCGAAAGTTACGATTACCGTGTCACAGCTTATTTTCTCCGAAAAAAGTTGAAATTTGGTACATAAATGTCGTGTTTGATGCCGCAATCACGGACGTATAACCCTCAGCACGCGACTCGTACTCGCAACTTTGCTATTTTTTGTAATTACCATACCAAACCACGTTACATTACTATTGGCGTACTACTACCGTGTACAGGTACACTGCATATTATGAGCTTATCGTTAAGTCGCGAGCACATTATTTTATTAGCTCGTCTCCACGAATTTCATTATATTGTTTTTCCGTTACCTTCTTCTATCCTTTCTCAAGCCAGACCTGTATTAATGTATGTCTAGTAATATAATGTATCTGTTGCTAAGGTGGTGCGAGGCCTGTACGCATGGTGTCAAGGCTGCGCGCACGGCGGTCACCTGGCCCACATGAACGCCTGGATGGCTCAGCACAAGCTGTGTCCGGCCGGCTGCGGACATCACTGTCGTATACCATAAAGCGATGGCGGGCTTCTTGTTGTGCCTTATATACTGTTTGTATTCACAGGGTTGTATGACCAATATATTTAGAAATAGCAGCACCACGAACTTTCATTTAGAACTAAAATATATAAATGATAGGATAGATTAACAATAGGTAAATCGTTTTGTATGGAACTGGATGATTTCTTAAACATTTCGGAAGAGATGTGTTTCATCTAGTCTAATGCCGCGTGCTCACTGCCCTATCCATTAACTATATTTCACTATTTACTAACCCACCAAAAGAACTGACACAAAAATAATTACATGCATGAAACAAATGTAGTTATCAATAAAATCATATTCAACATGTACAGATCAGTTATGTAAAGCTGACACGTGTACATGAATCAAAAACAAATAAAATCCATCGTTACCAAATACAGCCAACAAAGTAACAAGACGACATCATGCCAGCTTTTAGTAACCGATCTATACAGTGGCGCCCAAGAAAGCATTTATTAATAAGAATATAACGTCTAGTTTCGTATGTAATTAATTAATTTTCTGTAGTGTTATAGTCAAATTGCTATAGTGCACGCCAAATACATTGAGCGCTAGAGTGGGGAGGGCGTGATATTTCAACTTATTTGACGCGATAAAGAAATGTAGTTTATAATATGGTCAACAATGTATGTCTTTGTAATCTAACTAGAAAGAGTAAGCAAATATGACCCTGATCCTGATAGTACATTTATAGAAGTAAGAGTTTTAGTGTTATAATATAGGTACATACTGTAAGCTGACTGATTTTTATACAATTATATTTTAATAATTTGTATCTTGTTAATGAAATATAGAAATCATTGTTATTCATATATTTTGTATTATTTATACTTACAAAAATGTTGAGTATTTTATTGGCTTAACAATAATAAACAACATGGTATATAAAAAGGAATGCTATATTTTCTTAGATATAATAAATAATTAATGAATACTTAATTGTATGGTACATGTCAAAGTAAGACACAAGCTGCGCAACACTTGGGCGGCGCGCACGTCCTCTTGTTGCTGTCTACGTAAGAGGCGTCATCTTTCTGAGACTTCTTCTTCCTGGCCGACATCTCCTTGATGAGTGACAGGAACGCCTGCGGAGTACGGGGGACGCCGGGCGACGGCTGTTAGCTCATCTCCACTTTATATAACAACATTAAAGCTGGTGTAAAGCACAAAGTAAGCAAACATTTACACAACACACAATACCTTGTGGCTTCCTCACAATCACTTCAACGACATAAATCTACAAATAAAAACCAACATATTACAAATTTGTATATATTTTGGCTGTACATATACATAAACCAATAAATTGTGATTATTCAAACATAGCAATACAAATGCTCGAGTAACAAGAATGTCCACTTGCGAGTCAATAAGCACAGGTGATTCTTATA
Source organism: Nemapogon koenigi (assembly GCA_963924495.1). NCBI lineage: Eukaryota > Metazoa > Arthropoda > Insecta > Lepidoptera > Tineidae > Nemapogon > Nemapogon koenigi. Next base: position 257,725 of record OZ004642.1, read on the forward strand.
AATCAAATGACATACAGCACAGCTAAAAATATAATGCGCATACAAATTTACGCTGAATTACAAAACGTAAGGTCCCTAAATATCGCAATTGGAAAGAAATGAGAGTTCCAGGTCATGCACGTGACCGAATGACATCCATGCTCATTATATTCGTAGTGTTGTAAGGACTCGTACCAACATATCTACCTTTACACTTACTTAGTGATACTATAGTACAACAGACACGCGGGAAACTTGCCGACTCTCAGCCACCTCCAGTTGACACAAGTTCCCCGCGTGCTTGTCGGTCCAGTCTCACAATATTATTATAACTATTAAATACACAATAGTAAATTGTAACATAGTGACACATCAGACTTGTTTGTTTACAACTATAATATTCTGTATGAAAGATAACTTATATTTGGGTGGTATTCGTTATTGTCTTGTCTATCTTGCTCTATAACCTGGTTCATTAAACAATCACATTCTTCTGTTTGCAATACAAAATCTGTCATTTTCAAGAGTATTATTTAATGAACCGGGATGTACACTACAAAAAACTTATTAATAATAATTATAAGCAATTGCATGAACATTTATAGTGAACGTCGCGACAGGTAACACAATAAAGCCGACTACTATATATAAATAGGTACAAGTAAACACGGACGTGTGCACGTGCAGCAGTAATCCTACAAGTTACATATTCAAAATAATTTAAATGCATCATTAAGGACAAAATATACACAATAACATAAGACTAAACCTATTTTAGAATTGATTAGTAAATTAAAGCACCGAACGGGCAAATAAATTAACATGTATTGTATTGTTAACACTAAGGGCCTTACTCATAAACCTTGTTCAACAACTGTTTCATTATAACATGTTTTGTCTCCTTCTATCATACTGAATGACAGCACTATGTGAGAGAGAGACAACAGTTGTCCAACAACATTTATTAGTACGGTGGTAAATGTATAATCAAAAAGAAGCCACAATGAGAGCGACGGAAGTGTCATACCAAATGCTACATAACAAGTACTAATATAATACGTAATTGATGTTTCTTAAGGGTCCTGGGAATTTGTATGGAGATATTACTATTCCCAATTTCTCTGTAAATACTCCACCTGTGTCACTGTAATTTAGCATATAGTTACTTATTCAGTATATCTAAGTGAAATAGTCGTTATTTTTTCAATTGGTTTTATTTAATAGGAAATATGGGTGGTAGAATAAAAGATTATTCTGCCCCTTCTGTTTCTTTCATAATCTATCACAAAACTCTAAATTTTTTTTAAAGCGCTCTTATACCATTATTCTTCAATTATATATATCGCTTTTTTTTGTAGCTTATTAAAAATTCAAAAAAAAAATATTTTATGATTTTTTAATTTGGCAAAAATAATAAAATAATTATTATTTTAAATTTTCAATAAGCTACCAAAAAATTCGACATATATAATTGAAGGGTAATGGTATAACAGTGCTTTAAAAAAAAATAGAGTTTTGTGATAGATTATGAAAGAGACAGCAGGGGCAAAGTTAAACTACCCATATTTCCTATTCAATAAAACCCATTGAAAAAATAAGAACTATTTCACTTAGATATATTCAATAAGTAACTATGTGCTAAATTACAGTGACACAGGTGGATTATTTACAGAGAAATTGGGAATAGTTTATCCCAGAAAAAATCCCAATATAGGACCCTTAAACAATTGCTTGCATGTTGGGCGCCAACTGTTAAGATGTTAGTTTGCTGCACGTATTAGTTACATGTTACACAGTATTGGGTAGAAGACCAAAGTGACAAAGACGACCCAACTCGAGCCAAGCACTACAAGAGAGCACACTTGATCCTCCGCCGCTTCTTCCCCTTGACGTCCCCGTTGGTCGCGCGGCTGTCGTCCGACTTGCGGGAGCGGATCTCTCGCATCAGGTCAAAGAACACCTGAGCAGACACCACACACTTGCTACTTGGCTGGCACCACAGCACCACCACTTACACAGCTAACACAGCTAGTATTCAAGTATCATCTACTCAAATTCCCAACTAACGGTACCTTGTTTTTATAATTATAATAATCGGAGTGACATAAGTATGCTTATTGGAATCTTTGATACAAATTGTTTTCACTCGTCGACAAAAGGCGAAATATTGGTGAATTAATTCTCGTCTATATTAAGCGTAGCGATCTAAATTACATTATAATTTTGACAATATCATTGGTTTAATTGTTAGATAAGTAAATACTGAATCTGAATCCCATTTGTCACATAATGACAGTAATATATCAACTAAAATTAATATAAGATGATACTTCAATACGAGCAACAACTACACGCAACCACCACCTTGATGAACATACAGATGTTCAGATGGACAATTAACTTTTATTATTTAAAATCGGTTTAGTAATTTCTGTCGTCGAAAGCATTAGTGCGTGATAAAGGCAATAGCAACCCTTAACTAGGAGTGTTCACAATGGTTATTTACAATAAGGGCCTTTACATTAAACATAGTTAAACACCTGTTTAGTTAGAACATATTATAACTAAACAGATATTGAACTACGTTTCTAGTAAGGCGGTGTTTGTTATAATGTGTCAGATGAGCTTATTAGTTCTTACAATCGTTTAGATGTATTTGGTACAGGTAAACGGGTCGGGGGGCGGACGTGAGATCGTACTAAACTGACATAGGAAAAAGAGGGCGGTATTATAACTTCATACTATACTAAATCCAACTTCATCCAATCATTTTACTTTTGACAGTTCGAGTATTAATCAATTAGTGATGTCCTAATGTGTTACATTTTATTTTTATAAACATACTGGGTATTTAAATTATTTATTTATGTAAAGCACTACTGTAAATGAATTTATTATTTGGCAACATCAATCAGACAGGTCATAGACAATTGTGGGCTCAATAAATATCGATATCCATAAATATTGGAGCTAAAGAGCACGTCGCTTCACTATTGTAAGGAAAAAGTATGCATTTTTTGGTCCATAGTTGCATGTCAATAATTATAGAACTTCATAGGCGTGCTTATGTCAAAAGTAAAATAAATGGTTGGATTTAGTATAGCTCACTGATATTGCACACAACCACTACATAGATAGTCTCACGGTCACCAGCGTTATACTTCAATATATGTAGCGGTTGTGTGTACACAGTTACTACAAATGGCGCCCAACAAATAAATAGTATAATATTGAATGGTATGTCACCTTATCGACATTGTCCCGTGTCTTGGCGGAGGTCTCAACATACGGCACCTCCCATTGTCGGGCACGGTCGCTACACGTGTCCAGAGGTACCTTCCTCCTCTCCGCGAGGTCAGACTTGTTCCCCACCAACAAGAACGGAATGTTTTCGTCGTTCTTCACACGCAGGATCTGCTCCCTAAAACGGTGAGGTTCAGCTTATAGTGCTTGTTCTGTTTAATATGAACAACTCAATAAATATGGACATTGTTTGGAAGGTATGAAGGCAGTGATGGTGTGTGTTGTGATATAGATAGATATAAAGAACAAGTTCCCACCTGAACTCTTGTGTAGCGTCGAAGCTCTCTGGCTCCGTGATAGAGAACACACAGAGGAACCCCTCCCCACTCCGGAAGTAGTTGTCCCGGATAGCCGCATAGTCCTCTTGTCCGGCCGTGTCCAGGATGTCTATCTGGACCTCCTCACCGTCCAGCACCACCTGGAATATACAATACAGTACTAGCTTTTAGAACATGGAAAATACCTTTATCAGAACCAATATGCCTACTACCCTATTTTTACCGACACCGGTTGCCTTGAGGATTAAGGGGAAAATATGATTTGTCGGAGTTTTTCTATGTAATAAATACCCATTGGCATAACCCACTATACCCAATCCAGTTTTTTTTTAATATTCTTAACAAAATAATTTATTAAATCCAGAGATTACGTTTATTGCGTCGAGCATTGTTGTAGACACGCACAGGGAGGTTTAAGCGACAGTGGTGGAGACAGTGCGTGCATTAGAACATTATTAAGGTACACTGGATCGCAGGTTACCTTTTTCCTGTAGCTGTCAGCCTTGGTAGGCTCGTAGTCCTCGACGAACTCGTCGTACATGAACTGGAGTGTGAGGGCAGACTTCCCCACCCCGCCGGACCCCACCATGATCACCTTGTGGAGGGTGGGAGTCGCCGTCGGCTTCTTGGACATGATGCCGGTGACGGGCAGCAGCGCGCTCTCTGTCTATAACAAAACATATTGTTCAAAGTACTGGACCGATTTGAACAATGGCCCTACACTGTTCCAGATGGACCGCAGCTCGCAGGTTGTTTTATTTAGGACTAGCTTTTCGCCCTGACTTTGTGCGTGGAAATTTTTGAAAATATATAAGTACTGAAACTGAAATTTGTTTGTTTGTTTGAACGTGGAGGGAACTACTCGCCGGATTGGAAAAAAAAAATTGCATTTGATTCCTATTCCATTTTCATTTGATTTGAACCTGTGACACTGTGAACTGTGTGACATAAGAATGTATCATCTATCTATCAACACGCCTTATATCCCACGAAGAGACAATCGAATGCCATTTGCTACGATCCTGACATACCTCTTTCGCTTCTTTTATATTCATCATACCTTTCATACATGCTCGGCGATTGTGTGTTATCTACTAAAATTGCCATCGATCAATATATTTTTTGTATGTCCAATAAAAGTACACCTAGGTCGTCCTCTGCCAGCATTTTCTTTTACTTATGTCACTCTCCGCCCCTCCAAGTATGTCTGTGCAAAAAATCACTATGATCCGTTGGCCTGTTTGTACGTGAAAGAAGGAGAAACAAACACACTTTCGCATAAATAATATTGTTACGATTTGTTAAAACAGCAATATTTGAAAGTAAAACCTGACTTTTAGTAGGAACAACTCCATAGAAACAATAAAATATGATACATTAACTAGAACTTTCTAGTATACACAATAATGTAGTAAAGAGGACACCAACTGAACACTAAGCCCGAGAGAGATATAAACTCACCTTATCAGTACACTACCAACACAACTACATAGGTACATCAAATATGGACTTAATGCACAATTATATTAAAGTACACAATCTATTATTGAGTGCCATGTCTTTTTGTTTATTTAAGACACGAACTTGACTAACGATACTAGTATGACATATATATCTAAAAATTCGCAAAGCAATGGCGTCACAGCCCCAATCCCATAACTTAAAATCTATTTGACCCTACACACTTGCATATCCAGTCCTCTAATTACCAAATCTCAAATTTGTTACTATTCACGAGAAAATGACGTCCGAGAATCACTATTTTTATCATTGACTCACTATCAAAAGTTTAGACTACTTCCAGTTGAAAAGTCGCACTATTGAGAAGCAAAGAATATAGTTTTTTTTAAAGTAACTGAAGAACGCCATACATGACAGGAGCTATGATTTAAGGTACTTCGAAACAACGTGGTATCCAGTTAGATTTTACTTCTTATTAGCGAAGCCGTTATACGTGTAGTTAGGAAGTTTTTTTTTCTTCACAAGTTGCCTTCCGCTCCTATGAAATATAATAGATGGATTTTACGTTCGCCGAGATGGATCCTGCACTAAGAACTTCCTCGATTGTTGAATCGAATTTGGTTGCTGCGTAACCTTGTAATGAAGGGTTGGTGTCGTCCATGTTTGGCATGTTACCTTTTTTTTCAATCTAAAGTTATTAACAGTATTGAATTTAGTCGGAAAAAATGTTAACTTCAGCACGTGTACCTATTGCCTAATCCGTCAAAAATATAAGCCGATATTGGACAGGCAACCGGGTGGTGAGTGGTAATCTGGGCCTTTGAGTGGTACAGAGTCCCCTGGTAGCCGCCAAAGTGACCCCAAATGGACAGGGGCGGCGATATGGGGGTGGGGCAAAATAGATTTTTTTTTGAAAAGGCAACCGGATAAAAATGCGGTAACATTAAAGGAAATACCCTAATTATGTAATAAAAATTTTTTGCCAGCCGAAACACGCGGGCCGTTCTTGCACTAGCGATCGGATGGCAATTTTTTCCCAACGTTTGGTGGTGTCAATAAGTATGCTCACTAATTTTAAAGCGGTTGCCTTTTCACTTTTTTTTTGTTTTACTCTCTAGTGCAAGAACGGCCCGCGTGTTTCGGCTGGCAAAAAAAATTTATTATATAATTAGAGTATTTCCTTTAATGCTACCGCATTTTTATCCGGTTGCCTTTTCAAAAAAATTTCTATTTTGCCCCACCCCCATATCGCCGCCCCTGTCCATTTAGGGTCACTTTGGCCGCTGCTACCAGGGGACTCTGTACCACTCAAAGGCCCAGATTACCCTGTCCAATACTGCCTTGAATAGTAAGAGAGAATTTTGTAGAAGAAACTTATCTACAAAAAAATCTAAATCGAAAGTGCCTATTCTATTCTACAAACAAAAAGCCTTAACAAACATAGACCTTGCAACAGTTACCCGACCTCGGTCTCAAACAACACTGAACTGATTTCTCCAGATATCATCAACTAACAACTGAGATGTCAATATACCAATATTCATTTCAGAACTAGCTTTTGCCCGCGGTTTTACTCGCGTGAAAATAAAACCAAGAAAATAAATAATCCCCCACCCGGACATAAAGTAAGTATTCTCCAAGTTTAATCAAAATCCGTTAAGTCGTTTTGATGATTTTGTCACAATTGGAACGTAACAAGTTCAAGGTAGATGACATTGTGAACAGTTACATGTGCTCATGTGCGGTTACGAGTCTGTGACACAGAACCCCACTAATCCAATACTCATATCTTTATACGAGATGACAATATTAGTTCAAATGATCTCCAACTAGCCTTCTTCTGACCCCGTAAATCCCGGGACTGTACTTGGCTAATTTCGGGATTGCCACAAACAGGTCTATTAGTTTGCATTCCGTAGTCCGTTGCGTCTTGACAATGACCATTTTCGTAATATTGACTAGATAGGTAAAGAACATTTTGTGTTTTTTCCCAAACCTATTAAAATCTGGTAGTTCAGTGTCAGTGCACGAGAGAGAGTATGAAAGTATCCCCCAGATCCTGAAGTACAAGTACAAAATAAATCGGGGTTTTTTGTTTTGTCTTTTTTATTTCTTACTATATTGTGATTTGTGTTATGTGCAACAATTTTTTAAGAAATTATTCAATATTTTTTTCATTTGAACTCAATTAGAAACCACATAGTCTAATCCCGGTATAGCCCCGGGATTACGCATCAAACATGCTCGGGATTGTATTCTCTATGTCCAACGGATGGCGTCTTTTACAAAATACATAAATTACAACATTTAATTTTTATTGGTTTGATTATTTTTCGTCATTAGAGGGGAAAATCTTCAAAATGGCGTATGGATAAAAAAACACCCTTGAGAAATAAATAAAAAAATAATAAACGAGCACTTAAGAGCACCAATGTTATGTGGCACGGCGGCTTGGAATTACCCGTTTTAAAGTTTAAAGGATTTGGAAAAGGTTCCAAGAGACTGATTCTCTCTGTAGAAGGCCTGGTTCAGAAAAAGATGTACGGAGCAGAGGGATGATATCCCTTGTCAGTCAAGCTCTTAGAAATGGACGAAAATCTTACAATTATCTTAAAAAGCACCTACAAGAAGTGAGATTGGTGCGAGTTAGCAAATGGACTGTACGGAGGAGACTTATCGAAGCAGACATACATTCTCACAGACTCGCTAGAGGACCAAAATTACTCTGTGGGCATCGCGTAGCATGACTAAGATTTGGGCAAAATTTGTTACTATGGACAATTGAGGATTGGGGGTAGGGTTCTGTTTTCCGATGAGGCCCGTATATGTCTATCAGAATTAAAAACTGTGATTCAGGCTGAATGGGAACTGATACCACAAGATACCATAAGAACCTGATCGGGAGTATGAGAAAAAGAATGGCAGCTGTCATAACTGCGAGAGGTGGTCATACTCGATATTGATTTTTGTGTAGGTTCATTTACAAGATTAATAAAAAAAAAAATTAAGTTTAATTTGTCACTAAAAACTTAACTTGTCATTAAAATTACTTAATAAACTAGTTTTTCATTTTTTTATTCAATTTATCTCAGATTTCTACTTGTGATTATTAAAAAATGTAGAAATTCGATTATAATAAATGTTGAAACATCATAAACAATAATTATTCAACAATTATTAACTTCAAAATATAATGATAACCAATAAAGTGCTCTTTTTTTTATGCAACATAGTGTATATTGTATTAATTGTATAGTAATATATATAAAGCTGAACAGTCTGTAAGTTTGTTTGTATGTTTGAACGCGCTAATCTATAAGTAACGCCATTTGAATAGTAATTAGTTAACGCTTGTTACCCATTAATTGTTCACAACCACAACACAACGCGTCCCCGTTATCAGAATCTGGTGAGAGCCATACAGTGTTCCAGTTACATCGTAGTGGCGATAGCAGAGATGTGGTGCGACCGTGCGAGCCGAGATCTAAGATAACATTGTACCGCATTTTATGGGAAAAGATGTCTCTCTCTGCTCTCTCGCAATGTTAATATTGTAACGAATAGGTACTTAAATCGCACAAATAAATACCTAAACACATCAAGGTCGATAGACGTCTCTAGAAACATCCAGAGAGAATCAAGTACAAACGAAAATGGACCGTATGTGCCTAGCCATAGGTACCAAAATCGGGCGCAGTCGGTGTGTAGGTATTTGGCACCGAGCCGCATCGAGACGCGTCTACAACTCTGTACAACAATCTCGGCGTTTCTCGAATGTTCGGAGGGCAATATAAACAGAGGATCGTCGCCGGGAGGACACAGTGCGAAACACAGTGCGAATCAGAGCGATCAAAGCGAAACAGTGAAGTGGAATTTAGTGCGACTAAGTGTTATTCTATAGTGTTTAATTATTTAACTGTATTTTTGTGGTGTTAAAGTAAAGTTTGTCTATTTAATCGGTATTTTAAATCTCTTCGAACCCTAGCTCGTAACAAATTGGTGTCAGGAGTGTGGGATTCAAAAATGCCGATTACACCACGTGACTCGTCGTCATCACGGCGACCCAAAACACGACAAACTACTGCTGGACATCACGGCGAGGAGGTCGACGAGGCTGCTGCTGCTGGAGCCGCTGCTGGTGCTGCTTGGACTGCTGGGACTGCTGCTGGTGGTGCCGGAGCTGCTGCTGGAGCCGCTGCTGGTGCTGCTGGGACTGCTGCTGTTGGTGCTGGAGCTGCTGCTGGAGTTGATACGGGTGCTGCGGGTTCTACGGGTGCTCCCCAGGCATTGGATATGGGGATGCTGGTTTGGCTAATGGAGGAGCAGGCCCGACGTCAGGAGCAGCAGGCCCGACGTCAGGAGGAGCAGGCCAGGCGTCAGGAGGAGCAGGCCAGGCGTCAGGAGGAGCAGACTCGGCAGCTATTGGAGGAGCAGGCCCGACGTCAAGAGGAGCAGGCCCGACGTCAAGAGGAGCAGTCTGCTAGCCTAAAGGAGCTGCTTTCAGAATCACTGGGAAAGGTGACTATGGAGGTGAAGCAGCTACAGAGGGTTACAGACATGCACGAGGAGAGAATCGAAGACCTTGACATCCGGTACGAAGACCTCAAACAGCACTATAAGGATCTCCATAAGGAAATACAGACAAGGATGAGCGGAGAAAAGGATGCAAGACTTAACGACCGCTACGGAGAGTTGGACAGCCGATGCGAGAGGCTCCAGAATGAAGTAAGGAAACTGAAGCTGTCCGCTCCTGTTTCTGGAGGCGCCATCGTCTCCGGCCCCCGAGTCAAGGTGCCGCCGTACGACGGGACTACGTCCTGGACAGCGTACAAATTGCAGTTCCAAACGGTCGCCTCTGCCAACGGCTGGACAGACGAGCAATCTCTGACCGCCTTGACAGTGGCTTTAAGGGGCCGTGCACTATCGGTTCTGGAGGCCTCTCCAGACAGCTGCACCACGTACGGGAACCTGATCGAGGCAATGGACTCCAGGTACGGCGACAAACACCTGGAGCACGTCTACCGAGCGCAGCTGAGGGACAGGACGCAACATGCTGGTGAGAATCTGCAACAATGGGCTCTGGAGATCGAGAAGATCGTGAGGAAGGCGTACCCATCTGCCGGACAAGAGTTCATTGCTGCGAACCTCGTACAATCATTCATCGACGGCATCCGCAGCATGGTAGTAAGAGCTGCAGTTCGACTGGGCCACCACAGCACCTTGAAGGATGCGCTAGCCCATGCTCTAGAGGTGGAAGCCGTGAGACAGGAGCCTCGTTCTCAGCGATTGCGACAAGTGGCGGAGGAGGCCACTCCAACAACGACACCTGTAGCAGAGAGGCGTAGCTACTTACCCCGCTGCTTCTACTGCCACAAGCTGGGGCACCTTAAAGCTAGCTGCCCGGCGCTTAAGCGACAAGGTACGGATCAACGAGTGACGAAACGGGACGTCGGAGCTGATGTCCGTGCCGTAACTACCGAGCTTCGGAGAACAGCCCCAAAAGTTACCATCCGACAAGTTTTTGACGGGAACAGTCTGGTGATCGCCGGCAAGGTCAACGGGACGCCATGTGAGATGACGAACGAACATCGACGAGGACGGACGCATGGCAACGCTGACGCACTGTCACGCAGGCCGTGCCCTGAAGGTTGTAAACACTGCTCGAGGCGTGAAATCAGTGATTCTGTCATCAAAGTGATTACGACTAACAACCTTAGTGACGAATGGGCGAACGAGACGACGAGAGACGAGCAACTCAAAGATAACAACTTGGCGCCGATAATGGAATGGAAGACGCAGAATGTTCCAAGGCCCGGCTGGAATGTTGTATCAGCCATGAGTTCCACCACGAAAAGCTACTGGGCTCAGTGGGAAAGTCTAGTGCTGCACAACGGGTTGCTGTACCGCAAGTGGGAGTCGCCAAGTGGACAGGAGACATTGATGCAGCTGGTGGTGCCTAGGTCAAAGGTGCGCGCAGTGCTTGAGTCCGTGCACGATGGATCCTCGGGAGGACATCTGGGCATGAATCGAACCCTGGCGAAAATCAGGAAACGATTTTATTGGGTTCATTGCCGGCAAGATGTCGAGGATTGGTGTCGCAAGTGCACAGTATGTGCGGCCGTGAAGGGACCTACGACACGTACGAGAGGACGTATGCAGCTGTACAATGTTGGCGCTCCATGGGAACGAATTGCGGTGGACGTTGCTGGACCGTTCCCGGCCACTGAAGACGGGAACAAGTACTTCATGGTCGTGATGGACTACTTCACGAAGTGGCCGGAGGTCTTCGCAATTCCCAACCAGGAAGCGACAACAGTGGCGACTAAGTTGGTCAACGAAGTATTCTGCAGGTTCGGGCTACCAATGGAGATACATTCTGATCAAGGGCGTAACTTTGAGTCGCAGTTGTTCCAGGAAGTATGCCGTCTCCTGGGAATAAATAAAACGAGGACTACGGCGTATCATCCACAGTCCGACGGAATGGTTGAAAGGTTCAACCGCACTTTGGAGACTCATTTGGCGAAACTGGTTGAGGATCACCAGAGGGACTGGGACCGATATATTCCCTTGTTCTTGCTCTCATATCGATCCGCAGAGCATGAAAGCATAAAGGTGACTCCTGCTTATGCCAACTTTGGGAGAGAACTCCGACTACCAGTTGATCTCCTGACCGGCGGACCTCCGGATGCGCCGCAACCTGTAAGTGACTACGTATCGAACCTGAAAAACAAGATGTGCGACATACATGACCAGATTCGTCAGAGCAGTCTTGTGGCCAGTACAAAGATGAAGACCAGGTACGATAGAAACTTCAATAGTAACGGTTTTGACGAGGGATCGTTGGTGTGGCTGCACAACCCGAAACGCCGAAAAGGCAAATCTCCCAAGCTGCAGAACCGCTGGGAAGGTCCGTATAAGGTCATCACGAGGATCAATGACGTGACCTATCGGATCCAACGATGCCCGCGTGGGCAGTTAAAGGTTGTCCACATTGATCGACTAGCCCCTTACAAAGGCTCGAATATTGCTCGGGACGAGCAAGTCTAAGCGGGGGGCAGTGTAACGAATAGGTACTTAAATCGCACAAATAAATACCTAAACACATCAAGGTCGATAGACGTCTCTAGAAACATCCAGAGAGAATCAAGTACAAACGAAAATGGACCGTATGTGCCTAGCCATAGGTACCAAAATCGGGCGCGGTCGGTGTGTAGGTATTTGGCACCGAGCCGCATCGAGACGCGTCTACAACTCTGTACAACAATCTCGGCGTTTCTCGAATGTTCGGAGGGCAATATAAACAGAGGATCGTCGCCGGGAGGACACAGTGCGAAACACAGTGCGAATCAGAGCGATCAAAGCGAAACAGTGAAGTGGAATTTAGTGCGACTAAGTGTTATTCTATAGTGTTTAATTATTTAACTGTATTTTTGTGGTGTTAAAGTAAAGTTTGTCTATTTAATCGGTATTTTAAATCTCTTCGAACCCTAGCTCGTAACAAATTGGTGTCAGGAGTGTGGGATTCAAAAATGCCGATTACACCACGTGACTCGTCGTCATCACGGCGACCCAAAACACGACAAACTACTGCTGGACATCACGGCGAGGAGGTCGACGAGGCTGCTGCTGCTGGAGCCGCTGCTGGTGCTGCTTGGACTGCTGGGACTGCTGCTGGTGGTGCCGGAGCTGCTGCTGGAGCCGCTGCTGGTGCTGCTGGGACTGCTGCTGTTGGTGCTGGAGCTGCTGCTGGAGTTGATACGGGTGCTGCGGGTTCTACGGGTGCTCCCCAGGCATTGGATATGGGGATGCTGGTTTGGCTAATGGAGGAGCAGGCCCGACGTCAGGAGCAGCAGGCCCGACGTCAGGAGGAGCAGGCCAGGCGTCAGGAGGAGCAGGCCAGGCGTCAGGAGGAGCAGACTCGGCAGCTATTGGAGGAGCAGGCCCGACGTCAAGAGGAGCAGGCCCGACGTCAAGAGGAGCAGTCTGCTAGCCTAAAGGAGCTGCTTTCAGAATCACTGGGAAAGGTGACTATGGAGGTGAAGCAGCTACAGAGGGTTACAGACATGCACGAGGAGAGAATCGAAGACCTTGACATCCGGTACGAAGACCTCAAACAGCACTATAAGGATCTCCATAAGGAAATACAGACAAGGATGAGCGGAGAAAAGGATGCAAGACTTAACGACCGCTACGGAGAGTTGGACAGCCGATGCGAGAGGCTCCAGAATGAAGTAAGGAAACTGAAGCTGTCCGCTCCTGTTTCTGGAGGCGCCATCGTCTCCGGCCCCCGAGTCAAGGTGCCGCCGTACGACGGGACTACGTCCTGGACAGCGTACAAATTGCAGTTCCAAACGGTCGCCTCTGCCAACGGCTGGACAGACGAGCAATCTCTGACCGCCTTGACAGTGGCTTTAAGGGGCCGTGCACTATCGGTTCTGGAGGCCTCTCCAGACAGCTGCACCACGTACGGGAACCTGATCGAGGCAATGGACTCCAGGTACGGCGACAAACACCTGGAGCACGTCTACCGAGCGCAGCTGAGGGACAGGACGCAACATGCTGGTGAGAATCTGCAACAATGGGCTCTGGAGATCGAGAAGATCGTGAGGAAGGCGTACCCATCTGCCGGACAAGAGTTCATTGCTGCGAACCTCGTACAATCATTCATCGACGGCATCCGCAGCATGGTAGTAAGAGCTGCAGTTCGACTGGGCCACCACAGCACCTTGAAGGATGCGCTAGCCCATGCTCTAGAGGTGGAAGCCGTGAGACAGGAGCCTCGTTCTCAGCGATTGCGACAAGTGGCGGAGGAGGCCACTCCAACAACGACACCTGTAGCAGAGAGGCGTAGCTACTTACCCCGCTGCTTCTACTGCCACAAGCTGGGGCACCTTAAAGCTAGCTGCCCGGCGCTTAAGCGACAAGGTACGGATCAACGAGTGACGAAACGGGACGTCGGAGCTGATGTCCGTGCCGTAACTACCGAGCTTCGGAGAACAGCCCCAAAAGTTACCATCCGACAAGTTTTTGACGGGAACAGTCTGGTGATCGCCGGCAAGGTCAACGGGACGCCATGTGAGATGACGAACGAACATCGACGAGGACGGACGCATGGCAACGCTGACGCACTGTCACGCAGGCCGTGCCCTGAAGGTTGTAAACACTGCTCGAGGCGTGAAATCAGTGATTCTGTCATCAAAGTGATTACGACTAACAACCTTAGTGACGAATGGGCGAACGAGACGACGAGAGACGAGCAACTCAAAGATAACAACTTGGCGCCGATAATGGAATGGAAGACGCAGAATGTTCCAAGGCCCGGCTGGAATGTTGTATCAGCCATGAGTTCCACCACGAAAAGCTACTGGGCTCAGTGGGAAAGTCTAGTGCTGCACAACGGGTTGCTGTACCGCAAGTGGGAGTCGCCAAGTGGACAGGAGACATTGATGCAGCTGGTGGTGCCTAGGTCAAAGGTGCGCGCAGTGCTTGAGTCCGTGCACGATGGATCCTCGGGAGGACATCTGGGCATGAATCGAACCCTGGCGAAAATCAGGAAACGATTTTATTGGGTTCATTGCCGGCAAGATGTCGAGGATTGGTGTCGCAAGTGCACAGTATGTGCGGCCGTGAAGGGACCTACGACACGTACGAGAGGACGTATGCAGCTGTACAATGTTGGCGCTCCATGGGAACGAATTGCGGTGGACGTTGCTGGACCGTTCCCGGCCACTGAAGACGGGAACAAGTACTTCATGGTCGTGATGGACTACTTCACGAAGTGGCCGGAGGTCTTCGCAATTCCCAACCAGGAAGCGACAACAGTGGCGACTAAGTTGGTCAACGAAGTATTCTGCAGGTTCGGGCTACCAATGGAGATACATTCTGATCAAGGGCGTAACTTTGAGTCGCAGTTGTTCCAGGAAGTATGCCGTCTCCTGGGAATAAATAAAACGAGGACTACGGCGTATCATCCACAGTCCGACGGAATGGTTGAAAGGTTCAACCGCACTTTGGAGACTCATTTGGCGAAACTGGTTGAGGATCACCAGAGGGACTGGGACCGATATATTCCCTTGTTCTTGCTCTCATATCGATCCGCAGAGCATGAAAGCATAAAGGTGACTCCTGCTTATGCCAACTTTGGGAGAGAACTCCGACTACCAGTTGATCTCCTGACCGGCGGACCTCCGGATGCGCCGCAACCTGTAAGTGACTACGTATCGAACCTGAAAAACAAGATGTGCGACATACATGACCAGATTCGTCAGAGCAGTCTTGTGGCCAGTACAAAGATGAAGACCAGGTACGATAGAAACTTCAATAGTAACGGTTTTGACGAGGGATCGTTGGTGTGGCTGCACAACCCGAAACGCCGAAAAGGCAAATCTCCCAAGCTGCAGAACCGCTGGGAAGGTCCGTATAAGGTCATCACGAGGATCAATGACGTGACCTATCGGATCCAACGATGCCCGCGTGGGCAGTTAAAGGTTGTCCACATTGATCGACTAGCCCCTTACAAAGGCTCGAATATTGCTCGGGACGAGCAAGTCTAAGCGGGGGGCAGTGTAACGAATAGGTACTTAAATCGCACAAATAAATACCTAAACACATCAAGGTCGATAGACGTCTCTAGAAACATCCAGAGAGAATCAAGTACAAACGAAAATGGACCGTATGTGCCTAGCCATAGGTACCAAAATCGGGCGCGGTCGGTGTGTAGGTATTTGGCACCGAGCCGCATCGAGACGCGTCTACAACTCTGTACAACAATCTCGGCGTTTCTCGAATGTTCGGAGGGCAATATAAACAGAGGATCGTCGCCGGGAGGACACAGTGCGAAACACAGTGCGAATCAGAGCGATCAAAGCGAAACAGTGAAGTGGAATTTAGTGCGACTAAGTGTTATTCTATAGTGTTTAATTATTTAACTGTATTTTTGTGGTGTTAAAGTAAAGTTTGTCTATTTAATCGGTATTTTAAATCTCTTCGAACCCTAGCTCGTAACAATATGTACAAAGTATCAGCTTATCGGCTATCGAGATTACAAAACTAAAAATCGTTACAAATTGGGAATACAAACAGAAAACGTTAACTCGTGTTCGTGTAACAAATCTCGCTGGTGCCATTTTGGTGGACCAAGTCTTCGTTATTACGGATTAGGCCGTGTGAGAATGGCCGACATTTTAGTTTATTTCACGTTCAAATAATGACACTTGATCAAACTATTATTAATTCTGAAAAAAATCACAGATTGAAACCTGCAATGCATCGCGCTAATGAAAATACTTAATAGATTGGCATATATACAACTTTCCAACGACACGCAATAAACAGTCGATACAACAATAAGTAAATAAATCCCCAAACGGGAACATAACAAGAAATAAGAGACTACGTCATATTGGGTTCTCCAGTAGTACATTTACACGACACACCAACAAGCACCGTTACTCTCGTGAGAACATTATACTATTGTTATAATAAACATTAAAAAACTTGACGTGCGATGTAGAATCATTCATTGTTAAAGGTCCAGACATGCACAAATTACACACGGCTGAAATGACATTTACAAAATGCGAAGTCGCGTCTAAACAGAGTAACGAGGGGCCGCCCGCTGAGTAACACGGACTACCTATATGTATCCCGGAAAGCGGAAAACCTTCTGGATAAATTATATCACATTTAGAGCGGTATTACATTGGCGATCTGTGAGCGTGTTTCCGACGAGGCGATCGGTCAACGCGCACGCCGCGGGCGCGCAACGAGCACTCGCCGTTCGTTCCGCGTGTTGGACAACGTAACATAATGGATTCTGACGAGGAAACACTGCTGTTGGCTTTGTTACTTCGAAGGAGACGAAGACATACAAAACGACGATTTTATGTACTAGTCGGCAGAAAGCGACTATTTTGTGCTTTTTTGTAAAAAGATCAAAAATAATCCTAAAAAAACAATTTGGATGCGAGTGTACAACATGACGATCTATCTGCGCAAACGTTGACCGATCGCTTCGCCACAAACACGCTCGCAAATCGCCAATGGAATAATGACCACACGAGAAGCCGCGACGACTAACTAGTATTTAATAAATAAAATAAAAGGGCGTCGTCTATGATTTCAACATTACCACCAAAATATAAGTGTTTTCCTGTAAATTACAATTTACGCTATACCTACGTCCGTGATTGGATCATCAAACTCTACAAATGTACCTATCTAATTTTAACTTTTTTCGTGCAGTAGATTCGGATACGCTGTGACAGACAGACAGACCCCCTTTTTGACCGCAGTTGTACGGAACCCTAAAAATGTATTGCCCAACATGGGATCATAGTCAACAGTACACGTGGGAGCATTCAGCATATAGACCACTCGACTCTCCGACTCCAAAATAGTGTAAAACCTTGACCTATCTATATTTAATGTTTTCGTACGGTTTCTCTCACGTATCACGTATCAATGGTACAAACAACCCGCTCATTTAGGTAGAATTCCTATTATGTCATGTGGAGTATTGTGGAGGACGACCGTACACCGTACAAGTTAGTTATTTGGCGAGAGACATTGCTCGTAATGTAAGTATCGTTCGAGTGCGACACAATATAGTAGAGCGTTGGGCGAGTTTAATCGTGCAAGTCGGACTCGCACACGATGGGTTCGGTTCCTACACTCAAAAGTATTCACTAAGTTTGATGCATCTGTTTGGCGCAGGAGCTAATTATTAACGCCGAATAAAACACGTTTCTTGTATGGAGACATTTTTTACTTTATTTCATTTTTATTTTATTATTTGTTGTTATAACCGCCATAATAACACGGTTCGAACACAAGAAGATGACTGACGGACGGACGGACAGCGGAGCCTTGTTTCCGTTGTCTCCCTTTGGGTAAAAAAGTGGATACTGTTAGTGGGGTCTCTGGCCACACAAAGACCGTGAAGAAGTGTGTGTTTGATGAAGTATAAAAGTGAAACAGTTCATAAACCTGATATTGTCACGCACTCGTTCCACACGACTTACCGAGAAATAGAAATGTAGAAGACGTGCGCTACTCACGAGTCGCGACACAAAAACTAACAATGCTTCAATACACAACCTAATTGGTACATTGTAGGTAAGCTGCACTGCAACCGCCGTGGAAATATTAAAACAAAATATTCAAAATCTCTGTGAAGAAAGTCACGTCGATCCGTTACTCCGTTTTACAAACAATACTACAAATAGTACAATTGCCAATACGCGTCTTTGTTTTGTTTTTGGACATTTATTGACAACACCAGGTGCACAGATATAGCTGAATATTTCTTGATGTAACTTGGATGTAATATTATCTAAATACGAGTAGATATGTATATAAATTCTAGTGTCACTGATTGACTGACAATCAACGCACAGCCTATACTACTGAAGTAATAAATATGACAATTGGAAGGTATATTCTTTAGGGGGAGTAGAGGTGCACTAAGAAAGGCTTTTCGGGAAATCATCCCCAAAGAGGTCAAAGTGGGGTGTAAACGTTTGTATAGAAAATCATATTCCTTGGTTCCTATGAAGTCGCAGGCAACTTCTAGTACTGATATATTGACTTTGCTGTAGGAGTAACACAATACATATTTCTCTTATTTGTCCTATAACCGCGGGGGAAAACTAGTAAGGTCATAAACATGAAAATGTGATACTGATACATGTTATTAGGTCACATGTATATTTGGATTCTATAGTAATGTTTAGTTTACAGGACACTAACCTGCCTAATAACCTATTCACACTTTTATGTTAGAGAGATTCATTATAAACAACACTTAACATCAAAATAAAATAGATATTAGTACATACCTACCTGTTTTTGAGAAAAATAATGAATCAAAACTTCACACAAAAAATAAAATTGACACATAATGTCCCCAGTTCAGTCTCATCACAACAAAAGCTATGATTTTTTAATTAATTTACAATATAATAGAAGATAAGCGTCATATGGACCAAAAACGAGATTCCTTGATATTATCTTGAGAAGAAACAATCCAAAGTTACCTCTAAAATTACAAATAACCGCTGACAAAAAAAGGACTATACAACATCAGACAATTATCATTTTGAATAATAACTAAACTTGTTTACTTAGGTATTCTATGGTTTGGATTTTTAATACAATAAAAATATGACCTACTTTTAGGATTGTACTAAGATCAGTCTTAATTTAAAAAAAAGTTTGAATTGTTAGGTAGATTTTTTAAATGTATTGTACTTGGAAATATGGTAGTTAGGTTATTATTATCCTCCAGTCATGAGGATGAAACAGGAAACTGTGTGTATTATAAATTGTGATCAATGACTCATTTCACTCACTAGCTTAATCATCACTAATTTACATTGTTAACAGTATTATTATCTTTACTTAAATGTGATAATCATGAAAACTTTCCAAGTGAAAGTGGACTGTCTGAATTGATTTGAAATGTAATAATTATAGAAAAAATGGGTGGATCACTTATCACCTCACAAATTCTATAATAATAAACACAAAGAACACAGTACATAAATGAAGGATAATTTGTGAGCAACAACATGGAACATTGTCTGCAAACTGTTTAGCTACATTACCCACTGGTGATTTCCTCAAGAAAGCTCAGTCTCACTACAATAATACGTGGACAATATTATTATATTATAGTACACCTTCTGTTGCTCCAGGAAGGTCGTGGACAGCCTATAGGCGAGGGTGGCGAACATCCTACCCTACTCCATCACCAGACCAGCAACCAGCAGATCGCACTACGGTCACACAAAGCCAGTCGCGCTCCGGGGGCGTCGTCTATCTAGCTAGTAAACTTAGTAATTACTCACGATGTCTGCCGTCACAAGCTGTCTCGACGAATGATCGCCTTCCGCGACCGCTGTCAGTACCCCTGGTACGATGACACCATTTATTCACCACACAAACAGTAATAATTAGCGAGATATCTAAACTTTATTACTAATGAAACGTCTGCCACATGCGAATATATACGAAAAATAATTTATTTCGTAAATAAAATAATACGAGCAAAAATAGCACAATCTCAAAAGAAGCAATGAATTTATGAAATGAATGAATGAAAAATGAAATGAATGATAAATACAATAATGAATTGAATGAAAAAATTTAATAAAATAATGAAAGAGCCAAAGAGTATTTTAAACACGGTTGAGCGTCGGTTGGAATGACTAGTTGAGGCCATAGAGTACTAAACACATTTTGACAGCGACACTTTCGTTTTCGTTTTCGGTCGAACGAAAGTTTGTCAGCGTTGCCAGTTCACGTGTTTTTGCTTAGATCTTAGATTTTACCGTTAACTTTAAAATCTTAAAGTAAATAAAGTTAAAATAAAAATACGTTGATCTACGAACTTTTCATATGCAATTTTTACAAATTCTACGTTTATTTTAATAATATAAACTTATATAATTTTCTAGACTATAGACTATAGTCTTTTTCAAAATCCGAGTTGGCAACTCTGCACGGCGTACACTCTGCGGCAGCCGCCAAGCAAAGAACTGTGAACGCTATGCCTTTAGCAATAAGTTCAAAATTCTACCAAAACTATTTCCGCTAAGAAACTGGTTTGGTGACCACTGTTCTCTTAAAATGAACCATAATGCTATATACATTAAACTGATATTGTACTGACTGACATAATAAGGTGTAACGTGTGACGTCAGAGTCGATCGGAAGTTGCTTGTGTCAATGTATGCTCCGGATTTGTCTTCAAAACGAAACGTTTATGTCCAACAAAGACCGGCCAGAGAAAGCCCGGGCCGAGAGGTCCGGCCCAATTATGTGCGGGCAAATTCCGTGTACTTGTCTTTGTCCGGCCAAGCAAATTGCTCGGCATTCTTGTGCAGGAAATGCCCAATCCGAGAATGTCCGGCCCAACAATGTGCGGGCAAATTCTGTGTACTTGTCTTTGCCCGGCATAGCAAATTTGCACGCACATTGTTGGGCCGGACCTCACGGCCCCGGGCTATCTCTGGCCGGTCCTTGTTGGGACATAAACGTTTTGGCCTTTTCAAGGCCATTCGGCCGAAACGAAAGAAGTCACGTCAAACATATGCTAACTCCCCGGGCTCCCTCTTTCGCCAATTTTTTCCCCTTTGACCAGTTAAACTGACGTAATAAGTTACTTTAGATTTCGTTGGTATCGTTTTGTGTCGCGAGACAGATCTCTAGGAAAATAGTTAATTGTGATGTTTTAAACGGGAAAGGCGATCTAGGGCGTCAACCTTAGTGTTTCCAATCATTAATTATAATTATTATGTTTGTATTTTAACATAATCATCATATAACGTAAAATCCGTTGCGACAATAAAACGACAGAAAAATACAGTGGTACAGGGGCTATACGCTTCACGTCTCCTTTGCTATATACTCAAAGGTTGAGGCGCTCAACTCCGTAGACAGAGTATAGTAACTCAGTCTACGCTCAACTCAAAGTCACTTCTCGGAGAATGAACGAATCAATCAATCATTTTGCGTCTGTGGCGTAGACGTTTCTGTGGTATACTGACTGGTTCTACCTTTTGTTTGTGTGTGTCGAGGTGTGTGTTGTCATCAAGGAATATACTACTCTCTACCGAGAGTTGTCATCGGTAGAGAGTAGTATATTCCTTGGTTGTCATTGTCAACAAAACTCACAGAGCAAGCAAACGTCGAGCTAGGTTTTACGTGAAACGGAACGTAACCCGTTTTATAAATCGACAAACTGCTTCGAAAAGCAGTGCCAAAAGAAACGGTTTTTTATTCCTAAGGCGTAAATCGTACATACTATATTCATTCATTCAAAAAACCCGTTGATTCGACAGTCTGTACGTACAATATCAGTCTAATATACACTATACAGCGTTATGGTTCATTTTAAAAGAACAGCAAACCAGTTTCTTTTTCAAAACCGCCTCGGAAATATTTTTGGTAGATTTTTTATGGTTAGCATACATACTTATATAGGACCCCCCGCTACATCTTTTTATTTAGACCAGAATGAGGAAACTTAGAACAATTATTTTAGCCATTTATTGTTTGCATAGAAACTACTGTCATCGGTGATGAAAAAGGAATGCACGGCCTGAGAATGTCCAACACTAGAATGCCGAGCAAACTGCGGGGTCGGCCATTATGCTGTTGGACACACTCGGGCCGTGCATTCCTTCCCTGCCTGACCCTGTATGGATTCGTCGGTTTGGCCTTTGAAAGATGTCTCGGTTCTAAATATGATAACACGGAACCCCAAAGTATGTGTTATGCGTGCATGTATCTAATCTATACTAATATTATAAATAGGTACAGTTTATAAGATTTGATGTAGGGGTAATCTCTGAAACTACAGAATCAATTTTAAAAATTATTTGGTTGTACTGTACAGTTGAATCGCCGAAACATGTTTTTTTTAACTGATTTTCCTTCTATGCCAGAAGAATTATTATTTATTATTATTGTTATTATCTATGCGTTCGCTCGTTACATTACAAAAATCTGATTCTTGAAACGGTTAGTCAAAAAAACGACCAGCTCTATTGTACGTACAGTTGAATCGCCGAAACATGTTTTTTTTAAAAAACTGATTTTCCTTTTGGCATAAAACCGTTCGCTCGTTACATGGCAAAAATCTGTTTCTTGAAGCAGTTTGTCAAAAAAACGATCAGCTCTAAAGCAAACAAAACTGAACAAAACAAAAATTTTGTTGTGTCTACCTCCTAATAGAATATTTTTATTTTGTATTTTGTAAATAGTTTTAACAAGTTTGAACTATTAATAAAGAAGAAGAAACACCCAAGCTGCATCATGTCCGGTTCTCGGTTAGAGGCTCAGTGGGCTCCCGCACCTTCTCACGGCGATAAGTTTGTTGTATGGGGCGCCGATATTGCCCTGTACGAGGTGCTTCCACTCAGCGACGCAGAGACCAAGCCCTCCTGTGAGTGAGACACTGCCACATTAATTCGTAGCCACGTTAATATTATATTCTGTATTCATATTGTTTTGTTTTAGAGGTTATGTTTATGTGCACTCTTATAAGAATTATTGTCAGCAGTAGGTTATAACCGCCTAAAGTCCACTTTGCTTCACCAACTTCCAAAGGCCGAGGCGATTTTTTTATAAATATTTAAACTGTCATTGAAACTAAAATACAAAATTTTCTCCAAAATGCTGAATAAGTACTAAAACATTAATATTGTTATCCTCTTGTTACTGGTGAGACTATCCCAGAAGACTAACGCAGTCCATGTTAATTGTGTTGTGTAATATAGCAGTACCGCTGACCAAAACATACATTTTTATAATGAACAATTTTTTCAGCTCTAAAAATATCGTCAAACAGTAGTGCTCAGTTAATAGTATCCCAGAGTGGAACTGGAGTGAGGTGTGTGGATATTTGTGGTGAAGATGGTCTCCCAGATCCTCTCCTGGCTCTGGGGTATGCCACTGGAGCTGTGTCACTCACATCTCTGGGACAAAATGTTGATGCTATGCCACTGACAGGAAAGGAGTTTGGTACATATTTTTATTAATTACCTACTATTTTTACTATGTAACACATACATCTGCTATCCACTAGGAATGTGATCTGGTTTATATTTGTGGATAACCTATGACCCTCAGGTCACCATGTGTCAAATTTTATTATTATAATTTTTCAAATGTCTAACAATATATAAAAACTTTAAAAAAAAAGTCTACAAAAAAAAAGTGTACAAAATATGTTTTTAATAAATTTAATTATTTTTTTTATATTTGAACATATTTTGCACATTGTACAGTACAGACTTAATGTTAAAGTATTATAAATGAGTGTTTGTTTGTTACTTATTGAAATCTGATAAAGTCATAAATAATTATAAGTTCTATTATTTCCAGTGCCCAAACATTCAAGACTGTGTAACTCAGTGTCGTGGAGCCCTATAGAGACCAACATACTAGCTGTAGCTCTAGACAAGCACCGCAGTGATCACTGTATCTTGTTGTGGGATGTCCATAAAGAGTTGACCACCACACCATGTAAATATACAACAAATTTTAATTTAACCTTGAAAGGTGCATGAGTGCAAACTGCAAATACAAAGATTGTCTGATTTTGACAAGACAGTATGAAACATGTCGGCGAATTTAGCATATCACTTTTAATTTTAATTTGTATTGGAAAAATAAAAGTTGTGCTGTTGTAATGTGCAGACAACCTGCTTTCTTTGTGTATGTGGCCTATGACTACATGCATTTTAAAACATAAAGTTGTAATATATAATATTCTGGTAGTTTGTGTAATGAAAATGTCAATTTCAGTAAGTAGCAGCTCTCAGCCCTCAGAGCAGCCCCGACCTCTGGCTGAGATGGGCCTTTCGGAGACTGCTCACAGTGTCACTTGGACTCATAGCTCGGCCAGGACTTTGCTCGCTTCTATGAATATGAAGTATATTAAGATATTTGATTTGAGAGGTATGTCATATTCAGCTTTTTATTTATTCAAACCCTTGTTCAATCCTCACTTGAGTAAACAAAGCTTAGAATGAGAATGCATTAACAACTTGTTTTGCTCTGAAGGACACGTTAAGCTGGTGGTATTGCCTGCAGTTTTGTATAAATGAAACAAAGAGATAAACTTTATTGTGGCTTTACTGGGGTTATTCATTAGTGGGATAATCTGTTGAATAGAAGGAGACAAAAATCAAAACTGTCAAATTATGTCCCCCTTTAAAAGTAGCTTATATGCTAATCCAAAACATAAGCAAGCCAAGTAATTCTCTAAATACAACAATCTTATATTTAATGATACAATGTGAATGTTGACAGATTTATCGAACAAGGCAGTGAGAGTGACCACAAGCCGACACTGTTTTGGTGTGTGTGCGGACCCCACCAATGAGTGGCAAGTGGCCTCTCGCGGGGACACAGTGGCTGCTGTGTGGGATACCCGTAACTTCGACCATCCCTTACTCACCATCATGCAGCCACTCCCCATCACCAAGATCATGTGGTGTCCTACCAGGTATGTAACCTATTTGTGGTGCTTGAAGAGTTGATAGTGCTTCCATTATAACCCTAAGGTTGAGTTTCAAGCTTTGCCGCCACTCAAATTAAGGTAAAATGGGTCAGTAATTTTAAAGTACCTCAAAACAAGACACTCCTGAAAACCTGAGGTGCCTTTTAAGTTAAGGCTCCCTTAAAAATATTTTAGTCTAAATTAGGAAGACAAATTCAATTTTTATTTATTGTTTCACACCATCCACCTTTACTTATCTTTACAATTTGCATTGACATTGCACCGGGCTAGACCCATCAAAAATAAATAATTCCACAACTTGTGTATGAAAGCCTATTTTTTTTTAAAACGAAATAAAATGTTTTTCAGTTCAGTTTGTCAGTTGTTTTAAAAATATTTCATTGAATTCTACGAAAAATTACGATTTTTTACATATCTTCTTTGCTGTATAATGATTACGAAAAATTTACATAGAGCTCAAAATAGACAGACTGGTCTAAATAGTCGCGTCGCGAAGGGCTCTTTCGGCTGGTTGATATTTTTTTATTGTAAAAATCTCTAAAATTTAATATTTAAAACTTATAGACGCAACCTGCTGTGCTCTCTACAACGTGACTCCACCAGCCTCAAACTGCACGACGTGCAACAAGCTCACAGAACTCAAGACACTTCGCTTGCCTTCGAATCGTCTGTGAGTATTTTTCACAGGAAAATAACCCAGGGGAATATGGATAAATAATTTGGTAATGATATATGTACCGCAGGGTGGCGCGGAGACCGAGGCGGTCAATTCAGCGCACGTGGTGTCCCGCGCTGTGTGCGACGGTGCCGCTCCGCTGGCCTCGTTTAGCTGGCACCCGCGACACCGGGCACGACTGTTACTGCTCACAGCCGCAGGTAATACATAATACCAATGTCGGATATTCATTCTAGTTGCCTCTCGCTCACATACTATATTGTTTGAGCAAGACCTCCATACAAGAGACGACATATTAAATCCCGCAATCTGCGCAAGTAGTCCTAATATCATCTCATATGGCAACGATGGTGCCACAAAATTGTCATCTGAACATGTTGTGTATAAGGGACGTCAAGAGCTGCATGTAATGTTTATGATAGGTTATGCTACAGGTGTTTCGACTCGACCAAAGGTTGATCGCGCAAAAAAACAGCGTTGATAGCTTTGTTAAACATGTCACTTATTCGGGCGCCAGTTGCCCTGCCCAATAGCCCCCTCTTTTCCATGCAGTGTCTATAATTATTGAAACTGATTGTCCATTCGTCCACATTCATCAGCACTACACCATATAAAAAACATGTTTTAGTATGGTATACCCCTTGGCATAGACAGGGTGGCACGGGTGGGTAGGGCACGGATCACCCCAGAAAGTCTGGTAACTGGCAATATATCAAACTTGTGTTAAAAATAATTTTGTTCAGAACAAAACTATTTTTCTAGAAAACTAATAAAATTGCCCCAGCAAAATACTAAACTAAACTCTATACTAAAACCTATTTTTTGGGCATTTGGGTGTTGGTTCTCAATTTAAAATCGTTGACAGGCGCGGTGCAGGAGCAGGTGGTGTGCGAGCGTGTGTCAGTGTCGTGGGGGACGGGTACCGGGGGACTGGTGTGGTCGGCGGGAGGCGAGCTGCGCGCGCTACCTGAGCCTTTTTACCTCACGCTGCACGACATCTCTGACGTCATGAAGAAGCGCGCACTCACTGACTATGGACTGAAGGTATACTGACTAATAACTACGTATATAAATAATACGTGTGTCGGCGGACTCGATGGAGGCGAGCTGCGCGCGCTACCTGAGCCCTTTTACCTTTTTTTTCCTCACAGGTTGCCTTACAGCTCCCAAACCGTGTTATCTGTCCCAGGGTACCTAGCGGAAGACCAAGTCTCCCTTTTTTAGCCAATGGTATTTGGTGGGAAAGTCTCTTAAGTGTGGTTTGTCGGATTATGTACATAAGTTTTTTATTATTAAAAAACCCATTGGTACATGGTCGAGATCACACCATTTACTTCCTAATGTTTTCGTTGTTTATTATTTATTTATTTATTTATTTATTTATTTATTTATTTATTATAAATAGCCCAACAACACCTACGTCCACACATATGCATTGTACATTTTTGTAACTTAGTAGACGCAGTGTCAATTATAGGGCTATTAACATTTTTATAACAACAACACAACATTGATAAGAAATAATTTACACAATTTCTAAACTAATAACTAAGAACACTCGAAAAAATCAATTTTTCCAATCGTGGATTGGAAAGTGGCCCGAGAACCAAACACATCTAAGTCGTGTCGCTTGTGCATCTTGTTATACTGTCCGACCATACGGTTAAGAGGAGAGACCAGACCGAGGACCGTTTTGGATCTAGCTAGCAGGAAGGGATCAAATGCGCTAGCTCTGGGATTTCGTATAGGAGCACATAGAAGAAAAAAGCTACACTGCGGACTGCAGTATCTTAAATTTATAAAATGTCTTAGATTGATATTACTTGTTTGTCTTGTACCCATCCCATGAGCCACAATTATCTGTCCATATTAATGATGTATGGTGTTGCAGTCTGACTTGTGGCAGAACGCGGACCTGGCGGATGATGAGGCCCTTAGTAACCTGTGGAACTTCCTGGCTCTCAGCAAGTCTCTTGTCGAGGATGGTGAGTCTTAGTGCATCATGTGCCTTATCAAATGAAACGGCTCGTTATAAGGAATACAAATATATTTTTATATAATTTTAAAATGCTTAGTTTAAATTAAAATCTTGTCTTAAAGTTCTGACTGAAAAAATGGTACGGAACCCTCAGCGCGCGAGTCGTACCTACGTACCTACTCGCAACTTGGACAATTATTTATAATCCTTTAATTTTAAACTTATTTAAAAAATACGAAAAAAGGAATGATACTCACCAGAAAAATCATGTCGATCCCGTAAAAAACAAAAACAAAACTATCCCACGGGAACCATAAATTTTTCCGGGATAAAAAGAAATTTCATCGAGATCCGTTCAGCCCTTGTAGCGTGATTGAGTAACAAACATACATACATCCCCGCAGGTTGTATAAAGACCGGCACCCTGAAGCACCCCGGCGTGCGGAGCGTGCTGCGAGCTGACACTGAGGGCGGGTATCGGTCTGAGGTGCAGTGTACACTGATGCCGGACCTGCCCAACAGACGGGTCACCATCTACAAGTATTTATTGTTGCATGTCATTGTTTATTGTCCTGAAGGCCTGCAATGGGAGATGTGCTGGATAAACAGTGTTGTTTCTGATATCGACGCGCATACTAAATATTGCGCCACCGTACTCTAAAATCTAAAAAACTTTCACCACGTCATTAAAAATGTAAAACTAATAAGAATACGAGCAAGACGGTATTGTTAACGTAACAATAGTTTCTAAGATATCAACAATTTTCAGTTAACAATAAACTTCATTTTGCGGTCCTTGAATTTAAGATTGTGTTTGGCCAATTTTTAAATTGTGAGTGACAGTTTTGTATGTAAAACTTACAATTACATTACTGTAACCCAAATATACCTATGATGTACTGTGTACAGGAGTAACGAGCGCACCCGGGCGCTGCAGCTGTGTAACTGGGGCTGGGGCTGGGAGAACGTGTCTGCGGGGCTGGAGCGGGCGGAGGCTGAGGGACAGTGGTGTCGTGCGGCCGCTCTCGCCGCCTTCCATCTGCGGCTGAGGACCGCGCTCGATATACTGTCGCGAGCGCCCCATCCGCAGGTACACTCAACTTGTAACTTCCTTGGGTTCTCGAACGTTCGACCATGTTAGCATGACAGAAATTGTTCTGTTGTTGTTCATATTCTGTTCAATATGAACAACTGGCTGCAAGTGGACACTGTTGCTGGACCAGAGACGGTCACACCGCAACGTATAAAAAACGTAAAGATGTGTGTTGTTTTTTTAAATTAATAATGTTGCGTAATAAGTAGAAGGACTACCTTGTTGAAGTATATCTGAAGACGGAAGCTAACAAATATAATTGATACTGTAGTGTCGATCTCCCTAATATAACTTATATGTTTGTAGCTGCGCGTGGTAGCTCTGGCGCTGGCCGGGCTGAGCGAAGAGCGCCTGTGGCGGTCATTAGCGGGGGCGGCGGCGGCGGCCCTCACGGAGCCCTACCTACGGGCGCTACTACACTTCCTGGCCGCCACGTCCGCCAGCGGAGCACCGCCGCCGGGCAGCGACATGCAACAAGTTCTCGTGAGTTATTATTGTGTATGAGGCAGAGGCGGTCGTTACTCGTTAGCTAGCTCTAGTACCTAGTATATGTTCATGTATTGTTGTAGAATGAGAGCGAGATGCGCCTGGAGGACCGGGTGGCGTTCGCGTGTATCTTCCTGTCTGACAGCAAGCTGCAGGACTACATCCGGGGGCTGACCGACACTCTTGTGGAGCAGGGGGATCTCTCGGGGATACTGCTTACTGGTAATGTACTTGTTGCTGGTTAGTTAGCAGATTAGCAGCACATGATGGGTACCGCAGTCCAAGTATAATGTGACCCTGGCTAATAGTATCGATAACACATTGATTAGAACGTAGTTTAATCTTTTTTAGACCAAAAAACTAAGCATCACAGTGCAACAAAGTCAGTGAAACGCGCTACTTATTTTGTCTATATCTCTTTAGGATGTGACTGAAATGCATAGCTAAAAGAATCGATAAGATAACCAAAAACATGAGAAAATACGATTTTGTCTTGCGAAAATAGACGAAACGAACTTCGACTATAAAAATTTTCGTTAACAAAGTTTTTTTGGCTTATATATGTATCATTGGGTTACGATCAGAAGGGTCCTTAAGAGATTATCCCTAACGATCTTAGCAGAATAGGAATGTACCTAAATTATATAAGTGCCGTCTTGCTGAAAGTTGCATAAATATAAATGGCTAACGTTAAAAATATTTTCCCATAGTCATCTGGTGGACTACGCGGGACCATGGGTAACGAAGGTTCTTAAAGTATGTCAAATGATCTATTTACAAACTCAAGAAATATGTAAATAATCGCTTAATTATATATAGCCGCAGCATGTAACTAGTATGGGATCGTGAACAATAGTTGTGAGCAGCGGTCAATATTGTAACTTTACAGGCGCCAGTCCAGAGGGTATATCTCTGCTGCAGCGCTGGTTGGAGGTAACGGGGGACGTCCAGTCCGCGGCGCTCGTGGCGGCTCGTTCTCTGCCCTCGGACCTGCTGAGGGACCCGCGACCTACACACTGGATAGACAGGTACTTCAGTGTTATTCAGTATGAGGATTTAGTTGTATGATTGTTGCCATATTCCCAGTTACATAGTGATGGATGATATACCGGTATATACAATAAAATACGCTTTACAGTATCACTAGGTACTGTGTGTGAGACACAATACTCGCGCTCTGAGGGTACTGTACCATTTTTTCGGTCAGGACTTTAAGACAGGATTTTTGTTTAAGCTTTCCTGTAAACTATTAGAAAGGCTAAATAATCCCTAATTTTTTAAAATTTTAGACTCAGTAGTTTCATAGATAAAATTTAAACTACCTACGCATTTTAAAAGTTATAAAAAATATTTTTGTATTCGTTATAACGAGCCTTTTCATTTTTATTTTACTGACATATTAAAACTTACACGCTTGTGAGGGTCAACTCAGCACAATAAGTGCACACGCGTTGCCACCGACTCAGCCACCGACGCACACTGTTATGTTATATGACTATTCGTTTAAAGATACTGTGTCTCTCTCCGCAGTTACCGTTCGCTACTTGACAGCTGGCAGCTGTGGTGGGCGAGGTGTGCGCTCGACACGTGGGTCTCAGCCAGCGGTGGAGCACAGGGAATAGCGGGGGGCGGAGGAGGGGCCGTCTATAGTAGGCAGGTTGGTATTACACTATATATCTACTGTGTATGTTAAGGCTCCTATATACATCTTTCTCTGTAAATAATCCACCTGTGCCAATGTCATTACTTATTCAATAAGTGAAATAGCTGTTATTTTTTCAATGGGTTTTATTCATAATCTTTCACAAAGCTCTTATTTTTTTAAAGCGCTGTTATACCATTAATTACCCTTCAATTAAACGTCTTGCGTTTTTTTTGTAGCTTAATTTTTATTGTATTATTTTTGACCAACAAAAAAAACTTTTATATTGAATGATTTTCGATCAAATGAGTATCAGCTGTATTATGTATGATCGTATGTATGATATACGACTACACTACGTCGCAGCCTAGTCTGCACTACTAGACTAGTATATATGGTTGTGTCAGGTGTGCATCGCGTGCGGCTACTGCGGCAAGACCGTGTCGTCCCCGGGCGGCCCCCCGCGTCCCCGCCCTGCCTTCGCCCGCTTACCGCCGCCCGCTGCTAAGATGAAGGTAACATTACAATACGACATCCTTATATATCCGATCCTATCAAAGAACCTCAAACCCTACTATTTCATTTTTACTAAATTTATAAAAAATACTAGCTGAGAGGCAAATACAACCGGTGAAGATAAGTCATGGAATTGAAAATGGTGATTTTTGTAAACTTTGAGCAAATAGGGAATCGTCATTTTGAGTCCCATTGTTGTAACGTTTCAGCAAATAAGCGCGTGTCCCCACTGCCGCAAGCCGCTGCCGCGCTGTGCTGTGTGCTCGCTCCACCTGGGGACGGGCGCGGGCAGTATGGGCGGGGCCGGCGCTCTGTTCCCCGCCTGGTTCACGTGGTGTGTGGCCTGTAGGCATGCCGGACACGCCGCGCATCTGTTGGAGTGGTTCAAGTACGACTTTATTTACTAACTAGCTTTTTCCCTCGGTTTCACCCGCATGTAAATAGAATATCCCGTAACGCCTCAGAATGAAAATGGCAATGATTGGTGATGTTGCTATATTTAGTTGGCGCTTTCTTACGTCATACAAAATTGGTCTTCACTAAAAGCCCTTTTATTTTAACAGGATAATATATAACTATTTCCACCCTGAATGATTCTAAATAATCAGATGAGTAGATTACCTCCTTCATTGAAACTTACAAACTTTACCTCTTTATATTTTAGTGGGAGTTCCAATATACACTATGTTGCAAAAAAAACTAGCACTTAAAACATTATTGGTTATCATTATATTTTGAAGTTAATAATGTTAAATAATTATTGTTTATGATGTTTCAACATATTATAATCTATATTCTACATTTTTTAATCATCACAAGTAGAAATCTGAGATAAATTGAAAAAAAAAAATGAAAAACCAGTTTATTCAGTAATTTTAATGAGTATGAAGTGACAAATTAAACTTAAATTATTTTTTTAATTAATCTTGTTTAAATGAACCTACACAAAAATCAATATTGAGTATGTCCACCTCTCGCAGTTATGACAGCTGCTATTCGTTATTTCATCCTCCCGATCAGGTTCTTATGGTATCTTGTGGTATCAGTTCCAATTCAGCCTGAATCACAGTTTTTAACTCTGTGGCATTTTGTGGAGCTGGAGTTACAGCTCGAACCCGGCGTTTTAGTACGTCCCATAGATCCTCTATAGGGTCGAGGTCAGGACTCCTCGCTGGTCAATCCAATCGAGGAATACCAACCTCCTCCATATAGGCGGATACTGCAACGGCACGATGAGGACGAGCATTATCATCCATAAAAATGGACCTGTCTCCCATAACAACCAATGCAGGTTGCACATGTGGAACGAGAATTTCTGAGATATAGTCATGTGCATTAAGTGCCCCATTTGGCAAAAAACTAACTCCGTACGAGCTTCGGAAGTTATTCCTGCCTAGAACTTGGTCCTCTAGCGGGTCTGTGAGAATGTATGCCTACTTCGATAAGTATCCTCCATTTGCTAACTCTCACCAATCTCACTTCTTGTAGGTGCTTTTTAAGATAATTGTAAGATTTTCGTCGATTTCTACGAGCTTGACTGACAAGGAATCGATCATCCCTCTGCTCCGTACATATTTTTCTGTCAGAACCAGGCCTTCTACAGAGAGAATCAGTCTCTTGGAACCTCTTCCAAATCCTTTAAACTTTAGAACGTGTAATTCCAAGCCGCCGTGCCACATAACATTGGTGCTCTTAAGTGCTCGTTTTTTTGCAACATAGTTTATTTGTTACAGAGAACACTCCGAGTGTCCGGTCAGTTCGTGTACATGTCGGTGCGCCACCCTGGACCCGCCCGGGTCACTCTAGCACGCGGGAGCTCTTACAGGTTATGTTGCTACCTGTCACCAAATACTATATTATTATAACATAAATAATATGCGCGGCTCAGTATTACAATGTGTGGCGCCATCTGTTGGTAATAAAGTAACAATTCCAATTTAAGACAAATAGGTAACTCCATTGGATAGATGGCACCAGTGAGTACTTACCTTAACATCCGACCGCGCCGACAACCGCCGGCACGAGCACTTGCGCGTCATAGCCCCTGCGTATGTCAGGCCAGTAGATGGTCTTCCGTTACCGCGGGAGCTACTCAAGAGTCCCCAGTTGGGGGACCAACTGTGTCCTAAGTGCCAGGATAATAGGGAGCCACAGGCCACCTTGGTGCACTAGGTGCGCCTAAAGAAGACGCCGAGGGTTCGATGCCCCTTAAGCCGGCGCAAAGAGTTATTCCTCGGCGCCTCGAAGACCTTCACTGACTGACCTTAAGAGTGTAGTGTACCGCGTCCATGTCCATACAAACGGAGAAAACGTTTTACTACCCCTAAATATCATTTAATTTTAACGATTTTGTAATATGTTACTGACATAATGAAAAACTACGTACGTATTTTTTCTTTTTTTCAAAATTCGTAATAGGTCAAAAGTTATAAGCCCCTCAAATCTCGGTTTTTTTGGTTCATAACTTGCTCGTAATAAACCGTCTGTATTTGAGAAACAAAGCAAAATTTCAAAAAAAGCAAAACGTACGTACGTAGATTATAATCTGCTAAAACGTTTGACACCAAAATTATAAGGTTTCGTTATAGTTTAGTAGGTGTAAATCGTTTTCCCCCAAAACGCAATTTTCAACGAAGAACATACCTACGAACACTCACGAGCTGCAGTGCTCTCTGTCGCACTGATGCCCGGGGGAAGAGCGCGCTTGAGACAGAATATGATTTTCTAAATACCTATTTCGCTGCGTACGCTGAGCTACACGATCCTCTTAACATCCACATTTTGAAGAGCTGTTTGTCCCGCCGTGACATGATGCGGAATCCAGTTTAATCTCGTCCGCGCTGTGATAATTGTGATTAGTCAGTGATTAATAGGGCATACCACGGTCGGCGGGAACATCTTAGCTGACGATTAATCGGCATATTGTTACGTGACGTCTATAAAACTTGACATTGGCGGAATTATCAATACCCTGATGGAGCCAGTATACAAAAAATAGAATAGAAGAGCTGCACATATTATATAGTATTTGGTGTCAGTGATGTATATAATTATAGTTGGAGTAGGTGGGGGTAGAACCTATATTATGCTGACCTTGACCGATGTCTGCAATTGTACTATATTAAATATAAGGAAGATTCCTATTTTTATCAATATTTCTAGTCAATATTTGTTGGCTTTTGTAGTTAAATGGTGTACATGTGCATAGTTATAATTAAGTTTAATTTAAGAGATGTTCTATTTTTATAATGTGTACAGCTGGGTGAGCATATATTTGACGCGACATCTTTCGTGTCGATTGAAAGGCCAAAAACGTTTTCGGTACAGGACCAGCCAAGGAATGCACGGTCCGAGATTCTCCAACACTAGAATGCCGATCAAATTTGCTGGACCCGGCAAAGACAAGTACCTACACAGAATTGCTCGCGCATTGTAGGGTTGGAACGTCTCGACCCGTGCATTCCGTGGCTGGCTCTTGTACGGACATACGAAAGATGTCACGTCAAATATATGTTCACCCCCCAGGGATCATATTTGATATAAATAAAAGGACTGGCATGATTCCAAATATATACATTTATTAAATAATTATTTCTTTTGTATTCCAATTTAACAATAAAATTCTTAAAGAAACAACATTTGTTTTTAACCTTCATAATTAATATATATATATATATATATATAAAGGATCGCATCCCTCTTAGGTACAACTAGTCACTTAGCGAGTACGTATATAATACATACAGACAGCCATCTTACAAAAATATATAATCTATTACTCGCGTGACGCGCGTTGTGGTCACGTCTTGTACGTCTGGCAACGTGGCAACGTGGCAACAACACTCAACAAGGGACAAGATGAACATTTCAGCTAATGTACATTTATTATATAAACGACAAGTAGTATAAAACACCAACAAAAGTTCATTGTATCACTTTATAACTCTAATATCTAGTACATTCACTTATTTCTTCATATATATATAAACAATACGACAGGCCTTTAATATCTCTTAACATCCTAGTTTAAAGCTCTACAAATATAATCCGTCAACTTTCAAGACAAATTGAACATTACAATAAACATTCCTTCAAATCGGACAACAGATACAATCGAGTCGTTAAATGCTTTGACGTAACGAGAAGACAATAAATATGATCACGTACTGTTAGCTGGCAAGAGACCCCGCAGGCCCGCCGGCCGCCGGCTCCCGGCTCGGGAATGTATCACTTATTGTGGCACGCGGCTTCACTTGTCCTCGTCCTGCTCCATGGGCTCGGAGGAGGAGCGCGAGCTGGCCGGCGACCGGGGCCGGTGTTGGTGCATCGACAGAGTGGCCATAGCGGCCGCGGTGTCGGCGGCGTCGCGCTCTGTCTGGAGGGAGCCCAGTCTTGCGGCGCTCGCTGACACGCCCACTAGCGCGCTGAACCGCTTTATCTGGAACGGGCATACAACATGTTGACTATTATACGTACCAGCTGTTACCGTTGTTCGTAGTGTCGGTAGAGATGTAGAATGTAATTACCGTGGGCCAATGTTGCGCCTGGATGGCGATCGTTTTGTGGAGCGTGTCCTGCGCGGAGAGAGCGGGCGGGCGGGACATCTCGGAGGGCGCGATGGG
The DNA here is from genome assembly GCA_963924495.1 of Nemapogon koenigi. Taxonomy (NCBI): domain Eukaryota; kingdom Metazoa; phylum Arthropoda; class Insecta; order Lepidoptera; family Tineidae; genus Nemapogon; species Nemapogon koenigi. The sequence continues at coordinate 293,791 of OZ004642.1, forward strand.
CGGCAGCTCGTCTCCCAGTAGAGCTCGCATACACTCCGCCGCGCAGTCGCACATCGCCGGGAGGTCGTACCCGCCTTCTAGTGACAACACTACCTGTAACAGACAATGGGGGGCGCTCGTTGTGACATACATAATATATACTAACTGACAGCTATACAACATGTGCGTCTATTAATGTTATATACCTTCCCGTTGGCGAGCTGCATAAGATCGCGCGTCATGTGCGCGAAGCAGGCGGCGCTGACCTGGTACCCGCCCAGCGGTGCCGGATGGCCTCGCGCGGCGTCGAACCCGCACGAGACCAACACCAGCTCGGGGTCGTACTCGCGCGCCACCGGCATCACTACACTGCGGAAGGCGGCCAGATACTCTGCATCGCCCAGCGGAGGGTCCAGCCCGCCCGACCAGGCCACGTTCACGTTGTACCCGAGGCCGGGTCCGCTGCCGCACTCCGCAGGCGCCCCGGTCCCCGGGAAGAAGTTCCCGTCGTCGTGACGGTGCAGCGACACATAGAGCACGTGCGGATCGTCGTAGAAGATCTGTTGTGTCCCGTTACCGTGGTGCACGTCCCAGTCCACCACCAGCACGCGCCGCACTCGCAGTCGACGGTGCAGCAGCCGCGCCGCCACCGCCACAGAGTTGAAGAAACAGAAGCCCATCGCCTGTCCGGGCTCCGCGTGGTGTCCGGGCGGCCGCACGACCGCAAACCCGTTTCTGAGCTCCCCGCGCGCCGTCCGCAATGCCAGGTCGAGCACCGCGCCGGCCGCCATGCGCGCCGCTGCCGCCGTGTGCTGCTCGGACCAGGCCGTGTCGGAGTCGACCCCGAGTCCGCCGCACGCGAGCCGCACCAGCTGTAGACGACGCGGGTCGGCCGGCCGTGCGCGACCTCCGAACAGCAGCGCGTGTCGCTCCGTGTGCACGGCCTGCAGCTCGTCGAGTGTAGCCTTGCGCGGTCGCGTTCTTTCGGCGCGCGCCGCCAGCCCGGTCTCTAGTAGACGCGCCCACACAGACTGCAGCCGTCCACCGTGCTCCGGGTGTAGCGGACCGTGCGCGCCGCAGCCGCAGCCGTGCTTGAGCATGACGGGGTCGTAAGCGAGCCCGGTGGGGGCCGCCCCGGCCGACACGCCCACCGCCGCACCGACGAGCGGGCTGGACAGCGCGCGTGCTAGCGGGGCTCCGGCGGCAGGAGGAGGTTCTACGCGACGCGACGTCAGGTCTATAACCTCGCCCTCTTCCTCTCGAAGCTGCGCAGCCGCGTCGTGCGCCCGCGTCAACACCTGGAACATTCCGAACGAGATTAAATTGTAAATTCTGTATTTGAAATAAAAAACAGTAAAGAAAGTACGATCACACGTACCGTTTTCCTGATCTGGTCCCGAAGGTAGTTGTGTGCCGGCGGTGCGTGTGCGGGAGGTGCGACGCGCGGGGCGAGCGCGGGGTCTCCGAGCGGGAGGGGCGCAGAGTGGGTGCGTCCGAGCGGCCGCTTGTGCAGCCGGACGGCACACGCGGCAGCGGCGGTCGGCGGGGCCCCTGGCAGGTACGCCTCGGCCTCCGACACGGGCGGGAGGGGCGCCACCGTCACCTGCGCCGTACAGAACTACCTCGGTGATGAGTGGCGAGTTGGTCGCGGCGATGTGCGACAATGCCGCGCGCATGTTGGTACTCACCGAGGGCGGCGGGGCGTGCGGTCGTCCCAGACTGATGTTGGGCATGGAGGGTGACGAGAACAGCAGGTCGGGCGGCGCGCGACAGGCGTCCTCGTCCTCCTCCCGGATGGGGGCGGCCGTCGGGGAGCCGCGCGGGGAGCCCGCCTCGCAGTCTGTGGAGTGTGGACATCAAAAGTGACCATATGTTGTTACATGTTACAAACAGACTACATAACAAGACAATAACAAACAGAGCTAGTTAGTCGACACAATATAATACTCACTGCGATGCTTGGGTCGACCCTTGACCGGTCGCCGGACCAGCGGGGAGGCCCGCCGCTCTATGACGCGCGCCTTCAGCCGCACCTTCAGCATGTTGGGCTCGGACGCTGCGGGTTAGTACACACACTCTAGCTACCGACCACTCACCGTGCGACACCATAGCTAGTGTCGCACAATCAAGATGGCCGCCGTGCACACACGCACACAGGATGCGGTTATTTACTATTACGGTATTTGTATTTGTATAAGTACACTGCTCTTCAATATATATATATATATAGTAATACATTTTATATTAATCATTAAGTTGAAAAGCAGAGTCTTTTAAATGCAATCAATGTCAAAGGAGACAATTTTTCTTTATATAGAGAATAGACCCACTACAATATTACAGCGTTTATGAACACATTTATCATACTTTACTATAATTTCCTTAGAGTATCCAACAAGTTTGTTTAATTCAGCACATTTATGTAGTTGGTCCAAAAAATGGTGTCCTTTGTATAAGTTAATAATGTAGTAATATAGTTGTGTACCTGTCTTCCTAAGTGGGAAGTCCTGTTGCTGCAGCGGTAACGGTAACGGAGCAGGTATGCGGTACGGATGTACTCCGCTCACACTGGACGTTATGGACTCTCCAGACGAAGACTTGACTATACTCCTGAAATACGACCACAAACATCTACATGTCTCTCTTCTTCGTCCGTGGACATTTAAGATGTGCTCGTTATAGGTTTCGTGAAATGCGAAACAGGAAGTAAACAAATTCAAATGACAATCGATTCTTTAGATGTTACACATCATTGGCGACTACTCAATACTGACAATCAACGCACAACCTAAACCACTGAAGATATAGGGGTGTAACCTTTAGAAGTGGACTAACAAAGGGTGTAAACGTCCGAGTAATGTTATTCAACAAACCCGCTATAATATTACTATAAGTAGGTAACTTACCAATTTCTATAAGATGCTGATACAGTTCCGTTGGCGGTGGCGGCAGCTTGCTTCTTTATTAGAAACTCCTGGAACATAAAACATCATATTCTAAAGTATTACTCGCTGCTAGGTCACTTTAGTAACTGATCATGTGGGAATTCAGAATGCACAATCGAGTATCGACAGATTGACGTGAATACTTTTGTCCCGCAGTTGGTTACAATATAATTAAATAAAAGCTCATTATATTGATACATTGATGTATAGACTATGAGCACTTGTGCAGTATTGTGCCTTACTCCTGAACTCCTGACCTGATAAATAGTGTACTGCTGGATACCTGCTGACTGCTGAGCCACTCTTTACAATGCTTCGTCTTTTATATTTCAGATTGGTTTTTGCTCCTATATTTAGTTTAATCTAATCAAGAGCTATATACTCAACAAAACGACCGTGGTGGTAGTTGCTCGGAATGTGTTATTGTTTAAATTGAAGCCAAGCCATCGTACCTGTAGTTTCTGTTTGACCTGCGAGGAGGCGTTGGCGCTGTGGTCGTGTTTCTTCCGCAGCAGGTCCGCGCGGTCTCGCTCGTGCCTCTCGCGCGCCTCCCTCGCCTCCCGCGCCTCGGCCGCCTCCCGAGCTGCCCGCGCCGCATCCAGCGCCTGTTGCTGTTCCCACAACTGGAATATCAGTTTTAGTCCATTCAGGTCTCGCATACCAGAAAGGAGGTCATTACTAATGTCACCCATTTAAAACTGGAGTTATGGCTGTAGTTATACACAAAGGAACCAGTCCACGTGGAAGTGAAACTGAGATATCTGCGTTCAAAGTTGACAAGTTTCTTAGAAGATCAAAGGAAACAAAAACAGCTGTACAGCCGATTTTGTTGCCATTGTTGATTGGTTTATTTTTGGACATTTTGTGGACTGCTTTCTATTTGCATATCTACAGCCAATTGGCCATGCTACATATTTATAATATACTTTTTTTATAATTTGTTTTGAAAATATAGCCCATTTTAAGAAACTAATTTCGATATTTTTGTTTTTTATCCATTGCGTCTATTTTTAATATATTTTACAAATTTTACCCGCGAAAAGTAAACGTGACGTCACAAGAATTTAGAACAGGATTATAATCTTGGCCACTACACATAAAAAGTGACAGTCAATCAAATTAACGTCAAGCAAACGTCAGTCAAGGTCGACTAACCTAAAAATTACTCTTGTTTATATACTCGTGTTTATATTTATTTAAATTTAATAGTTTTTTACAATGGCAAGTAAATAGTGTTTCATCCCGTCATTTCCTAATAACAAAGAAAATAATTACACGTAAAATATAATTTATAAAGATGTCATTCAAAGATTGACGATTGCCCTTTTTTGTAGGCAAAGGTATCATTTTTTCATACTGCTTAAGATGACGTCATACATCGGTCAAATTAAGGTTATTGTTTGTTATTGAATATCTTAAAAAGTATAGACTTAATTTAAAATCTGATAAATAGAAATTGTACTGAAAGCTTATATCTCGAAACGGTTTCGAGATCTTCGTTTCTGTTCAAAAAGTTAGCTTGGCCAATTATAATTGTAGACACCGATCTAGGAGCCTCAATGTCAAGTGTACATGTACTACGTCAACTATAATAATGCCACGAGACAACAAATATATTGTAATATAAAGAGTGCGATTGTAAATAGTGGATTGTTTGTTTGCCTCTCGTTCGCACAGATGGCGTCTTTAACAAATTAAATAAATTAGTCTAATTTTAGAAGAAACATTCAATTTTTATTTTTTGCCATTAGAGGGAAAAACAATCTTCAAAATGGCGTATCGAACATAAACTTTGATACAGAGGGCCCATGATCATGGTCATCTTATATCTGTCAAAAATATGGCATAAGGTGAGTTTATTTATACAACATTTCCTTACCACACAAATTATTGTTATTATTTTAAATTGGATTGAGCCATATTTTTATTATTAAGAGTTCTAAATAGCCATAGTTTCCAAAATGAAAAAGCAATGCTCGTTTTGGAAACTATGGCTATTTAGAACCCTAAATAATAAAAATATGGTTAAAATAATAACTAATATCTAATTTAAAATAATAACTATCAATTGTGTGGCAAGGAAATGTTGTATAAATAAACTCAACTTTCCAGGATTAACTAAGTTTTGGGATATTTTTGACAAAAAAAACAACTTTGAGAAATAATAAAATAGAGATAAGAAATAATTGCAATGTTATTCTTTAGACAGGGCGCCGGGCGTCCCGTAAATACTGCTCCAAACGGGTGATGACCAATCAGGAAGTTTTTATTACGAACAGTTTAAAATTTAATATGAAAAAAATGTTTGAATCTGGTTGACCTAAGTATTAATATCTCTTGTCGTTGTCGCTACTTGTACTGTTGTACAGCTCGAGCGGTCAGTATAATATCTTTAGTAAAAGTGTGGAGTGGGCATGAATGATGCAACGTTGTTGTTTCATTGAGGCGCTATTTGTGTGTGACAGTGTGACAGCATCTTACATCCGTCCGGATACCAAATTGGCAACAGACACTTTTAAATATGTCCGCAAGGATGATATGATAATGCGAATTACAAATATGTAACAACAAAACTTTCATTATTTTGATGAAACTTTAGCTGCTGTGCTACAAATTAATTAACAGTCTAAGACAAGCATACAAATTGGTCGGGGATTTAGGGTCGGTTCAATTTGGAAAAAATGTCTGCCAGCTATATTAGGGTTTTTAGTGCCTTGTGAAACTTGTGAACCATAAGCTTGCCGCGCCCACATTGTTTTCTACTATGATATCAAATTACTTAAAACCGGCTTATGATTGCCCCACACGGTAAATAGAAAATTTAGCGTACATGGGGTATGCTGAGTACATACATATCTTCGACAGATATCGTTAACTATATTCTATTAAAAAAGTCAAAGAAATGATCTCTACCTGCCAGACTTTTCACCGAGGAATAAGCACGCTTTATATATATATATATTTGTGTCTGTGTTGTACCTTGAGATGATGCCGCAGCTGTTGTTCATGCTGCTCGGCCAGCTGCTGCCGCTGTTGCTGGAAGTGCTGCAGCAAGATCTCCTGCTGAAGTTGTTGCTGCTTCTTCAGCTGCAACACAAACAAAGTATAAGCTACAATGCCAACTTGCAAGTGTCAATGAATTCCAAGCAGAATTAAGTCATCACAAATCTCGCATGGCTAGTTAGTAACGAGTTAGAGCGTTGTTATTGTTAGATAGAGAAATGGGACTCACTTGCGCCAGGTAAGTGTTTCCTAATGAATCTTTAGCTCTCTCCGCAAATAGTTTCTTTCTTGAGTTCTGAACAAGGAGAGAGGACAACAATGTAGCTATAATGCAGTGTCTCCCCGGGATACGTTATTTATTTATGTTCGACGAACCGTATTAAAGACAAGCACACGAGGCGACGCGGCCCCGCGCTATTCCTGGCGCGGCCAAAAGTAAATATAACTCGTAGACGCGAGAAAAAAAACTCGTTTCGCGTTCGGAATGCGCAAAAGTCAGAAATAGCTGCCGTCGACGGATGTTTTGCGGAGCTGCCCGCGGGAGTGGGCGATCTACATCATTATATTTAGTAACGTCGACACTGCCTCTACGACAACTATACTACTATTATATAGTATGTAACAAAAACCCTGTCCGATCAGAAAGAATTGGTAAGAAAGCAACGTTGTGCCGGCATTTCAAGTACCAAAAAATAAATACATGAATATGATCTCAGATCGGACAAAGATTTTTTACACTGTTGTATGTGTTCAGCTATCAAACAAACCTCAATATGTACCTGCATGATCTGATGATGGAAGCTGGTGTCGGGAGCTGGCGGTATTGACGAGTGTGGGGGTGAAGGCGTCTGTTGTGGTGACCCTTCAGAAGCGCCCGCTCCCTCGTGCGCCATTTCTGAAAGTACAAGAGCTCACTGTTAACTTGTCTTATAATATGGGGAACAGATATTTAACCTACAACAAAATGTGTTCAGCCATTACGTCGTAATTGAGTAAAGTTCTGTCTAGTTCTGCTTGTTCTACATTCAGTTCAGATGCCTAACTGAATTAAGAAAACTTAATTTTAATGATTGAGTCTTCGAATGTGAAACTGGGGTACACATAAAATAGCAACCAGTCAGAAGCATTTGCAAGAAAAATCTCACGCCTCGAAGAAAAAGAAAACTTAGAAAGACCTAACACCATGTGATTTCTTTATTTTCCAAAGATATCCGGCGACAGAGGAGAAGACTTCCAATCAATACGGCTTTAACATGTCTTCTTCATTTGTAGTTTAACACTTTTTGTGTCAATTAATAAAGTTTTAAAATAAATATTAGGGGTGTGCGAATAGCGTTCGAATCGAATCGAATCGAATATTAATATCGATTATTCGAAATTCTACGAATAATTCGAAAAATTTCGAATAATTCGCGAGTAATTCGAATAATTCGCGAAGTATCGAAATATCACTGGATTTTCTATTGTTTTCAATTTAAATTCCATCACAACAAGTATCAAAATATTTTACTTACGAATAATATACTTTTTGATTTAAAATTAATTACACGGAGAAAACAATTGCTCAATTTTAATATATATTATGTTCATTTCTGTCAGTAACATAAAAAATCTAGATAATATAATATTGGCAAGAGATTAACTTAACTCAAAATTAACTTAGTCATTTTATTCTCTTTAAAAAAAACTATACTAATTGTAAAATGTATATTAATTGTTAATTTTAAATTTGAATATCGAACATAACAAACCCTAAATTTAAAATACTCAAAAATTTGCGAATAATATAACAATTCGCGAATAATTTAGAAAGAAATTCGATATATCCGAAAAAAATCGATACATTCGAAAAACATTCGAATTATTCGAAATTTGTTCGAATTATTCGGGAACTTTCGAATATTAGTATTCGATTCGGAACGAATAATTCGTAAGTTCGAATTATTCGCACACCCCTAATAAATATGTTTTTATACATAATACATTAATATTATATTAGTTTCATGTTATATTATGTTTGCCTTAAGCAAAACATTCAATGTATTAAATCCTAAAATACATTGATAAAACTACTCCTTGTATTGTTATTTATTTCTCATAAAACAGTGCGTCAATGTTCAAATACAATTTTAAATAAAGGATGCTTATTTGTACGTTTCCTTGTATATACATACAGTCTCCTTTTCTAGAGCTGTAGCTAAAATTGGTATAAATAGTTTTTTGGTCAAGTGCGTAGGTACTTTAAAAAAACAATATTTTAAATCGATCCAGTTTCATGTGAGGATTCGTTGTATGGAAATAAAGAAGATCGTGACGGCAGAAGTTTGAACATAATATATTGTTGTTAGATCGGTCCAGCATAGTGTTACCCTCCCTAAGTAAACTATGTAACAGATACAGTGAGAGTAGAGTAGTAAAGTATATATTATTGAAGTGTGTCAGTTGCCGAAGGACGCGGGTGGTAATGTCGGGTGTAGAGGACGGAGGGCGTAGTCGCACTCTATTTCGGGAGAGATATTTATAGACGGCTCACGACAGGGCAGCAGGGCTCGCTACTCGTGAGTCCTGTCGTCTTGGAGGGGCTGAAGGTGGCTGGAGGTGGCTGGAGGTGGCTGGAGGTGGCTGGAGGTGGCTGGAGGTGGCTGGAGGTGGCTGGAGGTCGGAACGTCCTTGTGTCTGCTACCAGCTACGGTTCACTTATTATTATTTAGTATGACTCACACTTTTCAATATTTTAATGAAAAATATGTTTAAAAAAATAAGAGAGGTATTTTTACATAATATACATATATTCAATATTTCAATTTTATTGTAATTATTAGATTTGTAATTGTTTTGTTGTAATGTCTTATTTGGTAAACAAACTTTGCTGCATGTCTTTTTATTGTTAATTTTTTTTAAAACTGTTTAAAAAATATGATTTTTAGTTCTTCAAATATAAAAAGGATTTGAAAAGAATGATATTTACGTTTAGTAATAAGACTACAAAAACGGACCTTACTAGTTGAGTGTGACGTGGTATGCAGACTCGCCCATTACAGACCTGTCCTATAGGTATTTCAATAATTATTAGTTTTACTTTTAGAAGCTTCTTGTTTTATTTTGTTTTGTGGTTTAGAGTTTTGTTTCAAATATAAAGTTGTACTGTATGTTTGTATGTTAGTTGCAAATAAAGATATAAATATACTTTGACCTACACAATATATGTCACACACGTGACCTCTCCGTTGACCATAATCTGAATTAGGTCAATACAAATACTCTGCACTCTATAATAAAATAAATAATGATACAAATTCAGGTCAAAGTTTAGTGGAGGCTAATGCTAATAATCTGTCCTGCCTGATATAACTCGAATACATCTAGACGCCCCATATTCATTAATTAGATGTCTATCAGAGCTAGACTAGAGTACATATTATTTTAGTTTAAAAGTTCAACTTTTAATAATTAATAGCTCGGAGAACAATGTCTAACCTACTTCTCAATTTTGTGCTAGGTAGAGTGTGGACAGATGGACACTCACTATCGCTACGTACGACCGAGTGCTACGAGAAAGCTACGGAGTGCTACGACGCTGTAGCTAGGTAGGTAGGTAGGTACCGTTTAAATATAATAAATGTAATCATTATGTTGTCTCCAGTCTTCAGTTTTCAGATAAACAGATATTTTTCTACTTCAGGTGATTGAACACAAAACGTGATCGTTACGTGCGCGCTATAAATAGATCTCATTGCACAATGAAGAAATAAAATAATAGCTACAAAATGCGGGTCAATACCTACTGGTAAACAATAAGTAGGTATTATCTACATTTACATAGTGGCATTTAGCGAGCATCTCCCTCCCTCCCCCGCCCCGCCAACCCGCCCTCAACTCGCGGACCAAAATAGCCGCCCGAGCTGCGCCACGACAAGTGAAGGCCGAGCTGCCCGTCTCGCTTGCGCGCCCTCACAACACACGAGCCAGAGCGAGAGGTAAACATACACGCGCCTTGTGCCGGTTAAAAATAGACGCGCACGCGAGTCGCGGAGCGCGAGAACTGCGACGTTCGCGGAAATGATGGTGTGGTTGTGGCTCATCATAGCTGGCTACACCTTTATATGCCACCGTGCTGTCACTTCTTTGTACTCTTTACATTGCTTAATGTTAAATTTGAACATTACCATGACCTATAAACTTTTTTTTTCATGATAGAATGTAACCTAATGATGCCGCGGGGCACAGAGCGACGCATCACAGCGCAACGAACTCAGTTTTACGCGCGACTTATTTTGTCTATATTTCTTTAGAATAGGTATAGCCCAATGATATACTATATAAACTGTATAGCCTCAAAAATCTTCGGCTAAGTAAGGAAGACTTTGTCTCCAGCTGGATACCCTGTGGCCTTTTTTTCTTTAGAAACATGTGAGATGTGAGGGAGATGTGGACTGCTATTAAAATCGACAAGATAACCAAGGATAGGATAAGATAGACCAAGATTCACGTACCAGAAACATGAGAGAGTAAGATTTCTCAACAAAACCTGTCTTTCGATAACACAAGAAACGGACTTCGGCTATCGGAGTATTATACAAAAACTATTAGAAAAAGCAAGTTGTAGTTAATGTTTTCTAAAAACATGAAATTATCTATGAAATAAACTAAACATAAAACAATTAGAATTGCAAAGTCGGTTAAGAATACGCGAAAAATTGAGGACTTTCAGGGCTTCGTTAAAATTATGTGTAATTAAACTGATTTTCTACGAGTATCTTTATAATCTTAATTTCGAACCAATCGCGTAATTTACGGATAGCTGCAGCATGTCATCACTCGTTCTTTATTATTATCCATCTTGGGTTGTTTCATACATATTATAAAATGCAACGTCTCTCCGTCTGTCTGTCTGTCTGTCTGTTAGTGACCTTATATTTCAAAAACTACTTCCGATTCACGTGTTTCTGTTTAAAATTATAAATGATAGATCTGTTCAGGTTCACTGGCCAGGTCAATATAAATGATAGATCTGTTCAGGTTCACTGGCCAGGTCGTAGACACATTATAAATACAGAAATGGTTTCTTTGTTTGATTGTTTGTAATTGTTTCACGACAAAACTGACTTATGCGTATGTTTGTAATTGTTTCACGACAAAACTGACTTATGCGTATGTGTGTTTGTTTATGTATTTGTTTGTCATTCTATTATGTAGAAACGGATTATTTCTATATACATTTTAGTGTTCACTGACAATTAGCAAAAAATGGGAAATCTGGTGACTTGAAAGACCTCATGATGGACTTTCAATATGCTTGAAAGTTTTATAGAAAATAGAACAACACCTCTACGGGGACATCATTTCATGTCATAACAAAGTGGAGGAGAACTGCAGATGATATTATTATGGGGTAGTGGTTAGTGGCGCTAGTGGCGCTATGCTGAGAAGGCCTACGTACAGCAGTAGACGGACACACACTGAACAATAAGAAGAAAACAAAATATGAAGTTGGTAAGGTAAGCAACAAGAGAGCCAAACAAACATAAAGTCCGCACCGTCTGGACAAAGGCGTGATGTGTTCACAAATAGCTGTCCGTTCTCCACGGTGTTATTTTGGTCGACGATTATAAAAAGCTCAACACAGCGGCCGCGTCCGGCCCTGCACGGTATTTTTGTAACCATCACTCTTTGTTTCAGGTTATGCATCCACAAGCATTAATAGTAAACTTCCGGAGATGTATGAGATGACCAGTATTGACCAGGCGTACAGGACCAGTATGGACAACAATATCTACAATAAAGAGTCGTGGATGGTTCTTGAAGATCTACAAAAAAAATCTAATAAGATCAATATAAAATCCCAGTCTCTGTTGCAAACGCCGTAGATCTAGTAGACTTCAAACTGGTGGAACAACGAATCATTTTATCAAGAGCATGAAGTTAAAAATCCTGCGTCCGTATCATAAGGAAAATCGGAATAACTTGGAAAATCTTGTGGTGAGGGGCAGGGTGGAGGGAAAACGAGAACGGATACCTAAACGATGGTCCGATCAGGTGTTCGAAAACCTAGACGCCTCTATTTTGCCACAGTCCTTCATCAGGCAGAGGACCGCTGAGTTGAGGAGAAGCTGATTAGTCGAGGTCACGATCCTCAATAATAAGAGAGCGACTTTGGAGGATGAATATGTTGAAACGTTGCTGTGACGAGATTAGAAGGATATGTAAAAAAATTAAAGGAAAAGTGACTTTCTTATAATTAAAACTTTTTCACGATTGGAGCATAGAAACCTGAATAGCATTGTGAGTAACATTTTTAGAATGCATAATAAAGGACATTGACAAAGGAGCATAGAAGGATCACCACCATTTAAATGAGTCACAAGTATATAATATAGTTATATTTAGCCACCGATGGTACCTACTCAACGTCCACGTTAACGTCCATCGCACTGTTTATGACAAGGCCTCTCCTTTTACGACGCGCCGTTGTTCGATAAAGCCAGAAATAGACATATTTATTACACGCTTATTATATATACTTATCTTTTATCGAACATTTATATTTGGAAATCTAAGGACAATCATGAAAATACATTTGCGTAGGTGCACTGAGTTGGAAGAAACAAGTCATTTTGGTGATATTTACTTATTTTTAAAAACACACAATTACATAGCTATGTTGTAGAGGTATATATATAATAGTGTACTTCAGCTTACAACATCTTTAACTGTATGTAAATTAATAAAAAGTTGTTATTTTCCCTCCAGTGGATCACACCAAATAAAAACATAAAAGTGTTCAAAACAACACAACACACACACACACACACACGAAATCAAAAGTAATAACAATAGTACAATGTCTATTCCCGTATAATGGAGAGAATACCCCATTGCAAGCTCAACCTGTTTATACAACCCTTAAATAGAACACCTCCCCCGTCTCGTTGTCTTCTAAATACAGACAGACACATTCCACTTATAAATAGCCGATCCTAATTCTAGAGAAGACACAGAAGCCCTCGTGTACATCAACCTGTTTGTGCCCAAAATAACTCTCCATCGAAGCGAGGCGAGAGGGGGGCGAGCAAGAGCTCTTTTCCAACATATTTTTGGCTCGGTTGCGTTGGCGAAAAAATTGTGGCCTGACAAATGTCAAAGGTGGCGCGGAATTAAGTTCTAAAATGATGGCGCTTATTCAGGGCGAACAACAATATATATATATAGAACGAAACTCTATTTTATGAATTCAAACGTGTAGTGGCCAATTACAGACAATTTTAGAGCCGCCATATGGTGCTCAATTGGTTACCATAAACTAACGCATTCATGGGGTTTATTTGGCAAATTAGTTGCAGTTGCAGACAGGCACATTGTGAATCATTTCATCTTCAGATAAGTGTCGCTGGTTGAGGTTGTATTCCGAATGTAAGTAAATAAAACTCTTGTCAATGCAACGTCTATTTATAGAACGTTATCTGCATCCTACTGCCTGCTGCCAACACCTTCTACTGCTGCCCTGCTGCCCTGCTGCCTGCATCACTCGGCCGCTACCAATTTTTATAGAAGGAAAAATAGCACAGCATGTTCTATAACATGGCGATTAAAAATTACTCTACAGTACAATGTGCGCTGATTAAACCTACACGAAATTATTATTTGCCTTCAAATATTCGTAGCTTTGTTTTTTTTTAAATCTACACATTAATATTAATAACTCGATTGACATCTATTTTATATAAATAAATATAATGTATATATGTAATTGCATAAATAGCAGCAAATATATATTTATTTATGTTATGTTTGTAACACGTGATTACATTACCTGTACCTACGGTATAAGCAATGCCAATGGAAGCCAGATATTTGTTTATAAGTAAATATTGACAGTAATATCCATGGTAGATAATAATATTGTACGTACGGCTAATGTGTAATGGTTCCATCGGCTCGAGTAATCATGTCTTTACCTGGAACCATACACATACATACGGATGTCAATTTATGGTGGGGTGTAGCTATTTACTTGCCAATCTTCCCAAAGACTCCACACTTTCACAATCCATAAATCACCAAGTATATGGTAAATGTTAAAATTACAAATCAATTTGTCCATGTGTAGGTGTTGCTGATGATGTTAGCTAATCAAGAATCTCCCTCGTCACGAAGACAAGACAGTTGTGGCATCACAACATTTCGGCGTGTTTCAGACGAGCTATTTGTAGATAACTCTATCGATGCATGTGGCGAATCTAAATTAAAATACTATTATGTCTTCCATGTTAGTACGGGTATGCCTACTTTAGCTTGTTTATTCTATTCTATGTATATATTAGCCATTTATTTACTTTAGATTATGCGATAGATAGATAGAATTCAAACAAAAATTCGAGAAAACCGAAAAATGAGGGACTTGCTAATTGTTGTTATTAAAAATTAACTTATACCTACTTCACTGAAAAGCAAGAACAAATTAAATATTTCGTTTCGCTGTTGAATTTGAAGTAGGTTGGTGCCAAATTAGGCTACAAAATTAAAATAGATTCTAAATCTATGTTTGTAATTAGTTGTCTAGATTAGTGTTTAGCTAGGTAGTTTCTTATTTGGCACCAACGAAATAATTAATTATTTCTTGCTTTTCAATGAGGGGCCATCCATAAATTACGTCACACAAATTTTATGATTTTTTGACCCCACCGACCTTGTCACAGGTGGTCACATTTGTGAGGTGATTTCTCTGTTAATAACATCATAATATAATATCATTACAAAAATAAATCACGAAATCGGCATACATTTCATCGAGTTTAATGAATGAAATTGCCTCATTTAAAATTTCTGAAAACCCACCAAAAACAAAAATGGAACCAAACCCGAAAGAATTCTCTGTAGATTAAAAAAGAAACCATAAAAATCGGTTCACAATTGACGGAGAAATCGGTGAACATACATACAGTCGAACATAGAACCTCCTCCTTTTTGAAGTCGGTTAAAAAGTAATTTGATGTGTAAATAAATAAATATGACAATTGATGAACCTATATTGTTATATATTAAGCAATAAAAATTATTCCTTCGGGTGTTGTGTAACATAATTTTCGCAAATAAACCAAGCGAACAGATAAGAGGTTGACAGAGGTTGTCGCCCTTCCCGTTTAGGGCGATATCATTCACGCATATATTTATTTATTCACCTAATAGATTTCCTGCAAAAGTATAATGTCTAAACTGTGAAATATGTTGCAACAGGCAAATGAAATAGCAGTGCAGTGATATAACAACTTGGGACAATATTTATCTTATTAAAACATAAATATTAATGATAAACAACATTGGATGGAACTAATTAGACAAAGTCTAATGGAAAAAGCCTGACGAGCTGATACAAAACAATCACGGGAGCATGCATATAAAATACAGGTAGTTCATTTTACTATCTATCCCTACTTTAAATACTTACTCACGGCAAATAAAGAAAAATGCCCTGGGAAGTAGTACCGTAAAATCTCTTTTATTTGTGATATGATATGATTTTAAGCACCACAGTTAGGACGTTAGGTGGGTCTACTCCCTTGACGATTGCAAAGAATTCAAGAATCAGTTATCCTGTTGTAGCGACCTACCACGAGAGGTGAAAAACAATTAGTTGTATAGAGTAGCAGCGTGTGTGATCGGGGACAATGGAAATTCACCCGCGCTAATGGTGCCCGCTGGAAAAGTACGTGCTCATCTCTGTTTGTAAACATCGCTTACGAAATTTGTCGCGCTTATCTCAGGAGCTCACGACCGACACCGGTGCTGATTTCACACCCACTCGACGGATTTTTTTCTTATTATATTAAGAAACAAACAGTCACACACAATTAATATTACAGTAACAAAATAAAATATCTAAAGACCTATAGTTTCCATAATTGTTTAAATAAGAAGTTGACAGACAATAAAACAGAAAATAAAAAAAAAACAAAGTGAAATTGCTTACTTACTAATGCTACTACAATGTTCACCTAATTACTTTAATATATCAATATCGGAGTCATTATATAACTTACAGGCGCGACATTTATGAAACTATTACTACCATAATTTGTTCCCTTTGAGGTATTGAGAATACCCTTTTTTACACATCCTTTCTCGCGTCGACGTGGTACATGGAAACAAATATTTTGTAACAGTGCGGGACTGCGGGGGCATCCACGAGAATTCACCAATTTATACAAAACTCGCGACGATTACTCAAAAACGACATTCCATAATACGATATTCCATATTTGCTAAGGATACTTCTGAATAGATATATCGTCTGACGGTTGTTGGTCCTCCTTTCAAAACGGATCAACGGATCGACGTGATTTGGCCGAAGCGTGAGTTGATTTCATTTCTTTGGGAAAATTATTTTTGGAATATTTGATATTCCTAACTTTTTGGCTACCCGTGTGAATACATACATTAGTGTGATACAAAACCATAATAAAGTACCTATTCCTATATTATGTTTTAATTAGCTTGTATGACAAGAAACAAATGAAATGACTCGACCTTATGGTAGTCATTGAAAATATAATACAAGGAAAATAATAAAATCAACTGTCAAATTAGCACAATATATATATGTATACTAAAGTATTGAATCATTATGTTTAATGAAGTATACTATTTTTAGTATCATCATTAGTACCTACTGCTTTTTCATAACTAATTAACAATTTCCTTAATATTCCGTTTTGAGTGACACGATCTTGTACGTTATTGAAACTAAAACTTTTCCATAGTTTGTTATCCAACGATTGCACCGTCGCGTCGATGAATTTGTAATGAGCAGCAAAGGCAGTTCGAACGTCCGGTAGTCTAGACGACAAGTGCAAAATGGTCTAAAATAGAGATACTGCTCTTAAAATTATGTGCGATAGCTCATTGGATTCGGAATGACGCCTAGAAAAATGTGCCAAAAGAGTGTATTAGCACATAAAAAATTGCAAAAGTTATAAACAATTAAAGATGAAAAAAAAAGGCATTTCGTTTTTCGCCAATATTTCATAGACTATTCATATTTAAGAAATTTCATAAAAAGATTATTAAAGAGGAGGAAATTTCAAATAAAAAACTCTCAGATCACGGAACTCTATCTCAATTATTTATAATTTTAATTTAACGCTGAAAATGGGTCTCCGCGCTTCATTTTTAGGTTGTACGCGCGGCTTCAAAAGCGAGTACGACACATTGATTAATTTTTTTAAGGTATTGAATTTTATTTTTTAAATTTGAAAAAATTATGATGTATTTTGAACACTTCAAAAAATTTATCCCCGTTGGAAATTTTCGTTAAAGTTAATTTTTCAACAAGTTAAACGATTGTTAACTAACAAAATTTTCTCGAACTTCCGTCTTCATTGTAAATGAAAAAATTTTTTTAAATAATTTTCGTAAAAAATATTTCGCTTCGTGGAGCCTTTCTTATATACATACTCAACAAGATCACGCCATAAAACTTAAAAAAATATTCATACTGTGTTTATAATAATTTTTGTACTTGAACAATATTACTTGGATTTTTCAGTTTTTGTTCAACTGCTGCCCACATTAAAGAAGACATGCTACAAGTCAGCGATAAGCCCGCTACCTATCAATAATTCCTTACTCCTACCACAACTACTCCCACTACCCCTACCACTACCTCTACTCCAAACCCAACTACTATCTCTACCCCTACTCCAACCCCTACCACTACCTCTACCCCTACTCCAACTCCTACCACTACCTCTACCCCTACTCCAACCCCTACCACTACATCTAACCCTACCACTACCACTATCCCTACTCCTACCACTACCACTACCACTACCCCTACTCCAACCCCTACTACTACCTCTACCCCTACTCCAACCCCTACCACTACCGCTGCTCGATTGTAGTAAATAAAAAACAAAAATAAATGTATGGAAGTTTTTTTTTGTATGGGAGATTTTTTTAACAGATTTGCTAATAGAAACAGATCCTGAACATTATTAGTTTCGGCACCTACCCCCTCCGATTTGTAGTTTCCAAGATAAAAAACAAAAAAATAAGGGGGGCGAAAAAGGGGGGGTTTCGGATTTATGATAACTGGCGCTTCTCCGGCCGCTTTCGCGACATGGCTCGCTTCGCTCGCGCTTTAAAAAAAATTGAATATATGAAAATTTATATGGGAGTTTTTTTTTGTATGGGAGAATATTTTTTTTTAACAGATTCGCTAATAGGAACAGATCCTGAACATTATTAGTTTAGACACCTACCCCCTCTGATTTGTAGTTTCCGAGATAAAAAACAAAAAAAAATGTATGGTAGTTTTTTTTTGTATGGGAGATTTTTTTTTTAATGGATTCGCTAATAGGAAAAGATCCTGAACATTATTAGTTTCGGCACCTACCCCCTGCGATTTGTAGTTTCCGAGATAAAAAAAAATAAGGGGGGCGAAAAAGGGGGTTTCGGATTTTTCTGGTACTCACTGGGACCCCCTCTATACGATCCCACCAAAAGTTTCCCCCCATCACAACTCTTTCTGGGAGTACAATGATGTCAGTGAGTCAGTCAGTCAGTGAGTGAGTGGTAATCGAGCTTTATATAGCTTCAAGTAAATATTCAATACCTTAAAAAAAATTATCAATGTGTCGTAAGGTTTTGAAGCCGCGCGTACAACCTAAAAATGAAGCGCGGAGACCCATTTTCAGCGTTAAATTAAAATTATAAATAATTGAGATAGAGTTCCGTGATCTGGGAGTTTTTTATTTGAAATTTCCTCCTCTTTAATAACCTTTTTATGAAATTTCTTAAATATGAATAGTCTATGAAATATTGGCGAAAAACGAAATGCCTTTTTTTTCATCTTTAATTGTTTATAACTTTTGCAATTTTTTATGTGCTAATACACTCTTTTGGCACATTTCTCTAGGCGTCATTCCGAATCCAATGAGCTATCGCACATAATTTTAAGAGCAGTATCTCTATTTTAGACCATCTTGAACTTGTCGTCTAGACTACGGGGCTCCGGGCAGAGAAAAAATGTATTATGATGAATGTGGTTCTTCCTTGGAGTCAACAGTAGCACTATAACAACCTCATGTTTCAATATGACCAGGAATCAGTTTTGATTCACAGAATGTTTCTTTAGTATGTAACAGTGTGACAGTGGGGTAAAGACCATTTCCCGAGCTTCATAAGTGCAAAATAATTACCATGGTACTATCCCGACCTGCATCAAACCGAACGGGTGGAAAAAAATATTAAAAAGTTTATTTTAAAAACAATTGAGTTGTTTGTGCTATATAAAAGCTGATTTTTTCAACTCATTTCTAAAAGTCGATTGGGCCATCTGTTCAAATTTTACAATTAATAAATGTGTGATAACAATGTGATCTGAAATATAGAGCCCACAGAGAGAATTGCAAACTTATTGCTGATATTTATTATTAGTCGACAACTCGACGTGAATTGAAAAGTTTCTACAAAAAGATGGTATTCATTGGATAAATATAATCTCCAATCGTCATATTCCCTGCCCTCCGTCCGGTGAAGTCTGGTACCCGTAACATTAAAAGCCAGAGTTCTAAAATAGACCGTTCAGATCGCGTACGTCCATAAATAGCGGCGTTGCACTAGTGGCTTCTATCGTAAAGCTATTTCCTTCTAAAATGGTCAAGTTATTTTGAGGACACTGCTCTGCTCGTGCTCTCCGACAGGATGTATAAATACTGTACGCTAATGGCTCGACCGCGGCGTTCACGTCGGTTGTATTTAATTAACACGTTGACCGTTCATGACACATACAAAAGTGGCCATAGTCAAAATATATACCATACAAATAGGCCTCGATTGGCGTGATGTGACCAGTGACAGTCTGACGTGACCGATCTGTGAGAACTGGATTAACTGAACATTTAAAAGCGTAAATCTCTGCCGACGCGGTTTTAATAGACACTACGTATATTTTATTTCAGCCAATGAAACCTTTATTATATGAACCATACAAGTGGGAAAACTTAATTAAATTTGAAAGAGCTGTCTAGAATGAGATGTAGCTCTATGTGGTTGCAAACAATTTATTAATATTTAATGAAAATACTGTTTAAATATATATATAAATATAACACCCATACCTTATAAGAATGAGTGCAAACATGCAGTCAGCGACATTGGTAGAATAATGTTAGATATGTGGGCTAGCTGCTGTGCTGCGGTCAACTCGCAAGTATAGCTGCTATATAGTGGCACCACGGCACCACGGCACCTTGGCCCCGATATGACAGACACATAGTCGCCAAATTACACACATGCTATACCAGATCTAATTAGAACCGCATGTCTAGAGCTACAACTAAATATCATTTACCTAACTAAATTATAGCTACAATTAATATTATAATTATGTAGGTAGGTGATTTGCGATTGGTTATCTTTAATCTTTGTAATTGTCCAATTTTAGGGCTTCATTCTACTTTATTTTAAGTTTTATGAATCATCGCTTCATTATTAGTTGCTTCTTATTGTTTTGGTATATGAAGTGTAACTAAACATAGTAGTGTGATGTTGGGGTTATAATGACACAACCATCGGAGTTGACTACTGTTTATTAACTGTCTTACATTTACCTTCTTATGATACTAGTACAGTAGAGTAGAGATGTAGAGTCTACATAATAATAAATTAATTTGTTTATTTCGGCGAGACTAAAATGTTATACGGATAGGTAGTTTTGTATATATAAAGTCACTAACGGACAGACAGACAGAGATACGTTTATGTATAGATATAGATAAAGTAGTATATTTACAGCAGGTTGCGCCATAACGAAGTGCGGTCCACATAATCCTCATTGAGCCCAGGCCAAGTGAAACATTGCGTAGTAGCTGTAGCTAACATCGTATGGCCGTACAATTAACCCTGTTGTGCAATTTAGTTTACAAGGGTTAGTGGAGCATCGTGCCGTCTTTGTACATTTAATGTCTCAATCAATTAACATGCTTGACTAGAGGATCTAGTACTTATTGATTGGGGACAATGTATAGTAATGAACGTCTATCTGGGCGACTACCTATAGGTACCGGGACGGTTCTTGAGCGGTGGTCGTTAGATGCGCAGAACACTCGTTTTGGGTCTGCTTGACGGTATGAGGTATTAATTTTAATTTTACCAGCAGTAAAAAGCAATCGTTAAAACAAACACCAATAAATCAATTATAATAAATATACAAGTTATATTGCACTCGAATTACATATGCGCAAACATTCCCCCACTTTTTCGTCGAGCGCTCAAGAACCGTCCCGGTACCTGTACTAAGCAGAGACTAGATCCGAGTCTCCAACTTTTACTTAATACAGCTATTAGGATAAAACTGGCTCACGACCAGAGATGATAAGTAACAAAGCTAGATAATGAGTGACGTGTCCCGAATGATCATGCGTGCCGTACCGTGCTCCGTGGGAATCTCGTACAGCTCCAGATTCCGGATTCCGGACGTGTGCTACTTTAGCTAGTGATGAGGTGACTAGTGGGCGTGTCATGGGAAACATAAAAGTGCGGCAACCTCTTCCGCAACAATATTAATGTAGAGCTAAATATAACGCGCGCTATTACTTGGCACTCGTATGAAATGTACAAATGGAAAACAATGCCAAAATACATATCGCATAAATAACCATGTTAATTTGGCACGGGAAAAATTTTGAATGAATTCATTTGGCTGCCTGAGAAAATAGTTTAGAGATCTACCGACAATATCTTACGTATTTGTAATGATGGCATGCTATTTACTAGCTTAGCTTGAGAGTATGTATAGCACATTTCCTTATCATATGTTCAAGGTCGTTGTATTTACGAATTATAACATTTATAAAAGATAGCTCGTTATGATATACACATCATTCACAAATACTTTAAAAGTGACTGATAAAACTAATTGTTTTTGAGAACATCAATGTAGGTAAGTGAAGTAATAAATCGAGTGAATATTCGTGTCTGGCCCCCCGCCAATCAGGTGCGAACTCAGTATTTCAGACAGTGCGAGTATCAGAGATTGAGCTAATTATAAAGAGCTCGCCTGACCGTCCATCTGTCTGTCTCTGTGACAATACATTTACCTTGACACGTTACCTCACATTCAGGACGACGTTGTACCAGTTGTGCCATTTGTGCCTTCATGTCGTGGTTTAAAATTTAATTATTCACGAACTTCCACATTATAGCTATGTCTTGTGAAAAAAACCAACACTCTTTTTATAAAGCTCTTAAATTCTGAATTATTGTATTTTACGAATCTATAATATTTTCCACTTGTATAGTATACCTAGATAAATTGACACAGTTTAGAAATAATTTTATTGAAAATTGCCACTTTTAGTTTTGTGCAATCCTAGAAATGTCCGTTTTATATATATTTTCGCCAGAACGATTTAATTGTTGATTTGATACAAGATTTCTTTAATAACGTTGCGTCTTATTCTGATGTCACAAAATATTTTGTATGGTGGAACAGCACACGTAATGTTCATCTAGTTCACCGACCTACGTAACATTCTTACTGGGAACAATCTCACTCAACAGTCAACCCGCCAACAAATTTGAATAGTCTCGCCTCCCCTTTCTATAACAGAAGCAACCTTTACCTATTTGTTAAACCAAATAGAAACCTTCAGTTGCCAGCAACAGCTACATCTAAAAATATCTCGTTCATCGTCAAGTAGGTGGTCGGAGTGTATAAATATCAAGTTATAAATAGACGGGGAACATGTACGGGCTAACCGCTAACCAACCAACCTGTCAACTGCCAATTACCACACCTATATTAAGAATGTCCATATTGGATTGTGGACATATTTAGACACACGCACAGGACCATACCATACTATACTGCTCTGAGTTAGAAATATGTAAGTATGTTATTTATGGACTTATTTGTGGGAAATTGTATCACGTTGTGAAGGGAAGAAAGGTAGATCAAGACGCTGCTACTTAGACCTAGTGAAGGAAAAAGTTGTTGTGTCGTGTCGTACCAAGAAATCAAATTACGAGCTGACAACAGAGAAGAGTGGCGATAACTCCACCGACAAGAGTCTACCTCTAGAATAACAGACTGTATTACAAACATGATGCACGTTAACATCTTCTAAAACAAAACGAGATGATCCGGAAACCTTGAACGTTGAAAGTCAGGGTTGAGGCGTCAGCTCGGAGGCGCGGCGATCGATGTCGCCCACGCCGCGCGCCGTCCACACTCCACAGTTCAAACTCCGCACACCAAGGTCTGGGTCTGGGTTGGAAGAAAACTCTCACGGCGACCGGAAACTCTCATCTTCTATGTAGGAACAAGAGTGCGTTCGAACAACTCTAATGGAAACAGTAATGCTAACACATTCTATACCATCAGGCGGAATAGTTATTTAGGAAAATGTCAAATGGTAAATATGGACTGAAGATATCGATGAACCAATTACATATCTCTAATATAAATTGTAAATCAACAATGGATGTAGGCAAATTTACAGATAATCTTTACATTATATACAGTCCTTACTCGAATTCAAGGCGGATCACCCATTACGAAATAGTAAAATAATGTTGATGGAAATCTTAAATCCATAAAAAACAGCATATTTCTAAGCCCAACTGACGAAGACGAAGTATATCGTATCCTAATGAGTCTAAGAAACACAAAGTCTGTTGGACATGACAATTTAAATACAGAGCTATTAAAGGGATGCGCAAAATGCATCGCTCAACCTCTTACATACATCATTAACCTTTCCTTTGAGCATGGTGTGTTTCCACTTAGTCTGAAAATATCTATTGTAAAACCTCTGTATAAAAAATGTGAAAAGGATAAATTAAACAATTATCGTCCGGTAACTCTTATACCAGTAATCTCAAAAGTATTTGAAAAAATAATGTTCAAGCGATTAAACGGTTTTCTAAATGACTATAATGTACTTACACCTAAACAATTTGGGTTCAGGAAAAATAGCTCAACCTCATTGGCTTGCTTCACTTTAATAAAATCAATTATGCAAAAACTAACAAGTAAAACACCTCAGGCAGTGTTGTTTTTAGATATGAGTAAGGCATTTGATTTTGTTTGTCATAAAAAATTGTTAGAAAAATTAGAGTATTGCGGTATTAGAGGTATGGCAAACGAATGGATAAACAGTTACCTTAGTTCTAGAAGCCAATGCACTGAGATTAATAGAGTTGTAAATAAATCTAAAATAACATACAGATCGGCGTACAAAAACAATAATTTTGGGGTACCCCAGGGGCAGTATCCTGGGACCATTATTGTTTTTAATTTATATAAATGACTTTCCTTATGTAACTAGACATGAATCAATTCTTTTTTCGGACGACATAACATTAATTTTGACCAGTAATAACAATGACGATCTGATAAGGGAAATAAATATGACTATTAGAAGTGTATTGACATGGTTACAGTGTAATAATTTGAGAATTAATTTAGAAAAGACAAATTTAATACAATTTAAGAGATACAAAAGTAATATTCCAAAATTAAACATTTTATATAATAATGAGCCAATCGAACAGGTAAACCAAACCAACAATTGACCAACATTGCAACTGGAAGGCTCACATAGCTACAGTGTGCAATAAAATAAATAAATTCATTTACGCACTTAGACGCATTCGGCATATATCCAACCTAAACACCGCCTTGTCTGTGTATCACGGTATAGATATGGATACTGCATTCAAAGCGCAGAAGAAATGTATTCGCGCCTTATGCGAGGCTGGTCCACTGGACACATGCAGGCCACTTTTAAAAAAATTAAATATATTGACCCTGCCAAGCATGTACATAATGGAGGTTTGTTTATTTGTCAAATGCAATATTAATTTGTTTGAAACAAATGAAAGTGCATACGGGTCTAAATCTAGGTATAAAAACTATTTATACATGCCCTTATGCAGGTTATCATTGGTTGCAAATAATTCCCCACAAATGTGTAGAAAAATATATAATGATTTGCCAAGCACATTAAAGGATTTGCCACTTAATTTATTTAAAAATAGACTCAACAAATGGCTTGTCATAAATTGCTTCTATTCAATAAAAGAGTATGACGCTGTATGTAAGTTTTAAATCAATAATATTGTAAATTTTTTGACTATTTGTGTATATTTGTGGGTATTTATATAATTCTATAGATGAGTCCCTAAAAATTACTGTTTCCAAAATTTTAAACCAAAATTTAAATAATCGTTCTTGGACCCAAGCGACTCTCCCTGTCCAGTTCGGTGGCCTGGGAATTCGTACTTCGTCGTGTGTTGCGCTTCCTGCCTTTTTGTCATCAACCTATAGCGCGCTAACCCTCATCGGTACTATATTGAACTTACCTAATGTAACCGATGGGGAAGTTGCGGGTGTAGACGAGGCCAGAAGCACATGGAGTGCAAATCACCTAGGAGTGGACGTTCCCACAGAATTAAGTAGCCAGCGAGCGTGGGATTTACCATCCATAAAGGCAACCCACGCTACATTGCTCGAACAGTGTCCTGATGATTTCGACAGAGCACGGCTTCTAGCTGTATCTGAAAAAGAGTCAGGACACTGGCTTCACGCATTGCCCTCCCATAACATAGGTACGGTGTTGGACTCGTCGACCTTACGTATCGCCGTTAGTTTACGATTAGGTACTAAGGTCTGTGAACCTCATCGTTGCCTATGTGGAAGAGACGTGGACTATTTTGGTCGCCATGGACTTTCATGCACAAAAAGTGCTGGTCGCACCTACCGCCACGGTACCTTAAATGATATAGTACGCCGATCTCTTGCCACTGCCTCTGTTCCTGCGATTCTTGAACCATCTGGTATGAGCAGGGACGATGGCAAGAGACCTGATGGCGTAACTTTAGTACCGTGGCATTTAGGAAAAAATTTGGTGTTGATACACTGTGTTGATACACTGGCAGCATCTCACATACAGTATACAAAATTAAAAGCGGGTGCGGCGGCAGAACACGCTCAACTGCTCAAGCGCCGAAAATATTCAAATATTTTAACAAATTACTTATTTTCGGCGCTTGCAGTGGAAACAATGGGTCCATGGTCTACCGAAATGAAAATATTCTTGAAAAATTTAGGTACTAGATTAGTCCACGCCTCGGGTGACCTAAAGGCTGGCTCTTACCTCGCTCAAAGGATCAGTTTAACCATTCAGCGAGGTAACGCAGCCAGTGTTTTGGGAACCATGCCACAGGGAGGGGTTCTGGAAGAGGTATTCTTTTTATAATTTGTATATATAGTTTTTAAATATATTATTTATTTATTACCATTACATTTAAGTTATGATGTAAATATTTAAACCTACGAATATATTTATGCCAAAAAAAAATTTAATTGTTTTTTTATTATTATTGTAGAATATTATTGTGACATAGGATAAAGTATTGTACGCCTTAATTGGCAGCACATGTATATGTGAAACAATAAGTGTATTTGAATTTGAATTTGAATTTGAAAATAGTATTGTCTTTAGTGAGTTGTATTGTAACTAAGGAATGTTCTCGGGTTTGGGAGCAATTTGGGAGTCGGTTTGCTTTCTAGAGTTACCTACATTAATTAAGGTGGCGAGATGTGTACTACTTGTTGTTTGCTGAGTTGCCTTGCCAGGGTTTCATATGTGAAAATATCGTACTTATCGTGAGCAAAAATATTCAATGTTCAGGTTTATTTCCAAAACACATTGTGGTTATAAAATAATAATCAAAACATGTCACGCTAATGAACATAAATGCTCCCAAATGTGATAGTGGCCGGCAGTAAAGATAATAGAAATATTGACCTAAGTTGCGGCAAGTTGACACTGCCTGCGGGCTGTGGGCCACTTGAAAATGGGCTCTAAATTTAGATTTTTGTTAAAGAATTAGCGTTGAGAGACTCGTATGCTCGTATGTCAACAGTGACGCAAGCGACGAGATAAACAACTTTATCTCAACATAAATACAATTTTTTGAGCAAACTATTTTTGGAAATGTCATAAATTATAGATATGACAAGATTATCGGTAACAATGTAACAATATAGATTCATTATCTAATCATTAATTTCAGGAAGGCTGAACACTGCATTACATTATATTCTAATCTATATATATAAAAATGAAACCCGTTTTCCGTTGTCACGACATAACATGAAAACGGCTTGACCGATTTGGCTAATTCTTTTTTTGTTTTGTTCGTTACAACACAGGGGTGGTTTAGAAGAAAAAAAAATTGGAAAAACCTTAAAGTTCAGCTGAAAAATAAAAAATAATAAATAGGTAATTTTGTATGGAAATCGCAGGAGTAGAATTGTAGCAGTAGAGGTAGGGGTAGTGATAGTGGTAAAGGTAGGGGTAGGGGTAGGGTAGGGGTAGAGGTAGGGGTAGGGGTAGGGGTAGGGGTAGAGGTAGGGGTAGGAGTAGTTGTTTTCCACGGACGAAGGAAAGTAAATAGCAGGCAAGCCAACGTTTGGGCAGGACAACGTCTGCCGAGTCCGCTAGTAAATCATAATTATTACTTGAAACCACCTCGTCACATTTTACCTAAACGACGTCGACCGCTACGCAATCTGTCTGTAGTTCTAATTTGGCCCCAACCGCCTCCACAAAGGATTATTATGGTATTTGTGGATTTGAACCATGGAACCATTTTTGAAAGAATGTCCTTTCGAACAAAAAGGAAATGCGCGAGAACCTCTTCTTTTTGAAGTATGGCCTTCTTTTTTTTATTTAACCTGGCTTTCGTTGCTTATATCCAAAAAAGAGTGCGTAAAAAACTAGTTCGTAACTAATTACGAATGTTACGTAGCTCAAGCAAAAAATTTAAATATCGCATTATTATAGCATGCTGAATATTTTTATAACGGGATTATCCACATCAAAGGACATTTTGAAATAGATGGTAATTTTATTGGTAATATAACTTTCAGAATGGCAGAAACACCGAACCAGTGACATATCTACTAAAATTAATTGTGCATTTCGCATCGCGATTCGTGCATATTTTACCTGTTTTCAGGAGATCACTGCTTGACCGATTTTGGAAAATACACGATATTTCTTTACTAAAGTTTAAGTACACCATTCTGATATTCTCAAAGATAACTTCCATTCGACTAATTGATATTGTATAGATCTACTTATAAATTCAAAATCAGTTATTTTCATGCAAAAAAGCTTCCGACCCCGTGACTTCAGATCGACAACGTGCCGTCGCCGCGTCGCCGTCACTATGAATAAGGAAGACTTCTATTGTTAAACTACAAAAAAAATGACGTCTGTCAGAGGCAATTTCACGCTAAATAGTTACAAAAAACAGTACTGTGTCAAAAAATACAATTTGGCACGTCAATAGGGAAGACATGGCGATTTAAATGCATTTCCGATTTAAAAAGTAACTTATATAGAAAAAACAGTTTATCAAAGTCACAATTCTAGGAAATAGTTATGACTAATAGGTTGCCCGTACGGCTGCTGTGTTATGGGTTCCAGAGTACTGTTGAGGTATATTTAGATGGAAAAGCCTCTAAGTTCACTAAGTTTATTTGTCGGATTAATTATAAAAAACCCATTGACCCACTCGGTCACCGATGCAAATTTTTTATTTTTTTTTTCTTCACGGGTTGCTTTACAGCTCCCGAAACCTTCCAGTTCCAGGGTACCCAGCGGAAGACCTAGTGTCTCCCTCGTTTAGCCGATGGTATTTGTGAGGCTATATCTAACGAGTGGCTAGTTCTGTTGAGATATATTTAGATGGAAAAGCCTCTAAGTGTGGTTTGTCGGATTATGTACATAAGTTTTTAATTAAAAAACCCATTGGTACATGGCCGGGATCCGGGATTGAACTCGGGGTCTGTCTAGTAAATACCAGACGTCTTACCCACTCGGCCACCGATGCAAATATATTAATATAATTACTTATCAATATAGCGGAGTATTCAATATAATTTATCTTGAACGCTGAACTTTCAAAACTTTCTTTCCTTACTCGTAGCCTATGAGTCGTACTCGTATAGCTACCTACAAGAAACATCAAAACACGGAAAGCGAACGATACTTCAAAAAGTGAGTTTGTCAAGGTTTGCGGGTTTGTTTTTATGATATTACGTAAACGGATATAACTAAAATATAACAACACAGTAGTTGAGTAGACAATGTTACTTCTCTGAATATCTAGTTGTCGTGTTGTAAGTAGCAAGGATCTTTACTTTACTTTGCCCGCTGTTTCACTCGAACCAATGAAATATAGGTACCTAATACCTATATATTTTAAGCCCCTCCCCCGTGCCATATTAAATTTAATTCAAATCAATTTATTGGACCTTTTTGGACAAACTTTAATATCACTACATACATATTATAAAACAAAGTTCCCCGCCGCCCGCCTGTCTGTTTGACTGTGACCTACTCACGGTAAAACTACTTGTTGCTGTCTTCACTATTAGATAGGTTCAATTACCGGGAAGGTTTACGAGTATTAAACATGTTTAGGAGCTGAGCATTAACAGTATGAGTGAATCAAGTCGGGAAAAAGTTAGCCTCAGCGAGTTTCCATGGCGCATGCTGTCTAATCCGTCAGAGATATAACAAAATTATGTAGGAAAGAATTGTGTACAATCAAATTATCTACAAAAAAGTTTGTAGATATTAAAATAGCTGTAAACCCATATTGTACCCGTGTGAAGTCGGGGGAAGGTCGTTCAATAACATTTTACCATACAGTAATTGTATTCGCCATTATTAACCACAAAACAAAAGCGTATTTTGCAAGTGAACTATTTACCGATGAAAAGCTAAATACAATTTTTACAATAAAAGGTACCTACTAATACTTTTTCTGGTGAATCTATGAATACACAAATGACTATAATTAATTTTAATTATTGAGTTATTTACGTTGATCCCACAACCGCATTGACGCAACCAAATATTCGAATTGGAAAAACAATATGGTAAGTAGATACAATTCCTTTTAAAACTTTAAAAAAATTGTTGTTTTCAGTCCAGCTTGTTACATAGTTTAGTCCTGAAATTCAAAGTGTAGGTGGCAAGTGCCTCCGTAATTAATATCAATGTGGCAATAAATAACATCAACAAGAGTAACGAAACAGGTTTCTTGTTGCAAGTGGCGTGATATGAAACAGAAGGGGAAATTGTGACATGCCAGTGTATCATGGACAGCCACTCTTCAACCTTACTGTCATTTACAAATAATATATTAGTAGATATATTTTTAGTAGTCCACTCGCTATATAGAGGTAAAGCAAACTTAATGGCGTCACATTGCGTTGTCTAGCGAGATCGCTGATCGTACGTCATCCAGCCAACATCAAAACTCGTGACACATAATGTCTACGGAACTATTGATAGGAATATGCCGCGATAACTTGTGATCC
The DNA here is from genome assembly GCA_963924495.1 of Nemapogon koenigi. NCBI lineage: Eukaryota > Metazoa > Arthropoda > Insecta > Lepidoptera > Tineidae > Nemapogon > Nemapogon koenigi. The sequence continues at coordinate 324,124 of OZ004642.1, forward strand.
TAAACTGAAACACCTGTCTTATGGCACTGAGTACTGATCACATCGACACACTCCTCGAATAAGTTTTGATCAGAAGCTGCATGCTTCGTGATGATGCAAAACATATAATTGGCATATATACATGTATTGTCGTCATTGGCATAAAAAGGTTAAAAAAATGTATGTCATAGTGAACGCCTCTTTCTTTAATGACGTAATAATAGTTGCCGTTACATTTGGAGTATTTGGAAAGCAGTGGTCACAGTGGGCTCAAGCCGCTCAAGTCCCAGCTACATTTTGTTCTGGTTCGTGCAGTGTCGTGCACAAACCGGCTCTACCAACAAAGGTGACGTCTGTATATATTACGAAAGTAACGTTCATGGTTCGTTTCGAAAACCAAAATAAGACAGAGATAGAGATAGATAAAGACAGAAAGTCGTGCTGTAACATTTACTTGCAACTTGCAAGTGAATGCCGGACACAAACCGTTACAGCAGAACCTGTCCTATGACCACGTATATTAAATAATTTCGAAAGATACATACAAAATATAATGAATGAATGAATCTTTATAGAAGATTCAAGAACCAAATTATTAGTATAATTTGATCCAATAAGTGAATGCAGTTGCACTGTGCACCAGTTGTGCTTGACGCTTGTGCCATCTCCATCAGAAAGCACAATAGTACCTAGAATCTACAAGACAATCGGCGAGGCGGCGCACCTCGCGACGAGTATCATTGTCTGGCTCACCAATATTAGAGATTGTCGTCATAGTGAAGGAAGCATTGTTCAATAACAATTGTACAAATACAAACATGCTCTGTTCAGTCGAGTTGCCAATACGTAGAGTGTAGGCACTAGCTAGCTATGGTAGAAACATTCATTACACTTGCAAATTAGCTAAGCTATTTTTGGAAGACACGTATTAACATAACAGGTAGGTATGTTACATTACACGCTCACTGGCTCACTGGTGTCGCTATGACCAGCGAATAAAAACCTGTCACTAAATAGTGTTCACTTCATGACTTCAACATTTAGTGAAAGTGTAGTTTGTGCCAAATTATAGATGTAACTTGTGAAAATTGTTATCGAAGCAGAAACTGTGTGGATAGACAAGTAGACAACACATTTATAAAGAGGTTAACTTTGTATGTAGGCGGTAATCTCTCAAACTACTGAACCGATTCTGAAAATTATTTCATGAATAGAAAGCTACGATGTCCCTGAGTTTTATTTTGTTCGAATATATCCACGGGCGAAGCCGGGGGCAGAAAGCTAGTGTTTAATAAAACTATGGAGGCTTCAAATATTCAAGTTTTTTAAGAACAAAGTAAGTTCTCAGTTCAGCTAATATTTTATTATATCAGCCTTGGTAAACAAGTATATTGTGATAATTAACGTATTTAAATATAATATGAAGTTAAACTATACAGAGCTGCAATATATTATGTATACTGGCGATAAAGCGTATTTGTATAGGGTGACGTGATTGAGCGCTTTAAGCGCCCTGTAGATGGCAGCACGGCGCTGACCTTTACCGGCAGAGCTTACAACATAGTTATTTTAAGCATATCACTTAATACAATATAGATATATATAGGTAATAATGCTATAGCAGCCCTTAACGCGTGGGTACACAATAAAACTCTTGCCTTTATACAGGTACGTAGGCGTGCTAGGTAACCCATAGCGACTGAGTCTGGAGCATTACGAGAACATAATAGAGGTAGGTATAGTAGTAAACATCGAACATCAAAGCTATATATAACACACACTTGACCGATTATTTCTGAAGTTTTAAAATACGACAACAAACTTATAAGACATTAAGATTATCGTTGTGAAACATCTGATGGAGTTTTATAAAGTCAACCATATATGTACAAGCAGATCAATAACAGAGAGACTATTTTAGCCCTAATGCAATCAAATCACTTCAGCGGCCAATCAAGTAAACTAACAAACATGACAATAATTAATACTTGTACCATGATATAACATTATCGGTTAGACAGGAAAATCAACATTCGGTTAGAAAAGTCAATGAATGCAACATTATGTTTTCAGATTTTACTACGTCTGCTGGTGATTGAATACGTAGAGTCAAAATAATGTTGATCATATTTAAGTTCAGTTCTAGAAACAAAAATAAAAGAATCAAATTCACTACAAATTGGCGATAAATTAAGGCGAAATAGATTGTAACAATACTAACAATGTAAAATAATAATTTAAAATTTTCGTCATGGATATAATGAAGTGTCTGTCTGTATGTGTGTAAATAACGTAAGAGAAGTAAGACCAAACGTTATTATTCTGTGCCTATGAGCATCATACAAATTTTGTTCTTGTTGACAATATCATATTTTTAAATTGATATAGCTATAGAACTGACTTAGATGAATTGAACCAAAGCTACAGCTTCCCAATTGTCATATATAGATCATTTGAAAACTCTAGGATTTACTATGTATGTGAGTGTGTATGAAAACATGTCAATTAGCACTTTGGTATGTGTACACAAAATACTACAACGAACTATAGGAAAACTATCATCCAATTACTTCAAACTGCATGTATCACATATTTTAATAAAAATGTAACTTTCATCAAGAAAAGGGTCAGTTCTCATCGTTACCAGATGGAGTCAGTCGATCGTGCATAATTCTTAAATGGATCAAGAATCTAGAAGAAAGAAGATCCTATAGAGATGGTATCACCCGAGTTTAGCTAAGAGTACAAAATTAAATTGAATTAGAATAAGGAACTCGTCCGTCGGCTAAACGAGGAGACTTGGACTTCCGCTGGGTACCCTGGAACCGTAACACGGTTTCGGGAGCTGTAAGGCAACCCGTGAAGAGAGAAAAAAAATCGTCTATTACGAAGGTCTAGTTATTTTGAAACAATTTCAATTTTAAACAAATCACATAGAAATGGAACAATTTTGTGTGAGATCAACCCGAGTAGTCTGAGTACCATCAGCACATATAATTATGCTACAAAAGGTGCGGGACTTTTTCTGTGATACTGTGATTTCTAGTACTGATCTTATATCAGTAGTTCCGTAAGTTTGATCCGGATTGAACAGGGTCAATTTACGCCATGAAAAGAAAACATGAACATTTTCCTTTCCTTTGTTGAGTGTTTCATAATCTGTGAAAACAGGAAATTTCCTGTAGCACTTTGGTTCAATTCATAGTGCCTCTACTGCCACTTTTTTTTATATAGAGAAGACGACATGTGACCTTGCCACCGCCTGATTGTTAAGCATAGGTGGCTGGTCCATGAATGCGCGCGACTGGCAGATCGTAGTAATACAGCCCGCCAGTCGCGCCCACTATGCCGGCCCGTAGAGATGCTTTTTCACGCTTCGCTTAAAGGAGTTCATTCCACTTTTTGGCTGTACGACACAGGAACGAGTCACTGAATTGTTTCGTTCGTATGCAGAACGTGTCGACGGTGTGAGGATGAAAACTGTATCCTGTGCGAGCAGTGCGGGTGCGAAAAGGGGATGGAGGGACGAGGCCATGGAGTTCATCAGAAGAACACTCCCCATAATACAGTCGATAGAAGATGCTAAGAGAGGCTATGTCTCTGCGTAACTGTAGAGGCTCGAGATTTCGTGTGGCCTTTGGGTCATTTTCCACCCTCTATCTATATCTGCCTGTCTATCTTTAACCGCAGAATTTTGAAACATTAAATTAAGGTCGATAAGGAAAATCACTTTACAATAAGCATACGTCATTGTTTATTTATTCTTTTAGAACAATATCTAAAATGAACCAAAAAAAAATAAAGTGTGTGTGTGTGTGTTATATCGACGACAATAAGGTAAAAACAAACGTGACGGATTTAACTCTCATACTCTTTAAAGTTATGTAAATCCAACGTAAAGTGCATTGAGGACGTCTTAACACTGCTAAGGTCACAATATTATGTTTATGTTTTGATTGATCTTCATCGTCAGAAACTGCAATCAGTGGTAGTTGACTTGTTGAGCATGATAAATTACACAATTTTGTATCTTATGTAGTGTAGCAAAAGAAAATTATAAACGACCGCAATCGAAGCGGATACACGCACACAGAGCCATAACTAACTTGTGAAAACACCGTACACACACATGGACGGCCGCGACATAAATAGAAACACGATAGCGCAACGACACACTGAGTGAACAACTCACTAATAAACTAATTGAAACTAAGAGAAGCTCCATGCTCAATGTGCTCACTGCTGATGAGTGCCAACAAAGATCTGTTGGGGAAATTATATTATGATGGGTTCAAACAGCGTTGTTCCGGTCGATCGTGACTAGGAAAACATTTGGAAAATTTCGTTTGCAATATTTGAATCCTACAAAGTAGCTTGATCTCGACCGGGTTAAACGTGTAAAATGTGCTCGTGCGCCGGCTACCACTGGAACTAATCGGTAGTAATAGCTCTGTGGGGCATGTCCGCATACTCAACCAGTACACCAGTAACGGCAGTAACCGGGACATACTCGTACCTAAGTTGATGACATACATGGCCCGGGAGCTGCGGTCGCGCGCCTGCGCCACGGCCGGGTAGAGTCCTCCGGAATCCACAATAGACACCGTCAAACAACACTCACACCAAACACAAGCACCGAGTAGAGCATCTTATGCGAACACTATAACTGACGGCGACCAATTCGCCGACTACTGCGATATCGAGGCACTATCACTATCACACGTCAGACGTACGCGGATTGTGGCCGAACACTGCTCAGAGTCAGTCAGTAGTGCTCAGTGCTGCGCCCGCGAGCTCGACCCGTGTGTGACGTCGCAAGTCGTCACTCGCGAGCGAACAAACTCCAATATCTAAACTAAACTGTAAACATGCACTCCTCAATCCTAGGAAACCTATATAGACAACATTTTCTGACGAAGACAACACGGTCAGTTGGATGTTTGGAGGAGTGGGAGCTTAGGTATATGTGACGGTCAACACGGTTTCTTACGAAATACTGCCTTGGGACTTGAATTGAGGAAAACCGACCATTTCGATTGAATTAAGTCGTACCTTCATGAACAAGAACACACGAATATCTCAAACACAAAAAGTCAAGACTCTGGTGAACTTGATCTTACGGGATATATCTAGAAACAACCAGCTCAGATAACTGGAAACCTGTGATATATAATCACTAAAAGATACAAATGTTGATTAATTGATGAGAGATTATTCTCATTGTACACCAATAGACCCTGTATTATCCATCACGCTAATCAATAAAACCAACAACACTGGGGTCTGGGATCCTCAAATAGAAGAAGTGCTTCTATTCTAAACATTATGAACTCATTTTAGCTTATTCTAAGAACAAATAATACGATAAAAACTAAACTAAACCCTTAAAAATAGTATGGAATGGGCAAATCAGATACAAACTTATTTAGTGATCACCCTGATCACGGTCATTATACCTTGAGTTGTAGTCAGATATTACAATAACAATGTCCACACTTTATCAATATGAAACTGCCTTTTTACGAGACTACATAAGTTACTTCTTAAACTAAAGGATGTTCCAATAAGGCGGATCGATGTTAAATTATGTAAATGAGACTTAAACGACAAAATAAATTATTGTTGTCATTTGATTTCACATTTGGCGAGTTCAGTCTTTGACAATTTCAACCATAGAAAGATTAATAATTGATTACAAAAATTCTGGTGAATTGTGAGCGTTACCGTGCCATGATGGCCTGAATTGGACGCTATCGATCGTGATCATCTATGCTAACAAGCCAACAACAATTCAACATCTAAAGGACGAGACAAAATGGCATATTGGGGAGATCGAGGAGCCATGAGGATGTCATGGAGGTGTGCCGCCGAAGCCTTGGACGATATTATATTTTACACATAGTTACCAATTACCACAAATAACATTATGATATTTAGTATGTACTGTTAACGTCGAATTCTTACTTACTATTAAAGAAAATTGGAGTTTATACTTGGAATGGTTGTCCCAGCCAATATGAGCTTCACGCAACAGCAGCATGATAATACTCGCGAGTGCGACCCGACCCCTGTGACTGGTTCAGTAATTAAAGACGTCATGACCCTAGCTCAGAGACTGACCTTCCCTCTATATATAGATTATAGACACGTAAATGTGCAACTACTTGTTAAATAATTAATTTAATGGAATGTTATAAGGAGTAACTAAAATGAGTCTTAGTACGAGTATTTTAGAAACATTTGCTTTTAACATTTACTAACTTAACTTAATTAACTTGGAGCTTACCATTATCAAAATATCAACCCTCAATGGGTTGCAATGCAAAACTGCTGACATTTATTTGTTGCCTGTAAACAACATGTTATGAGATTTGTTAAAAAAATTTATCTGACTAATTCCCGAGGAGCCAGTTTATCTATAAATCAAAAGTCGCTAAAAGTGTATGCGCACTATGTAACCATTTTAACAAGAAATTGTGCAGTCCGTCAAGTCCTGGACCTGGAGAATTGATCTTTATATTATTTTATTTCATGGATATGTTCGCATCATGCACTTTTTTCAAAATCAAGCCATGTACCTACCCTCGGTATGAGTTAATATTTTTCCAAAATTCGGTAAAATAAGAAATATTCGGTAGATGCTTCCCACCCTTCCCACCTTGTATAAATAAACTTTTAGTTACTTTATAAATCTATCTTATAACGACAGATACGGTTTGCCCACGCACAAACCATCTGTTTCCAATAGTAGTCAATGCGTTTTTAAAGTCTATACATTTTTTTAAAGTTTTATTTTCCCTTTTAAATAATTTTGCTGACCGGAGAGACAAAATGTCGCAAAATAAAAAATACTGCAGGATTTGAATCATGTGCATTCTGCGTTGCGCCCATACGCTTAACCACTAGACCACCATCGTCGATACGAAAATTGACAACTTTGCGTCAATAGCAACCGTTGCTAAGGCTTCTTTCTTATATATATAACTTTCAGCCGTAAACAGAGGCAAATTCTCAGAATAACGAGCCCGGAGCGCTTGAATTCAATATCTTTGGGCAAATTACTGATTCTTCAAATGACGTCACGTCACATGTTGCATACTACGAGTAAGGACCGTAGGTTGCATACTAACAAAATTATGATCACAGATTAGATAAAATAACAAGAAATTAGTCAGTGACATTGACAAACAGTTGTTATAATATAGTTAGTAGTCTGTGGTTATTTATTTGACACTTAGATATAGACACAGAGACTACATTGAGGGCATCAGCAAAACAGCTTCAAAAAAACTAGGAATTCTGAACAAGGTGAGACAATATTTCGCGCCAAAGCTCAGGCTACAGCTCTACAAAGCCCAAGTTCGTTCGTGCATTGAATATGGCTCACACCTCTGGGATGGTTCCGCTCAGTATCTCCTCGATGCCCTCAACGGTTTGCAAAAAAGAGCGATTCGCATCATCAATGACCCAAAGGCCACACGAAATCTCGAGCCTCTACAGTTACGCAGAGACATAGCTCTCTTAGCGTCTTCTATCGACTGTATTATGGGGAGTGTTCAGAAGAACTCCATGACCTCGGCCTCCATCTCCTTTTCGCACCCGCACTGCTCGCACAGGATACAGGTTTCATCCTCACACCGTCGACACGTACTCTATACGAACCAAAAAATTCAGTGACTCGTTAGTGGAATGAACTTCCGCCGTCGGTCTTTCCTCCTTTCTACAACCTTGGGTCCTTTAAGCGAAGCGTGAAAAAGCATCTCATAAATGCCAGCCAGTCGCGCGCATTCATGGACCAGCCACCTATGCTTAACAATCAGGCGGTGGCAAGGTCACATGTCGTCTTCTCTATAAAAAAAAAAAAAAGTGACGTCACTTTCCGTTTGCGGTCACGTGACCGAAAGTATTAATTAAAGATTTTTCATTCGGATATTAAAAAAATATATACACATCAAAAAAGTCTAGGGATCAAGCTTTTATAAATAATTAATCAAAAATTCTTTAGAAAATAGTGCTGGCATGTAGGTATAATGTTCTAAATTTAAAATAAAAAATAAGGGGGAAAATTAGAATTTCGTTTCGCAAGCAAATCGCAAGTCAGTTTGATATTTAACAAATTTCGTTAATTTTCCCTGGAGACAAAAAACTTTAAGCTGCTTTTTTAAACATTGTGTGTGCATAATACCTCGCCGTCATTTATCTCGCAACGAGATGCTTCGTGCTGTGGGAATGCTGGACGCCGGACGCACTCAACGCGACGTTGCGATGGCTATAGAAACCCAGCAAAGCGTAATATCCAGACTCTGGACACGGTATCGTCATAATGGAGAAGTGGCCGAACGACACCGAGGAACATATAGGGTAACGACACAAAGAGAAGACAGTTTTTTACAAAACGCTGCTAGAAGGTAGAGCAATATCCACAGAAAGCAATATCACAGTTCGCCAACCAGCTGGTTATTAGTGACCAAACTGTTAGGAACAGGCTACATGAAGGTTATCTTCACGCTCGTAAACCTTTAAGAGTGCCAGCTCTACGACGAGAAAATCAAGGGTGACAATTAGCATGGGCTCGTGAACATTTCCATTAGAACAATAATCACTGATCACTTGTCATGTTTTCTGACGAATCTTGCTTCGGGTTTCATCCAGATTCCAGGAGAGTACGTATTTGGCGAGTTCCTGGACGTAACAGCCGACTTCAGCATACCCAGGAAGTTCACCCTTATTTTTACTTTGGGCTGGAATCCGCCTCGGTGCAAGAACGGACCTCGTTTGGATAGGTGGTATTTGGATTGGTAAATTTTTTTTTGTACTTAGTTGAAAGAAAAGTATATTACGAACCTCGCTGAGAGTGACTTGTTGTTGCACTAGTGTCAAACTAACCCACGGTGCAACAATAAGTCACTTTCTGCTCGGGTCGGTAATCTACTATAGTTTTACGGCCTTATTCATAAACGTTTATTAGCAACGTTTTTGTTAAAATGTGTTTTGTTTCTTTCTATTATTAGTAAAGACAGGTTTGTTAGAGAGTGACAAAACATATTTTAACAATAACGTTGCTAATAAACGTTTATGAATAAAGGCCTTAGACTTTTATTTGATGTTTATATTTAATTTAAAAGTTTTTCATATTGTTATGTGTAAATAACTTACTTATATACTTAAACAACATAATATAAAAATATGATTGTGTAATTACTTTCTTGTACTGTCAACACCCCTATTCCTCATCTTCTCCTTTTCAAAGTCGGTTAAAAATTCAAAGGTCCTCGCACGCACTACTCGCCGATAAATCCGCCATCCTCACCAAATGTCAAAGGCACACCTAAAATAAACTTGTTGAAAACCGCTTTATTATCACAAGTTATATTTAAATTATTAAATGATGTCCACTTTCATTTAAAACCAGACGGTGCCAGAGTCACATGTCAGGTTCTTTTAAAAAACTATAGTTATAAAGTAGCAAGGATAAAGTCCTTGTAAATAATGTAAACCGGTAACATTACACCAACATAAGTTACATAATCAGCAAATTTCGTCAGCGACTACTTTCAAATAGACTGCTGACTAATTTCCCACAAAAAATATAGGGATGAGTTGATGAAAGCGCGTAATAGCAGGAGTTTTCGTATAAATCTGTATGTATTGGCGGACGGCGACAAAACACTGGGATTTCCCGGTAAGACAACTGACTCAGCAACCGACGTACAGGCGTTAGGCGCCTCTTTGCCGACCATGATTTCCATCCACAATTTATTTACGTGGCATGGCTGTAGAGTGTGTAGGTAGAGTGTAGAGACTCGAAAGACCAGTTTTAATGATAATACTTTAGTTGGGCCTCTATAGAGTCCAAATTAGGTCTTCCAAGTCATCAGATATTCCATTTTATGCTAGGCACCAGTGTATCTAAGTAATTTATCTTTAAGCTGCATTTCTCATGTCTAATAGTTTAGACCTCTTGTGTCCATCTTCAGGTCTTCAAGTCTCCAGATTTTCATGTTTTGATAATTGCTAGTGATTATAACGAATTTAGGTAGTACCCCTGTGGCGTTGTTATCCTTTAGCAGGTCTTCCATGTCGCCAGATTTTCCGGGACAAAAACTAATCTCCAATTTTCATAAACATCCATTCAGCCGTTGAGGCGTAATTGAGCAACAAACATAAAATTTTCTCATTTATAATATATTAAGTAGGATTGTATCGAATTTCTTATAAAACTAGAATGATCACAGACAAAACAAAAATAGTATATTTCCGGCAGTGAGTTATTTAATTTTTGACACATGATAAGACGTGCCAGGGTTACTAAATGATGATGTAGAAGTATACTAGTAGCAAACAATAGACGGAAGCTTTGGTCGCAGTCGCAGTGGGCGCTAATAAGAAAGTATCAAGGGCGGATGACAAGGCGCAGCGTTATGTCACCAAGACGAGAATAGACATCAGTTGGCCAAGCGAGGGACTATCTTTGTTTGCAAACACTCTGACTGACACCGATCTCTTGCGGTAACTCCGCATTACAATTATTATTTCACAGCTATAAAAATACACGTTTGAATTGTGATTAGACAACTAGTGTATGAAAGCTGATTGACACCATGTGTTCTGAGATTATTCTCATCAGGAAATCAACTTTTTTTTGTTTTCGTAGATTTAAAAGAAATCATTTGTAATGTTGATGCGTTTGGAAAAGGTTTGTTAAAAACAAGGCCAAAAGTAGAATTAACTTTATAGCGGTTGTAAAAAAACATATTAAGTACCATGTTACATTCTTGTCTGTGTAATTTCACAACAACGTATTGAGTTATTGACAGAAAAGAAGGAGTGTGAAACTATTTGAAAACTTCACTAGCATCATTACTATCAACTTATGAGTAGCGATCCTATAACATCCATACATTAGACAATATCCTGACCATGAAGTTCTCGTTATAGCATTGGTCTCTGCACTGTGACATGGGAGAGTGGAGATCCCGATGTGCGTGTGTAGCAAGATCACAATCTATCTATAAGGAATGATTTATTCTCTATTCAATAGAGCACAATTAAAAACATATTTGTATTTTCGATGAATAATACACACACACACACACCAGTAATGTAAGGAAGGGTGTTTAAAATTCAATTAGAGTTGACTCGCTCTTTCTATGGGTTTCCATGAAATATGTCTAATGTGATTTTGTCGTGTCTACTGTCTGTAATAATAATGAAATGTCGAGTGAATAACCAACAAACCAACGTCGTGTTATAGCTGCAATAACAAACAATATTTACGACGTCATTCCATTCGTATCGTAGTTGCTGTTTACAGTTGCGAATAACGGTGATGGTCAAACAAACTTACCTTTAGCAACGACGGCCGTCGGTGTCAGAGGCATGGTCACTGTTCCAATTAGCACAACAATAACTAAACTTACTTAGTACGGACTACTAAACTAACATTACACTAACGACTAGAATTCAGTTTCTATACTAATATCGTATACCGCGACATTAGAGATGGGAATGTAGGTATTAAGGGCATGCGACCGCGCTCCGAGAGGCCGTCACAGCGACTGCTTGCCGGCAGAGCCTCCCAGGGGTGGCGACCTGGCGACCTCCCTTAACACATTATGTAAGAGGGGTAAAGCTATTTTTAACTCGGCAGCACAGAGTAACCGGTTGGAAGTGTTGCACACACGAAGCACAGTTAAAGATAGCTCCGCGATGTGCAGCGTCCGCCGTCCAGTATACTATTTGCGTTCAACAAGTTTAAATTTAGGTACCGAGTGGGACTCTACATACACTCTACACTAATAATCAGCTTTCTTACAGCAAACTGCTGAACCACTACCGAGTGGGACTCTACATACACTCTACACTAATAATCAGCTTTCTTACAGCAAACTGCTGAACCACTACCGAGTGGGACTCTACATACACTCTACACTAATAATCAGCTTTCTTACAGCAAACTGCTGAACCACTACCGTGTGGGACTCTACATACACTCTACACTAATAATCAGCTTTCTTACAGCAAACTGCTGAACCACTACCGAGTGGGACTCTACATACACTCTACACTAATAATCAGCTTTCTTACAGCAAACTGCTGAACCACTACCGAGTGGGACTCTACATACACTCTACACTAATAATCAGCTTTCTTACAGCAAACTGCTGAACCACTACCGAGTGGGACTCTACATACACTCTACACTAATAATCAGCTTTCTTACAGCAAACTGCTGAACCACTACCGAGTGGGACTCTACATACACTCTACACTAATAATCAGCTTTCTTACAGCAAACTGCTGAACCACTACCGAGTGGGACTCTACATACACTCTACACTAATAATCAGCTTTCTTACAGCAAACTGCTGAACCACTACCGAGTGGGACTCTACATACACTCTACACTAATAATCAGCTTTCTTACAGCAAACTGCTGAACCACTACCGAGTGGGACTCTACATACACTCTACACTAATAATCAGCTTTCTTACAGCAAACTGCTGAACCACTACCGAGTGGGACTCTACATACACTCTACACTAATAATCAGCTTTCTTACAGCAAACTGCTGAACCACTACCGAGTGGGACTCTACATACACTCTACACTAATAATCAGCTTTCTTACAGCAAACTGCTGAACCACTACCGAGTGGGACTCTACATACACTCTACACTAATAATCAGCTTTCTTACAGCAAACTGCTGAACCACTACCGAGTGGGACTCTACATACACTCTACACTAATAATCAGCTTTCTTACAGCAAACTGCTGAACCACTACCGAGTGGGACTCTACATACACTCTACACTAATAATCAGCTTTCTTACAGCAAACTGCTGAACCACTTTACTGCTCAGCTATGTCAACAAACAATTATAGCACAGTGGGTCAACACCGCTTGAATAATTTACTTATAGTTATGAATGTAATAATACTTGAATACCCTTCATTATTTCGTAGGGCATTCTCATTCACATGTTTTATATCTTTGGTCGAATGTTGGTATGGTACGTCGTTTTCATGACATTATTCAGGTTTCATCAGAACCTGATGTAGGGATCTCGGCCCTATTACCTTACTTACAGCTAGAGACTTGCGAGTTGGATTGAAATAACTTCAAATCGTTGTATACCTTTTATCCCGAAAAATAATTCAGTTACTTTAGACACGCAAAAAGAGAATACCTAGGTTAGAGTTCTATTAAAAAAAAATGTTTAATGTTCTTAAAAGCATTCGAGATAAAGGTGTTCAATGACCTCTCATACTGCACAACGAACAATACAAGCAAGAGCCTACTTATTGTTAGACAAGAAAATAAACAATTACACTACATATACTTCATTAATTTCTTAAACAATATATTAGATTTTAGAAGGACTGCTTAGTGAACATGTCGCTACAGAACAGTGACGAATGATTTCCGCTATAATCCATATTATAAAATGACAAGGCCGACTCATTTACGTTTTGACAATATTAAAGTAGTACAAAATGCCGTCGCCCGTCCGTACAATAAATAACTTGTGAAAGTAACAATCCAACGGCCTGTGATTTCATTTATTTCTAGACAGTATCGTGTACACTTTAATTCCTACGTAACAGCTAACTCAAAAAAAGAGAAAGTTCTATATAAGGAGAAATCTCGTACTTTCAATATTAACATGATCTCGTTTCGACACAATGCAGTAATATAATAGGGGCAACAAGGAGTTATATGTAAAACCTTGCGTCAAACTGCATTATTCCATCACGTTCGTTCTGTTCTTTAGTTTTACAGTTCTCGAAGTTTCTTTGTAACAAGTCAATATTTCACCGGCATGAGTAGGGGTTCCGTCAATAATTATTTATATATTTAGGTATGGGTCTTTTTCGCATTTCAAAACTTTCCACTGGCGAATATAATATTCAGATATTTTTTTTTTTTTTTTTTTTTATTTAATGTTTTCTATTCGAGTGCCACGTGTAGCGTGTAGTGTGGCCTCTGACTGTATAATATGTTATCGCAAATTGTATTCAGATTGTTTATTAACCTTTTTAAAGTAGTAAGAGTTCATAGACAGAAAAGTGTACATTTTCTTCATGTACAAAACGACAGAACAATATGTTACACAATATATCAGACATGCTGGACGGACCTAGTAGACAAATTGAATAGCATAATTATCAAAATGAAGCTCAGCAAATAACAAGTGTTTGGTAGATCCGAGAAACCCGAGTTCCCGGAAAAGTAAGGGCGGGCGGTGATGAGGCGGGCGGGCGGGCGGCCGGCGGGGACAGAGGCGTTCCTGCGTAGCGTAGGCGTGTGTTGGTACACAGGGCGGGCGGCGTCGTCGGCGTCGCCCGGGTATTTGTGTCCGTCCGCGAGCCGCGAGACCTTGACCTTTGGTAACCAAACAACGACGGACACAACATGCCCTGCCCGACCGGCTCGTGATTACCACTTTTTGTGGTTCCAGTTTGAGCACGTCACGTCACGGTCTTTGACCATTTGTCCGAGAGTCCGTAATAACGCCCATTACACCAAACTCAACTCAACCCGGGCCGCTGGCTCGCCGGCGCCGGTACGTGTATAATTTGACACAAAATCACCGCAATTACGGCAGCGTGTTTGGTTTGGACAAAATAACGATTTCCTCAAACGAATATCAACACAAAAATGTTACAATAATCTCATATTGACTCCTTTAACAAAGTTTTAAGGCTCAAACAAGTATATTGTGTCAATTTTAATGTATTCGATACAATATTATGAATTTATTAATAAAAAACCCATTAAATTATTTTAATTTATGTAATAAAAAAACCATAAATCGTGTAAATGCAAATGTTTTTCGAGTAAAATTGTCCTGACAACTTCTAGGTACTAGCGATATTCAGAAAGTTTACTCGCCGTAATCATAATAAGGTTCATAACTCATTTTCTGAGAAAACTCGAGAACCATCACCATTAGAGAATAATTTGTCAACGTCAAAAGCTCTTCGTATCATAGCTTGTACTGTTGTAGGTAGGTACCTTCAAGTAACATTGTCAAAAGTTAATCTTGCCGGTGTAGAGGCACATTTTATTGACATATAATGTCATTTTCTTTAAAACATTTTTTTAATGGAAATCTGAAAAATCAACGCAAAACACTTATTAAATTCAGCTTTAACTTTTAAACTGTTTACATCACAGATCCTTTATACTAAAAACATGTGGTTTACACCACCAACCTACCTGAACTTCTAATTTGTAATAGATCCCAGCCCGCCTCAAGTCTCCACGGAGCCACTGAGCCAGTAATGAAGTCAGCATGTTTTTTTTCATACAAACTTTGACACCCTTTCCAGTTTTCACCCTCTTGGTCGTAGAATTTTAAAAATCCTTTCTTAAAAGTGATGTACAAAACGTCCTTCCAATAAGCCTCCAAACAAGCTTATTACGCTTTATAGTTCCAGAGAAATACCATACCATTTAATTGTATATATTGGTATTATAACTTTTATTATAATGGCAAATCTGGCAAAAATGTTTTGGAAAAACTAAAAATGGGTCACGAGTCACGACCTTTATAGTGCCCAAAAGTTGCTAGTTCCCTGTAATATTCGAATACATATAATATCTGACAGATAGGTGAAAGTGGGATGGAGTTATGGAGCCGTTTGGCGAATAGGTCAGAAAGAGATAACAAATATTTAGAAACTCTCAAAAATCTTTCTTTTTATTTTTCAAAAACGATAAAAAAGACATTGAAAGTTCGTCAAATCAAACCCTCGCACAAGATCACCACCATCAAGTCATAAATATTAGAGTATATAAGGTGAGACACAAATGATATAGGCGAGGCGGAGTGGCGGTTGGAGGGTGGTATGCCCCCCCCCCCATGTTCAGGGTGCCGGGCATTCTATTTATAGAGGATCGATAGCGGCCGTGGCCTTGCGAGCATCGATCGGCCCCATCCCCGCGGGATCAGATGGCCGGGGGCGTGGGCCCGTCGAGCCTCCGCGGCTCCGGCGTGTTGTTGTACCGACTACTATACGAGACGCCGTACCCAACATGGCGGCAACAGCGGCGGCGGCGGCAGCGACTTTGTCTATATTAGGAAGGGGAGAAAGTTTCTTTATCTCTACTAATATTTTGTTTGTAACAATTAAGCTCGAAAACTACAAACAATTTTGAATGTTATGAATCTACCACGTTATTCCATTGCAGAAAAAGTTAGAGTTTAAAAAGATAATAGTAATTTTTGTACCGCGGAAAGCTTTAAAAATTATGAACCGCATTTTCTAGATTACTTGTGAGTTGTAGGTAATCGCATAGTTCTGTAGTGACCAAAACAAGTGAAAATCTGATGAGGCAAAGCCAGGGCAATCCATCCAAAACCAAATAGCATGGTAGATCGTCCCCAGGTTTTAATTTTAACCCCGGATGAAGAAGAGAGAAAGAAGAAAGAACTATGGATGGTTGTTGAAAATTGGGTACCTAAGTATAAGATCAAGCATCCTTCAAACCAAAAAATAAAATATCCCTATCAAAAATGGTTTATATTTTGTATCGGGGGTTGCTTGAATCTCATCACCTTGTTTCGCTTTAAAATCTCGAATTTACGATGGCGACAATTTTTTAGAAACCGCGATTGGTCCATAATTAATATGCTTAGATTTGTCAATCAAGTGGTAGAGATACTTGTAGACATGGTCTTCCGCGGTAGAGATACTTGTAGACATGGTCTTCCGCGGTAGAGATACTTGTAGACATGGTCTTCCGCGGTAGAGATACTTGTAGACATGGTCTTCCGCGGTAGAGATACTTGTAGACATGGTCTTCCGCGGTAGAGATACTTGTAGACATGGTCTTCCGCGGTAGAGATACTTGTAGACATGGTAACCTGGGACCGATAACACGGTTTCTGTATTGGAAATACATTTGATGGAGTTTAAGCACTTTTTGGCATGTTCTTTCTTATCGTAAAAAGAAGTGTTCCAAATGGAAACAGAGATTCTTAAATACGGAAACTCATATTCCCTTCCGTAAGATCATAATAATATGGCTCTCCAACATGTACCCAACCCAACATGTTACAAAATAAAGCTCAACAGTTTGTTTGTTTGTATCAACGCGCTAATCTTTGGAAATATCCGTGCGATTTGAGGAAGGTTGTAGGCTAAGGGGGTGAAATGGGGTGGAAACGTTGTATTCCTAATACAATGCGTAGTACGAAGTCGCGGGCCTTATAATATTACTGGTAGTAAAATAATGCTTTTAATTTAGCTTAGAATTCATCCAAATCACAAACTCCTTCGGCTAAAGGAGAAGACATCGTCATCCGCTGGGTACCCTGGGACCGGTAAGGCGGTTCTGGGAGCCGTGAAATCTATATATGTAAATAAAAATTAAATGCTGTTCGTTGGTAAGCGCCTATTCAAAGGGTGCAAACGGAAACCCTCTGACTAAGGCTCTTTTGAACCGTAATAGGTAGACACTTTCATAGAGTGTGTATTACTCTGGCCGCTATAACAACAAATAATAATAATAATTGGCAAAGAGCGAGTCGACATTTTCGTAACATTTTTTCCCGTGAGAACTTAGACTTATTTCGTTTCGGTTACAAGAAACGTGTTTTTTTCGGCATTTTTTGCTCGATTTTAAGGGGAGGAACGAATAATTTTGGTTGATTGCTGAACTGAAATTCCCGAATTTTACGAATGCTATGAACATACAATTTGGGCATCGAAAACTAGAGGATTTTATCTAGTATTGTGTAGGATGAAAACATGATTGGTGAAAATTTTCTCGATAACTTAAATTTTTGAAATCACCTCTTCAAAAACACCTTTTTAGTCATACGACCATACTCTAAAGGGATTTACGTTTTAATTTTATACGAATCTTTAGGTAATTTCAGTACCTAGTATTGATTAAGAAGATTTTTCCCTGCATGTGATCGTTTTTTAATAAATTATTTATTTGTAATGTGCCGCTTACGTCATTTATTCCGAGAAGCGACACATTATGCCCTTCACACTTCTGCAGCAAGAACGGACAAAGCGCCGTCGTTTTCTTGCATGACGTGATCGTTGCGCTCGAACCACTCATGGGCCCGAACCACGAGTTTAGGGCGTGGCTTACGATTAAAAATTTCTGAGTCGTTCCTCGTCTTAATAATGGCTATACATACAAACGTCTAACTATATCCCTAAAAACCTAATAGTGTGAAAATATTACAAACAATGAAAAAAACCGGCCAAGTGCGTGTCGGAGTCGCACACGAAGGCTTCCGTACAAATAGACCAAGTTTGACGCCCCTGTATGGCGCAGAAACAAATTAGCGCGACTCCGATTCACACTTGACATTTTTTTATTGTTTGTTGTTATAACAACAATTCACATAAGCGACACAACGATTCACACTTGACCGGTTTTTATTGTTTGTTGTTATAACGCTAAAGTCGCGCTAATTTGTTTCTGCGCCATACAGGGGCGTCAAACTTGGTCTGAACTCAGTGCAATATTTGTACGGAAGCCTTCGTGTGCGACTCCGACACGCACTTCGCCGGTTTTTTCATTGTTTGTAATATTTTCACACTATTAGGTTTTTAGGGACAGAAAGTTGCCTGGAAAATTGAAATTCAGAAATACTGAAAGTCTTGTGCTTTTTTTCTATGGGATTTTTGTATGAACTGAAAACCATAAAAGGGGCGGATGATGGTAAAAAAGGAGAATATGTAGTACTTAATAGGTGCACTTTTACTGAAAAATAATTTATATGTACCTATAAAATATTTGGTCCTTCACAATGGAGGCATAGTTAATCATATAAATGGAACAAAAATATTTTACTCATATTGTTATCAGACTTTGTTCTCATACAATTTCTTTTCACATTGCCCTATGGATGCAGATGTAGGAGAGTTTGAGAAATATCATGTATCAAGGTAAGTGGTACTCTATGTGCCTATCCTTATGGGAAACAGGCATGAAGATATGTGAAGTGTTACAGTAATAGAATAGCTACTTTATCTAAGTACATACCTGTTTGCTGCGATGGATGGACACTGTCACCCATCTGGAGGCAATACCTGTACAAATTGTTTTGTAATTACTATGTTGTATATGTAACAAATGCTGCTTTACATAAGTAAAGAACTTAAGTCCCACCCACACACAGGCCACTATTTGTGATCAGGGCACATTTTGTACAGTTTTAAAGTACGGCCACAGTGCCTCTGTGTGGCAGACATAAAACATATTGATTCCCAAAATATTATAAATGTGTTTGCTTGTCCTTCACTCCACAACAGAGCGTTTTTTGCACAGATATAGCTGGAGGGCCAGAAAGTGTCATAGGCTACTTTTTACCCTGAAATTTTATTTGGCATGAGTGAGATTGAACCCAGGACCTCCCAGTTTTGACTTTGAAGACTTTGGAGATTTCTAGCAACTAAGTAGCAGAGTAGCAAATACCTCATTACTTATCTTACTAACTATACTTATCACCGCGGGCACTAGGCCAAATGTGCTATGCTATATATTATTATGTGCAAACAGGAAACTTGAGCAAAAGTCATCGCAAACACACTCAAGTATACTTGATTAAACCTAAAGCACAAGTAGGTATGCACAGGAAGGCTGGTTTAATACCACTTAACAAATTTTGTTACAAAAGGGGGGGGGGGGCTTAATTAACTAACAATGCTGAAAAGATATTTCTGACAATTTTAATTGGCTCAAGAGGAACAGAACATCATTGTTATTCAACAATATTAATTTACCTCCATAAACAAAAGAGTTTCAAGTTTGTCTTTCTGTACTCCTCTTATTTGGTAAACAATATTTACATGTCTTTTTGTTGCTAAAAATTAAAATTTTAAATAAAAAAATAATGTTGTCACTGTTTCTGTTTTCATATCAGTGGTATGGTATCCCATTATGTATATTTAAATGTGTTTGTGATTTATTATGTAAGCTATTGATATCATACAATTTTACTTCTTTATTATCTTAAGTCTTCATTCTTTATTTTTAATTATGAGTTTGCTAAAATACTTTGAAAATTAATTAATTGTGTTTAAGGTCTTATGGTATGATTTAGTTAGGGATGCAATGCACAACACAACAAGGACACAGTCCAAATCATTAACTATTACTGAATTATAAACTAACTGAACTAATCTTAATATTGGAATAAATAAGAAAGGTAAATAAGGAAACCATTGTCACAGTATAACACAGCATAGCCATAACAACAAAGTGTATTTAATAAACTAATGCATCAATGTTCTAGTACTTGTACAGTTTAGTAATCTGTAACTGTAATATGTACATAGGTACATGATACATTTAATCAAATATTATGGAAGATCCTACTAACCTGGCTAGTGGCCCTAATGGGAGAGGCGCGGTTAGCGACCTTGTGGTCACTACCAACTATAGGGCACACATTATAACTTAATAACTAATAGTTTCACGCACTTTTAACACGTTTTAATGTTCCAAAATAACATTTTCCTTCAAAACAAGAAATGTTTTGAAAATTTATATCATTTGACGTAGATTCCAACCATACGAGGAAAATACTTTGTTTCACTTGTTTTATTTTTATAAAACATCTAGTTTTATTGGCTGATAGACAATTATGAAACAATTAAAATCATAGTTTACCAATAAGAAAAAAGAAAATTGATAAATAGAAAACGCACTTTACGAATTTTGATGACATCGACATGACAGCTACTGAAATGTAGTGATGCACAATCCAATTCGATACTTTGTTGTAACGATACAACTTTATTCAAAATAAATATTATTTATTCCCAAATGTTTCATTGTGTTGTAGTTGAATGCAATAATAATAGCGAAAATAAATAGAAAATCTGACATAAAGATGACTTTATCTTTCTTTCTTTGTTGGCCATGCTAGTCCGGCTGGTATGAATGATATGAATCTGTGTTCATATCAATAAGCAAGGAATATACTACTCTCTTCAATAAGCAACAAAGCAATAAGTTGGGTATCGTTACAAATAAACAAACGTGATTTTTTTTGCCGTTTTTATAGATAATGGTACGGAACCCTTCGTGCTCGAGTCCGACTCGCTCTTGGCCGGATTTTTTCAGCAGTTATTTTTCTGATTGACTGAAGTATCTTGCTAACCCGTTGTGCTGAGGTAGCCCACTTCACACATGCGGAGAAACACGAGGAGCGGATACTCCTCGGGAACTTGTTTAGGCCCTAACCTCGATCCGAAAATGTTGTTGTGTGGTGGCCCAACAGCAACAGCTTACAGCTGCGTCCTGTCGAAAGACAACAGCCCTGGCCATGCAGCACGTGTACGCGCCGCTTACCAGGGCTGTCAGGGCCTCGATCGCCACCCGCCAATAATAGGCCAGCCTGGCCTGGCAACACGGTCGGGCCATGTAAGGCTGGGGCGGCCGCTCGGTGATGTCAGCAGACTTTTGCTGACTTCTAGCACGACTCGTCAATGATGCGAATTGCGACGACACGCCTCCTGGGAACTGATCCCGGTACGGCGGCGTCCACTCCGACATCGCACCCGCGGTGGTGTACGGTAGGTGGTGAAGAGCAGGAAATGAAGCAAATGAGTGTCACGTCGTCCGCATCTCGCGCCATCGCTCGACTCCGCAATCAGGTCCGCCAGGCTTCTCGAGGTTGTGTGCTTCGACTTTTTGAAAGGTAGGTAGGTTTTTAGTTGCCCTACGCCAACACGGATTTCACAAATTCGCGCGACGTAGATCCTCCACGAGGAGAGCGAGTCACGAGAGGGCAGGACGCAGACCGGTCGCCGAGTATTCAGCAACCTTGCATTTTGGACGGTTGCATATCCTGCGAAAAGACGCTCGTGTCATCCATATACATATTATGTCAGTCCATATACACACCGTCGCGGTCGCCTAGGTTGACGTCGCCCTTCCCATGGCCTCGATGGCGGGTAGCGATAAAAATCCTGACGGCCCTGGGCCTGGCTAAATAGCGCCGCGAATACGCGTGCTGCACATGAGCATAGGCCTAGGCAGAATTTGGTGGCAGAAAGAAAAACTTGGGGCTGTTGGAGCCCGTTGCTGCTGGGCTGTTACATGACTTAAGTAGGCGAACTGGCTCTTTTCTCCCGACACTTTCGGGACAAAGTTAAAATAGGTGCCGGATATCCGTATCCGTATCCGCGGATATCCGAGGGAGAAGAAAGATCCGTATCCGCATCCGTTAGTTTTTGGCGGATCTTTTACGGATCTTTTACCTTATTAATTTTCAATTCATAGATGAAATTTTATATATATAGGTGATTAGGTAACAATGAAAAACTGTTAAATTGCATTCAGATTATTTTTTATTTCTTAAAATCGTATCTGTTATGAGAGTTAACTCTTAAAGAGGTCAATAACTTTTGTCCATTACAGATTATCTCTTTCAAAAGGTCAATGTGCAGTATTTACCGCCGCGTACTCTAAGAAAGTTAAGATCCGTATCCGTATCCGTATTCGCGGATCTTGAGACCAAATATCCGTATTCAGATCCGTATCCGCGATATACATTTTTAACGATCCGGCACATCACTACTAATAACTAATATTATAAATGCGAAAGTAACTCGACTCTGCGTCTGCCTGTTCCCTTCCTTCAATAGTAATAGTTGTTATACCGTTGGATGATATATATTTTTGTGTAGAATATTTAATATGTCTGTCCGTTCTTTTGTTCCGTTGTCTTTAATTGTATTTTTTGTATTTAATTTAAAGTGCTTTGTTTTAATTTAATTAATAATAGCCAACACTTGACTTTTGTTATATCGATAAAATTTACATATTATTATCCACTCGGTACCCCCTGTCACAGTAAACTCCTCCAGCGCAAAGAGGACTACCTCAGCGTAACTCGAGCCTGTCTCGAGCCCTTCGGGCGTAGACAGAGTATAGTACTTCGGGCTATGACCATAGATTAAATTAAACGGACCACAGACTAAAATGGCTGTCGAAGTTGGTTAAAGTGACTTTTACTTTTACTTGCTCTGTTGCTCTGTGGTCAGCAGTGCAGATGATTCAGAAATTTCAGTATTCAGAAATCACAGAAATAAAAAAACTCGGGAAGTGCATTATGAAAA
This sequence comes from Nemapogon koenigi, assembly GCA_963924495.1. Lineage (NCBI taxonomy): Eukaryota > Metazoa > Arthropoda > Insecta > Lepidoptera > Tineidae > Nemapogon > Nemapogon koenigi. The sequence continues at coordinate 347,208 of OZ004642.1, forward strand.
ATACATTATAAGAACAAAAGCCAGAAATAGGATTCACAATGTTTTCGTCAATATTCGGCAAACGCAGATCATCTCCTGTCGAGAATAATGAAGCAGCACCCATACCGAGCGCCAGCACCAGACCTGAAGACGGCTACGTTTTCATAGAACCTGCCCCCACCCCCAGAGCAGGCCTGTACCCTAATGTGAGCGGCACAGGTGCTTCTCTACCGCTGCGAACCGCGCCTGCTCTTCCTGGGGCACAAAGAGCCAACATTGCAGACCAAAATTTCCACTATTTACAAGGAGTACCATTTTCATTGTCTAGGGAGCTTCAGATGGCTTCCAACAAGGATTCTTTTGCAATTGAAGTTGGACATGTTTTGGCATTTGTGACCAATAAAATAAATCTAAACAACTATAATTATGATTTTGCAGTAGAAAAAAGTGTTTTGAAGGAATGTTGATATTGTGATATAATGCATGGCTATGTTCTTAGGTTAATATAATAATACAATATGCAAACTTTACATATAATATTATTACTATAAGTGTAAACAACAACATTGAAATCTCTGCTTGCTTGTCTTAAATGAAACTCATGTGAGTCATAAAGCCCTATGTATATATATATCTAATTACTCCATTCACATAAAAGCAATTACAAAAAAAATGTCACTATTGTCAAGAATTACAGCTAGGTACCTAGTTCAGTGTGTAAAGTAAAAATTGAGGTAGGTATTTTTTATTTTGATTATATGAGGCAGAAAGCCAATTTTACCTATACTCTGTTCATTATGTGACTGTATAATGAATAATGGATAGAATTACAGTAAGTATCAATGAAACTCAAGTGTTTTCTCTTATTATATGGAGATTTAAAAAAAGACAACATAAGGGCACAAATACTTTTTATTTTAATAAACATCAATTTCTAAAATTCTGTAAAAATTACACGAAGCCAGTCCAACAGACATAGCAGTGCTGGCCTTGCAGTGTTGTTTACACAAGGCCAGTAATTTCTGCATTTTTCTTGTGGTGTACACATTCGTCTCAATAAAAAATTTATTCAGGACAAATTTTGAATACTCATAATCTTGACTTTTATATTGTCAACAGGTCTTATTTCCATTCCTACCCTAAGTTGTTCTAATGCCGAAGCACATATTTGTTTGTTTTTGTATGCATTAAACTAGAGTTTTGTCTTCACTAAATTTTGTATTAAGGAAAATTGCAATCGCAACAAAATAAAATACATGTGGGTCCTAACGCTATGGCAGGAGATGAGGGGGACAAGGGCGGAGGTCACTGGCTAGAAAAATAGGCGCTCTATTCAAACCAGTGCTGGCTTCCTATAAAACTGATATTTTGGCCCAAGGCTTTTTGCTAACTCAATACTTCCTATTCCGAACTATTAGGACAAACCACAGATGCTTCTCTTAGAAAATGTATATTGATGCCTGAACTAAAAAGAAACAAATATAATATAAAATAATAATGTTTTAACTTTACATTGAATATGTTGTCATTACCTACCTATTTTGGGATTTGAAGTTTCAGTGTTGGAATCATATTTGTTTTTATTTAGATTATAATATATTGTTTCCATTATTATAACTTTACAATAATATATAAAATAAAGATTTTGATTATTTTTATTGTATTTTGATTGAGAGTGCATATTTGCATTATTATATTTTATACATAATCGTTATGAATTAACATATTTTTTATATTATAATGAAACAATAACAGAATATTTAAAACATTTTTATTAATTTTAAACCACAACATTTATTTATCAGTTTTATCACTTTATCCACAATATTTTATTATTTGTAAATTTTAATACATAATATGATAACAGAAAGTCATGTGAGATACACTACCGTCCTGCTTACTGTATTGATATTTTGGGTACTCATTTTTCCAATGACACCACACCCACAGCCCCTAACACACAAACAAATAATCAAATTCACTACCAAACTCAAACTCATCAACCACTGTGACACAGGCTCGCATAGTGCAGGGTCCTAGCTTAACTTAGCTACGTTTTGTAATGTCTTTCTGTCATTATGTATATGGAATGTTTTATAGGTTTCTGTGTATAATTTAACATATTAACTAAACATTAAAACTATACTAAATTAATCTATCTATCATCACACCTTTTATTTCAACAGGGGTAGGTAGGCAGAGGCATTAAATTGTCATATGTACCTCTAGCTTCTTTTATATTCATCATACCTTTCATACATAATTTTAATATTATTTTTATAAATAAGTATAGTGGCTAAAGGAAATTGGATAACTAAAATACCCATTACAGATGTAACACAGTCTAACCTGGTGATACCAAGAAAATAAAATACTGGTTTAATATAAGAGGAGGCCAAATCTAAATCTGCCTAGCACATTTTAGAAATATATTTTTTAAATACAATTCTAAAATCACTTAATACAAAAATATACACTATGTATCTCAGGATAGTCATTTTGCATGTTAAAGTTTAGACAAATGCAGCAATAGTGCATATACAAGCCATTAATAAGGTGAACGGCAACAGAGTCTTCAGGACTGCTCCAAAACTGTAAATATTAAATATAATTTACAGTGAATATTGAAAGAAACATAGTAAAATGTAAATAGACAGACACGTACACTCTCAGATGGGTCAGTTCATTGGTGAAGATAATACAAGTTGCTGGCATCATTCATTTATTCAACTACATACCTGACCCCTGCAGTTAGTTCAAGTGATCTCCAACAGATGGCGTTGTCTTTTACCAAATTACATAAATTAGTATAATTTTAAAAGAAACATTTAATTTTGATTTGTTTGATTATTTTTAGTCATTAGATGGGAAAATAATCTTCAAAATGGCGTATCAAACATTAAGAGACATGGAATACAGACAAAAAACACAACATAATATATACATTGTTCTGTCTGTACATGTGTATGTCACTGAACTCCTAAAGAGCTGGAGTGGCCGACTTTGATGTTTTTTGTCTCTGGATGGTTTAGATTCACAATTGGACCCAGTAGGTGGCGCTGCAATCGGGATCTAGGAAATTATTTTTTATTCAGGCAAAGGCTAGTAATATATAAAAATCCCTTACCTCACATAATTAGAATATAGTATCATATAAAGAGCTAGCTTCACCATGTTCCAGTTTTTGCAGCCATCATAGTTCATCAGGTTCAGAGCTGCGGCCACATGAGAATGACAATTGTCATAGCATATGACATGCTGAAAATTGTGAGAAGGAACTATTATTATACAGAAAGAAAATATAATAAATGTTTATTTTTAGTGACCATGGACTTTGTACAAACTCATAATCTGGATGTTAGTGACATTTATGTAATTTGGTCTTATTTGTCTCTCCTACCAAGTCAGTCAAATAAGTTTGGACTTGAAGAGTGTTACCAGTGGGAGGTATAACCACTGCCCAAATAATTATATGTACTATCAGGAGCAGAATTGCAAGGACCACTAGAAAAACAATTCTCGCTTGACACTTTAAAATGAAATGAAAACTATGTCAGTTGTGATTTGATCTGATTAGTTCATATCTATTTGAAAGTCATTGAGCTTTAATGTGATAGGTGGACATTAGAAATGAAACAATATGAAAACTTCAATGTGCAAGCTAATTTTTTACAGGGTCCTACCAATGCTGCTCCCCTCTTGCCCCTCAAACTGCTCATACCACCAAAAGCACACATACATTGTCTACTGTGCAAGTATAATCACATGGTAAAACTTAATATGTGGCAGCTATTATACCTTTACCAATGTCTATGGATTTAGCTATCATGTATCATCACGCCTTTCATCCCAAGGGGGGTAGGCAGAGACATTCTAATTTGCTACAATCCTGACACAAGTACCTCTTTTGCTTCTTTTATATTCATCATACTTTTCATTAATGCTCGGCGATTGTGTGTACCATTAATATTGCCAATTGATCAATATTGTAACGATAAATACCTAAACACATCAAGGTCGATAGACGTCTCTAGAAACATCCAGAGAGAATCAAGTACAAACGAAAATGGACCGTATGTGCCTAGCCATAGGTACCAAAATCGGCCGCGGCCGGTGTTTAGGTTGTGGCGACCTTATTAAATATATTATTTATTATTCATTAATTTAATTCGAGGCCACAACCTTACGCAGCGGAGTACCTACCGCTCGCTGCCCGCCGGCGCCGACCGCCAAGGAGTCGTCCATAGTACGTGTTGTGAGTCGCGCGCGTTATTTGATTTGTTTATTTAACTTGTTTGTAGAATAATAGTAAACATATTTACCTAACTCGTGCAGTGTTACTATTCAATACCTAATAGTTATTGCCCGTATTCACTTCGTCCAGCTAGCTATAACAGTCGGGTTGAAACTCGACAAATGTGGGGTAATATAAATTACACAACACCCCACATTACTGGTGACCCCTAAGAACATATCCTGTGCCTAACTCTGAGGATCCTGACGGAGAAAAGACGCCGCTGGACTATAAAAAGCAAGTACATATTTGAAAAAATAAAATAAACATACCGACGTATTTTTTTTGAAGAAAAATAAGGCTGTGGCCTAGTGACCGCTTACCGGCAAAGAATATTTTTAATATTTTTATACTTATACAATGAGTGTTGCCGCCAATGACGATGCTGGCACATCGCATACAACACCCCAACCGGAGCGCAAAGACGAATTATTACGCGTAGGCGTACGCATACCACCGTTCTGGCCAGAAGAGCCTGCCTTATGGTTCGCGCAAGTAGAATGTCAATTTATATTATCAAAAATAACTAGCGATGAAACTAAATTTTTTTATCTCGTGGCACAATTGGATCATCAATATGCACTAGAAGTTAAAGATATAATTACAAATCCTCCTGATACAAACAAATATGACAAACTTAAAACTGAGTTAATAAAGCGACTGTCAGCTTCACACCAAAAGCGTGTAAAACAACTTCTGATGCACGAGGAACTGGGAGACCGCAAGCCTTCTCAATTCTTGCGCCACTTGACAAGTCTAGCCGGTCCAGCAGTACCGACGGATTTCTTGGCTACCTTGTGGTCCAGCCGCTTGCCACATAATATCCAGACAGTGATTGCTTCGCAGATGGACTTGCCTTCAGACAAGCTGGGAGAATTAGCAGACAAGGTGCACGAAATTGCACCAGCGACTCCCCAGGTTGCAAGTACCTCAGCCGCCGCACCATACGACGTCGCCACGCAGATCAGCGAACTGACTAAACAAATTTCCTTGCTAACCTCTCGTTTTAATACCACAGAACGCTCACGGCCGAGATTCACAAGTCGCACTCGCTCACAATCACGCAGTCACTCCAGATCCGGACCACGACAACCACCACACGACCATCCACATTGCTTCTATCACTACACTTTCGGCCCAAGAGCAAACAAGTGTAAGCAGCCCTGTAGCTACAAGTCGGAAAACTCCCAGGGCGGTCGGAAGTAACGGCCCACGACTGCCCTTCATCAACAGGCCGTCTATTTGTAACTGATCGCGCTACAAAAATGCAGTTCCTTGTGGACACTGGTTCAGACCTGTGTGTTTTTCCGCAGTCAGCTGTCAAGACGCCCTGTGTCAAATCCTCGTATGACCTCGTTGCTGCTAACAACACTATCATTCATACTTACGGTCAAACGCAACTTCATCTAAACTTAGGTCTCAGACGTGACTTCACTTGGAACTTCACTATAGCAGACGTGACGAAACCCATCATTGGAGTGGACTTTCTAAGACACTACAACTTACTTGTCGATTGCAAAAATCAACGATTAGTCGATAATCTTACTACACTTTCAGTAGCAGCTGTTCGTTCACAAGCATCTGAAGACATATCTTCCATCAAGGCTGTCACTGGTGAAACCGTATTTCATACTATACTAAAGGAATTTCCTGAAATCACTCATCCACCAGGTATTCACTCACCACCCAAGCATAACACAGTCCATTTCATCAAGACCACACCTGGACATCCTGTATCTTGTAAACCTCGAAGACTCGACCCAGTTCGATCGCAAATCGCAAAGAAAGAGTTCCAGGACATGCTCGCTAGTGGTATTGCCAGACCCTCCGAGAGCCCTTGGTCTGCTGCGCTGCATCTGGTGCAAAAGAAGGACAACGGATGGAGACCCTGCGGTGATTACCGTGCTTTGAACGCCAGAACTGTTCCTGATCGCTACCCTATACGACATATCCATGACTTCTCGCATCAGCTCGCTGGTTGCTCAATCTTTACCACAATAGACCTCGTGAAAGCCTACCATCAGATCCCTGTCAACCCTGACGACATCCAGAAGACAGCGATTACCACACCGTTCGGATTGTACGAATTTCCATTTATGACGTTCGGCCTCAGAAACGCTGCGCAAACGTTCCAACGTTTCATCGATGAAGCCCTCCTTGGTTTAGACTTCTGTTTCGGGTACATCGACGACATCCTGATATTTTCGTCATCAGAGGAGCAACACAAATCTCATCTACGTCAGCTATTCGAGCGTCTGAAGCAACATGGTATACTTATCAACACTTCTAAATGCAATCTTGGACAAAAAGAAGTAAAATTTCTTGGATACAGTGTCTCAGCTGCTGGTACTAAACCCTTAGAGACCAAAGTAGAAGCTATCCAGAACTACACAATACCTAAAACAGTGAAAGAGATGCGACGTTTTTTGGGAATGCTCAATTTTTACAGACGTTTTATCTCCAACGCTGCTCAACTTCAAGCGCCGCTTAATGCTATTTTAGCTGGTACAAAAATCAAAGGCTCACATCCTGTCGAGACTACTCCGGAATTGCTAAAAGCTTTTGAAGACTGCAAAACTTCCTTATCTCAAGCTACACTTCTCGCACATCCAGATCCTACAGCTGAACTAGCTATAGTCACAGACGCCTCTGACGTAGCTATTGGAGCTGTTCTGCAACAACGCCATAGTCAACAGTGGGAACCTCTAGCATTTTACTCTCACAAGCTTAGTTCGTCTCAGAAGAAATACAGCCCCTACGACCGAGAGTTACTGGCTGTCTACGAAGCCATAAAATATTTCCGTTACATGGTGGAAGCTAGAAACTTTATTGTGTTTACGGATCACAAACCTCTCACCTTCACATTCTCCATGAACAAGGACAAGTGCACACCTAGACAGTTCAGATACCTAGACTTCATAGCACAATTCACGACAGACTTAAGATACATACCTGGAAAGGACAATGTCGTTGCTGACGCTCTCTCACGCGTTGAAGAACTTACTACAACCATCGATTACCAGAGTCTTGCACAATCTCAGGCTACAGATCCAGAGCTGCAAAATCTGCTTCATCATGGTTCCACTCTCAAGCTCGAAAAAGTGTCAATATCTGGTCGCTTACCTGTGTATTGCGACGTGTCTACGCAAGAACCTCGTCCATACATAACTCCACAGTTCCGAAGACATGTTTTCGACATGCTGCACTATCTTCACCATCCCGGAAAAACAGCTACAGTGCGACTGGTGACACAAAGATTTGTCTGGCCAGGGATTCGTAAAGACTGTAGAGAGTGGTCTAGACAATGCACTGAATGCCAAAAGAGTAAAGTTACTCGCCACACAATTTCCCCCCTATCCACATTCCTTACTCCTTCCTCGAGGTTCTCTCACATACACCTCGACATTGTAGGACCGTTACCTTTGTCTTGTGATTACAGGTACTGCCTCACCGTCATCGACAGGTTCACGCGATGGCCTGAGGTATTCCCGCTCAAAGACATTACAGCCGAGTCCTGTGCTGCTGCCCTCGTATCTGGTTGGTTCGCCAGATTTGGATGCCCTGCTCGAGTGACTACGGACCGCGGCCGGCAATTCGAGAGCCACCTATTCAATGCCCTCACGGCATTGGTTGGTGCGCGTCACTTTCGCACTACTGCTTATCATCCAGCCGCAAACGGTATAATCGAGCGCCTACACCGCCAGCTGAAAGGAGCCATTATGTGCCATGCCTCACCACGGTGGACTGAAGTTCTTCCGCTGATACTCATGGCCATGCGCAGCTCCTGGAAAGAAGATCTTAGCGCGTCACCTGCTGAACTCGTGTACGGTGAGCCTCTCCGCTTACCTGGTCAGTTCCTGTCTCCCAAAGATGACTTCTCTGCTGCTGACATCACCGAGTACGCAACGCGCCTGAAATCTCACATGGCCAAGCTGACCTCAAAACCTACATCATGGCATTCCAACTCTCCATTCTACATACCACGTGACCTGCATACATCTACTCATGTCTTTCTTCGGCAAGATCACGTGCGAGGCTCCCTCGAACCACCATACGCCGGCCCGTTCAAAGTAATTGAAAGACAGCCCAAGTACTTCACTTTGGAGGTCAAAGGAAAAAACACAAACGTCTCTGTCGACAGGCTAAAACCGGCGTACTTGATGAGGGAAGTGCAAAACCAAAATTTTTCTAACGAAGAAATTAAACACACGCGGAGCGGCAGAAGAGTACGTCTACCAGAACGCTATCGACCGTAGTTACGGTCTGGCCAGGGAGTACTGTGGCGACCTTATTAAATATATTATTTATTATTCATTAATTTAATTCGAGGCCACAACCTTACGCAGCGGAGTACCTACCGCTCGCTGCCCGCCGGCGCCGACCGCCAAGGAGTCGTCCATAGTACGTGTTGTGAGTGACCTTATTAAATATATTATTTATTATTCATTAATTTAATTCGAGGCCACAACCTTACGCAGCGGAGTACCTACCGCTCGCTGCCCGCCGGCGCCGACCGCCAAGGAGTCGTCCATAGTACGTGTTGTGAGTCGCGCGCGTTATTTGATTTGTTTATTTAATTTAACTTGTTTGTAGAATAATAGTAAACATATTTACCTAACTCGTGCAGTGTTACTATTCAATACCTAATAGTTATTGCCCGTATTCACTTCGTCCAGCTAGCTCGACAAATGTGGGGTAATATAAATTACACAACACCCCACAAGGTATTTGGCGCCGAGTCCCATCGAGGCGCTTCTATAACTTTGTACAACAATCTCGGCGTGTCTCGAATGTTCGGTGGGCAATATAAACAGAGGATCTTGACCGGAAATAACACAGTGCGAATCAGAGCGATCAAAGCGAAACAGTGAAGTGGAATTTAGTGCGAATAAGTGTTATTCTATAGTGTTCATTTATTTAACTGTATTTTTGTGGTGTTGAAGTAAAGTTTGTCTATTTAATCGGTATTTTAAATCTCTTCGAACCCTAGCTCGTAACAATATATTTATTATACATAATATAATGTACAAGGAAGGCGGTCTGATTACCACAACCCTGATTATTATATAAGATTATTATAATTACATACTATTCGTTTCTTGTAAATTTCTGAAGACTCAGCCACAGCTGCATCCCAGCCAGACTGTCCATTTGATGCCTTGAGAGGGGTCAATTGCCAATATTTTGTAGGTTTCCCGAATGTCATTTGATCTTCTGATACATAAAAAGAGCCAGCAAAATCACGAACTATTCCAGTAGATGTACATATTCCCATATGACCCAAGAATGGTAAAAGCCACCTATAGAACAGAAATATGCATTACATTTTATATTACACTCTCAAGAGTTTGTATGTATTATGCTGTACTGTCGTAGCTATAGATAGATGTAGTTTATAAGAACAGTCATTATATGCCTTTCGAGTCGATCACACGTCTTTCTATTCATACCTCCTCACATGGCGACCAATCTATAAACTAATCTCAAGGGCTATCAGTCTGATTTGACAAAATTTAGATAGCCAGTTTGTTGAACAAGGTTATATGCTATATAACATTACGCTACGACCCAAAGTGGAAAACTGGCTAATTTTAGAAATTATTTACCAATCCAAATTGAAAAAATATTTTTGTGTTATATAGCCTGTTTATTGAGGAAGGTTATAGATTGTATAACATCACGCTAAAAGAGTGAAAAGTAACTATAACGTTAACTAAGTGGTACCTTATAAAACTGAGCATACTTACGTTAGAACAGGTATTGGGGTCCAAACTATGCAATAAGGGTAACGACTTCTCTTGTGGTCTATGGGATCCATTAGAACTTGGTGCTCCTCGTCGTTTGATTCCATAGGACTCCCAGGACTTGGCTCGCCGCCGTTCATACTACTTTGTCTTTATGGGAGCAGTAAGATCTTCTCATAGGTACTCACCTAGACATTTATAAACAAACATTCATTATTAACAATATAATAGTGTTCTATTTCTTTCTATAAATGAAAATATAATACCTACATATTTTATATTTCGATTCTATTTCTTTTGTACATTTGTATATGGAACCACCACACCACACACAGAGCCAGAGCCATAGATTAGAGTATTGAAATATGTATGTGTCATAGAGAACAAACTTGTATCGAGTGACCTACTGATCAAATTGCAGTAGTTGTCAAATAGTCTGTGAACTGTGTGATTCAAAATGTCCTCGTAGTAAGATTACTTGTTGTAACTTAAATATATAAATAATTAAATCCGCTCAGCCTTTTTGTTCTGGGCGTGGATTAGAGTACGGGTACCTTTTGAAAACCCCAAAGAACCCCCACAGAGCAAGTAAACTATCGACTATCGTGTTGTCGTTTTTTTGACAAACTGCTTCAAGAAACAGATTTTTGCCATGTAACGAACGAACGCTTTTATGACAGAAGGAAAATCAGTTTTTTTTAAAAAGCAGGTTTATTGCTTCTGCGATTCAACTGTACGTACGTACAATAGAGCCTGGTCGTTTTTTTTGACTAACCGTTTCAAGAATCAGATTTTTGCAACCATTCACATATTGCGCTTGTGTGTGTAGTGTAGTGCCTGTGAGAAGTGTGAGAGGTTCTAGCTTCCTATTAATGAAATAATTTTTAAAATCGATTCTATAGTTTCAGAGATTACCCCTACATCAAATCTTATAAACTGTCCCTCTTTATAATATTAGTATAGATTAGATACATGTACCCATAACACATGCTTTGGGGTTCCGTGTTATCATATTTAGACTCGACTCGAAGGCCAAACCGACGAATCCATACAGGGCCAGCCAGGGAAGGAATGCACGGCCCGAGTGTGTCCAACAGCATAATGACCGACCCAGCAATTTGCTCGACATTCTAGTGTTGGACATTCTCGGGCCGTGCATTCCTTTTCATTACCCATGACAGTACTTTCTATGCAAACAATAAATGGCTAAAATAATTGTTCTAAGTTTCCTCATTCTGGTCAAAATAAAAGATGTAGCGGGGGGTCCTATGTATGCTAAAAATAAAAATTCTACCAAAAATATTTACGACGCGGTTTTGAAAAAGAAACTGGTTTGCTGTTCTTTTAATATGGACGCTGTATAGTGTATAAATACATTAGACTGATATGGTACAGACTGTCGAATAAACGGTTTTTTTGAATGAATGAATATAATATGTAGTATGTACGATTTACGCCTTATGAATAAAAAGCCGTTTCTTTTGGCACTGCTTTTCGAAGCAGTTTGTCGATTTATAAAATGGGTTACGTTCCGTTTCACGTAAAATACGAAACGACCCAGCTCTAGTGTTGACATAAAACGTAGATATAATCTGTGGTAGATAGTGATTATATTCTCTTTGGTGACATCGTGTCGTTCATCATAGCATAGAGTAGAATCAGTAAGTGCTCGAGTACTTATATTCCTTGCAGTAGCGGTAGTATCGCGTACGACGGCCGCCTTTTGCCGGGTACTTGGGCCGCCATGCCAGTCGTTGGGAACGTTTCTAACTGCATACATGTGTTATTATCTCTCACATCCATCCATTGGATAAATAAATGATCGTCTTTGTTTGATAATCAGTCATAAACACAAAGTCTCTCCGACCGACTGTATAAATCTATAAGGGGCGGTGGTCAAGGTCATCTTGTATCTGTCAAAAATATGGTAAATCTAAGTTAATCCTGGAAACGTGAGTTTATTTATACAAAATCTCCTCACCCCAAAAGGATTGTTATTATTTGAAATTGGATTCAGCCATATTTTTATTATTCATGGGTTCTAAAGAGCCGTTGTTTTCGATACGCGAAGGCACTGCATTTACCATATTTTTGACAGATACAAGATGACTGAGAGCCAAGGGTCCATAAACTCCTTGGTATAAATGTATCTCTATTGAGTTTGGAACATGTGTATCTGAAAGAGTGCCGAGTTCCAGACCAGTGATATGTTTCATTTGGAACAATTGGAACATCAGGTCAGAGAAACGATTTATTCATTTATTTTAACATTACTCAACTCGTTCATTATGTTATAATGTACTGTTATAATATCGTCTTTATACTAATACGAAATTAAATACTATCGGTCAAGCTCTCCGCGAGGCGCATCTCGGTGTTACTCTCACAGAGCAAGTGTTACTCTATGTCTATGGCGCACGCATCTCGCTCGCTTCTGTGTGTGCGGTACAGAGTCGCGTCGAGGTGATCGACTTCCAAATGAAACATTTGTACTGACACTACTGTTCCGGAACATTCATATCACATTGATGTTTCGGAACACTGTTTCTCAAAAGAGCTACACACCACACTACACACGTCTACTGACAAACTGACAATCAACTTTACTTACTTGCTCTGTGGCATAAAGCAAGCAGCATATTACTTGCTCTGTGGCAGCAAGTTTTACTCTGTGGTTTTACTTGCCTGTGAGTGATTGAAAGAAGCAATATGGCGCTTGTGGTGTTGTTTGTGTTTCTTCTTGGCGCTTTTTTAGTCTAAACTTTATTGAATTATAGTTATTTACAGAAAATCGGCAAAATGCCGGCTTTCCTTAGGTATATTGATATGGAAAACTTCAAGTCCTACTGCGGTCATCACCGGGTAGGACCTCTGAAGTCATTCACTGCAGTTATTGGTCCAAACGGCTCCGGTGAGTGGAACCTACTTTGAAATTCAGCTAGGCTACATTTACTAGATTTTAATATCTATCTTAATACACTTTGTTTATTTGTTACAGTGGTAATCATTCCAATGTAAAAAGCGCGGGAATATTTGAAATTTCATATACCATTTTCCTGAAATCTATAACATAATCAGAATCTGTTTAAGCTACATACATAATAAACATGTCAGTTCAGTCTGTATACCTTGCGACATGGCCACTGGTAACAATTTGCATATTAAACAAGCCTGTCGCTGCACTTAATGGACCAAGATTTCACGGACCTTTAACAAACTGGTACTGGTCATTGGGCTTGGTCTCCGCAACTGGACGACTGAGCGCCTATTTGGATATATTTTGCAAATTTTGTTACTCCTGTTATCCCAGCACCTCTAGGAAGCCAGCTCCTCCCTACGGATACTACTGACACTGACACTGACTATAATTACTACTCCAACTAGTATGTTGTATTCAAGTAAAAAAAAAGTTGTAATAATTCCAGGCAAGTCAAACTTTATGGATGCAGTAAGTTTTGTGATGGGAGAGAAGACTTCAATGCTTCGTGTGAAGCGTCTTAGTGATTTGATCCATGGTGCTTCTATTAATAAAGCTGTTTCTAGAAGGTTTGTTATAATTATATACTATTGTTTAAAACAGACATACTTTGTAAGAAGATAAAATAACTGTCATACAATCTCACCATGGATTGATTTGGTGTTTATCTAAGACAAAATATTTTTTGTTATATTTCATTTAGATTAGATTAGATCACAATTTCTCATCATGACTATATTGGATAGAAAAAGAAATCAATAAAAGTCATTGAATTGAAAATTAATTAAAAGTGAATCTAATATTTAAAATTCCCGTGTTACAAGTTAGTTGCCATACTCCTCCGAAACAGCTTGACCAATTTTTATGAATTTTTTTTTATATATTCGGTAGGGCCCACAATTGTTCATAATCTATTTTTCATACCCCTAAGTGATAAGGGTAGGTGTAGGGGTAGGGTAGGGGTAAGGGTAGGGGTAGTGCGGGCAAGTCAACATTTGGGCAGGGCAAAGTCTGCCGGGTCCGCTATGGATTATAAATAAAATTATTTTGACCTATTTGGGGGTAGCAACACTAAAAAGGTTAAGACACACAGATAGACAAATGAGATAGAGATGTTTTGTAGTGATCATAAAGTGAATGTGTATAATTATATGTTAATGTCATCAATGTAGTGGATGAATTTTAATTTTTATTACTATTTAACAGTGCATCAGTGACGGCCACATTCCTTTTGGAAGACATGACAGAGAAACAATTTCAAAGAAGTGTCAACGGACAATCATCTGAACACAAAATTAATGGACATGTAAGGTTTTATTGATCTAAAGAGGTACTGTTTTGTGTTGTGTGAGTTCTACAAAAATAGAGAACAATGTGGAGTGAAAGATGATGTTGTGTTGTGACTATGAAAAATTAAGAAAACTGGTTTGGACAAAATGAAGGATGAAAGATTGACTAAAAAGGTTAATATGACTGAAGTGAAAGGAAATGCTGGCAGAGGACGACCTAGGTGTACTTTTATTGAACTAAAAATGTTTTGATCTATGGAAATATTAAAAGTACACACAATTCGGTATGTAAAGTAAAAGTTAAGGTATGCTGAATCCAAAACCGTTTCGAGATATTGGTTTAATAATCCGTATTTTTCAATTTATAGTTCTTAAAATCGCGAGATTTTCTTTATTTTTTCAAAAACAAATAGTTTACTTAACCTACATTTCACCTATGAATGACGTCATTATATCGGCTAAATAAAAGCAAAATATTTACTTGTCAACTTGTCAACCAATGTTACCCTGTTACTAGATAATTATACTACAATTTTAGTAGTGTTTATAACTAATCTAGTTTATTATTTAGGAAGAATGTTTAAGCATTTTTTATGGTAGGATATTCTTTGACCTTATTTGATCTATATTTTGTATCACAACAACTATGCAGACTACGGTATAAAAGCCATAAAGATGTGTTTCTTTGTTGTTGTTTTAATATGTTTTATGTAGAAGTGGTAGGTTTGGGTAGATTTTGTAGGATTTAGAGACGGCAACACTACTGTTTGTTAAATGTCAAAGTCAAAGAACACAGATGTTCTTTTTTCTGTACTAACATATCAAAGGTATTGAAGTATTCAGCCGACAAAATGACTTCATCAGTGCCAAAACTTTGATAATTTATTATAAAAAAACTACTGTATAGAAATAAAAAATATTCAAATTAGTTTCTTAAAATAGCTTAATCTTTAAAATAAAAATATAAAAATCGTACCTTAGCTTTTACTTTACATACCGAATTGCCGAGCATGTATGAAAGGTATGATGAATATAAAAGAAGCGAAAGAGGTATGTCAGGATTGTAACATTTGGCAATCTATTGTCTCTGCATACCCCTCTTGGGATAAAAGGCATGATGATAGATAGATCTAATGGTAGTCTACTTTACCACCTGCCACAAGGGGCCATCCATAAGTTACTTCACAGTTTTAGGGGGAGGGGGGAGTCCAACAAAGTGTGACATGTCATATAAAACAACTTATCAACACCTGTATTATTTGTGACAAGGAGGGGGGGGGTCCAAAGTCATGAAATTCGTGTAACGTAATTTATGGATGGCCCCCAAGTAGCCTTCACATCTTCATAATCATTAAGCTATAGCGGAAGGAAAATATTTTGCATTACATATTTTTTAATAACATCACATGTTGCCTCTATGGCTCATACTGACCCCAGAGTAACTGATACCATTTTTTGGCTATACCAGGCCCGTCTCGCTTCACAAATTTTCCTGAAATTTACCGCCTCCCGCTCGCCCCTTCACACTGCCCACTCAGCATGGGCAAAATGTATTGCCAGAAACAAAACACTGCCATGACTGTCAACGCAAAATGAGCCTTATCTGCACGCAATTAGACTCAGTATATTCTTAGTACTATTGTTTGTTCTGTGGCTGTATATAAAACAAACGAAACTTTTCTCTGTCTATAAAATATTTGTAATGAAATGTTGCTTATGTATTTCAGGTGGTGTCCGTGAACCAATACCTATCTGAGTTGGAAGAGTTGGGTATTAATGTGAAGGCCAAGAACTTCCTGGTGTTCCAGGGAGCTGTTGAGAGTATTGCTATGAAGAACCCAAAGGAGAGAACTGCTCTATTTGAGGAGATCAGCGGGTAAATACTCTATTACAATAAAAAAGTTTATACAGGTTTGGTCACATTCATACATGCATTATTACAGTCATACATTGAAAAAATGTAGGGTGAAAGATAGACTAAAAATATTTATATGGCACAAGCTAATGGAAATGCTTAAAAAATATTTCAATGGCAATAAATGCAGGAACTTAATAAAATAAAATAGATTAGGTTTTCTTTTTAATAAATTACATTTTCAAATTTAATTTACATATAAATAAGTATAGTGAACTTATATAGTGAAATAAATATAGTTGCACTTTTTATAGTAGGTAGTATAATCAACAAGCTTATACACTGGTGTTCACTGTTCAGGAGCAATGATAGGTAATTTATCACTTTATAATTGTATCAGAAGCACACCTCCTTGTCGGACAACTTGACCAGTCTTTTTGATTCAATCCAAACTTCTTCTATCAACTTGTCACTTTTGAGTTTGTTTGAGAAGCGACAGTCCCGGCAGTCCTTGAAGTAGTGTCCGCTCATTGTGCCGGCTTGTACATCTACCGCCGCATGTATGGCCGTCTGAGCGCCTTCATACGCGTTCTTGTACAGACGACAAAATAACCACCACAATACGTTGTATAAAGAGCTTACATAGCTTGTACCGTACAAGTTGTACACCACTTTAGTACCCCCGACAATGCCCGGGTCCGCTGTGTTGGCGACCACTCCCGTCCCCGCGAGCACTCTGCTCAGTTTCAGAGTAAACAACACAATGTAGGTCTTACTGTCCGAGTAAGCTCTAAATAACCTCAGATCCGTCTTAGTCAGTTGTCGGATGTCCGCTCTCCCAAAGTAGTGAGTCAAAGAGCTTGTATTAATAATTCTGCTAGACTTAGACTTCTTCAACAACGGTAGCAGCAGTATTGTCAGCAGGAAATGTCCCAAATAATTAATTTGCACTGTTGCGCTGTACCCGTCGTCGGTCACATAGTCAAAGAACCCGCCGGCGTTGTTGACGAGAATGTCTAAGCGCGGCTCCGTTCTCAGAATGTCGTCAGCGAACTTTCTGACTGAACTGAACGAAGCCAGATCGAGGAGTTTGAAGTGTATGTCGTCGTTGCCGGTCGCCTGGACGAGATGGTCTCGCGCTTCGTGTCCTTCCTTCTGTACGGGACAGGCGATGATGACTTTAGCACCTCGTCTCGCCAGATCTTTGGCTATCTCCAAGCCGATTCCTGCCGTGCCGCCCGTGACAATAACTACTTTCCCTTCTATTCTCTCTATGGAGGTGCATATCGGGTTTGTACTCTTGAAGTAGAAGCTGGTGACGAGGAGCGCGACGAGGCCCGCCACAAGGAAGGCGACTATCATGTTGACTGTTTGTTAGTGATTGTTGTATCTGGTGTTGTAAGGCTGATATGATAGCTATGGAAGATCTTATCGCGGCGTGTTTGCAGACATTATAAATAAATATATCAATTATTGCGAGTACAAAGTATCAAAATATAGATTAGGTACTATTATTATGTTAGATATACATAGACTTAATAATATAGTTGTTACTGTATAAAAGTGGCTATTTTACAAACATAGATGAGCTGAATTAATTTCAGTAATTAGCTTGGTTTTGCCCGCGGCAAAATTTCAGGCCGGTTTACTGATAAATCTGTCTGTTTGTTTGACCTTCTTTCACGTCAAATCAAAACGTCGCCACTTTTTATGTAGGTTATATTGTTGTCACATTTGAAATGCGTTTAGATCCGGGATCCTGAAAGAGCAGTACGAGGCGTGTCGTGCAGAAGTGAACCGCGCGGACGAGGAAGCTCAGTTCTCTTATCAGAAGAAAAAGGGAGTCGCTGCTGAGAGGAAGGAGGCCAAAATAGAAAAGGACGAAGCTGAAAAATATTCTAAACTTAAGGAGGAATTGGTAATTGGCTATTTTCATAACAGATCGCGCAACATAACTTGAACACAACACAACAAATTAACTACTATACAAAAATATATTGTTATAGAAGGAATAGCCGTAAACGTCATTGTTGCCATCTCTATCCAACCGCTAAGATTACATGTGTTAAAGAGAGGCGGACAGTGTTGTCTCTTCCCATTCGGTACACAAAATAAAGTTAATTTTTTAGACTTGTCTTAATTTACAATTTTAATAATATGGTTATTAGTTCTGCATGTAAAATAGGTTTACAATGTTAATAGTTATGTAAAATCTTCTTTTAAGAATTTTAAATGACAATTTATTAAAAAAATACATGCAAAGTTTGTTTTCCAAATAAGACAGTGTGTTGGTTGTTATACCGCGCGACATTCTATATTATGAAGTAAATGTTTACGCTACCAATATTTGAAAGAGATAAATGTATCATTCTGACTTGTTTTTCCAGCACCAACAAATAATAGAGCTGCAGCTGTTCCACCTGTACCACAACGAGAAAGATATACAGTCGTGTGAGGAGGAGCTGCAGTACAAACAGCAGGAGGCCACTAAGGTCGAGAAGAAGAAACAGAAGTTGGAAGAGCAGCTCAAGGATAAGAAGAAGGAGGCTGGGGTTGTGCAGCGGGAACTGGCCAAGATAGAACAGGATATTAGAGAAGTGGTTGGTATCCATCTGGATGTATTTTATTCTGCTTTAAAAGTTCTGTTAATTAAAGGCTGAGGATGAAATTAAAGGATACATAGTTTTTAGAACATATGCTACTTTTTATCCCGGTAAATGGGATAAGTTATACAATTATAAAAAAAAAATCGGTTCGTGTATTAATGTACACATGTAAGAAGTGAAACACTTCTTTGGCTTAAATAATAGATCAATATTAATTTATTGTTAATGGAAGCGCCATCTGTATTTTTTATACATTGCCACCTTTATGTTTACGCGTAACCAAATTTTTTCATACCCTGCCTAAAGGTAGATTGATTCCCAACATTTAACTGATATTAGTTAGATTGTTATAAATTGAAGCATCTAAATAAGGTACTTCTCGTTCTGGTAATAATTTTAGTGTTTACTATCCACGCCATATTAAATGTATCCTTACCTTCCCACAGGAAACAGAAATAACCAAAAAGCGCCCCACGTTCATCAAAGCCAAGGAGCGCGTCACACACACACAGAAGAAGTTGGAGAGCGCCATCAAGACGCTGGCTCAGGCGCGGAAGGCTCACGAAGCTCACCAGGCCGACATCGCCAAGTTGGAAGAAGAGCTCAAGGTCATAGAGGAACAGAAAGCGCAGTGGGAACTCACTGCTTCTGGAGCGCCCAACGCGGCCCGCAGTGACGTCCATCTTGAGGAGGCTCAGGTAGACAAACATCTAACTTTTTACAAAGTCTTTATTTTAGTTTGTCTCATTTGTTAAACAAATTGCATGTCTTTTTTTTGTTAATTTTAAAATAGATTATAAGCCCTGCCAATGTAAAACATTAAAAATATTTAAATTAGTTATTAAAACGTCTTTTAAGAATGTGTAACGAGTAGGTACTTAAATTGCACAAATAAATACCTAAACACATCAAGGTCGATAGACGTCTCTAGAAACATCCAGAGAGAATCAAACGAAAATGGACCGTATGTGCCTAGCCATAGGTACCAAAATCGGCCGCGGTCGGTGTGTAGGTATTTGGCGCCGAGTCCCATCGAGGCGCGTCTATAACTTTGTACAACAATCTCGGCGTGTCTCGAATGTTCGGTGGGCAATATAAACAGAGGATCTTGACCGGAAATGACACAGTGCGAATCAGAGCGATCAAAGCGAAACAGTGAAGTGGAATTTAGTGCGACTAAGTGTTATTTTAGTGTTTTCATTTATGTAACTGTATTTTTGTGGTGTTGAAGTAAAGTTTGTTTATTTAATCGGTATTTTAAATCTCTTCGAACCCCAGCTCGTAACAAATGTATTTAAAATAGACATGCTTTGTTTACCAAATTAAGACAAAACTAGAAAAACGGACTTTAGATAATTTTATTCTTTACAGTTCATCCTTACTATGTTCTAACGAATCTGGCAGCGTGTTCCATGAGAGCGCGTTATCAGTAAACTTTTCCCCCGCCTTGATTTACTAATACCTATTTGTGATTGTGCTATTGTAATATACAAATAAACATTACTTGTGAATCAATTTACCTAATCGGAAAGAATAAATTCATAGTTACAGAGGAAATACTTTTAGAAAAGCACATAACGATCTACTTTTACGGCCATTTACAAAATATGGATTCCTAATTCTATTTTTAATATCAGATACGCGAATATGAAGAATTGAAGATGGAGGCGTCCCGCCAAGCTGCCAGATACCTTCAGGACTTGGACTCAGTGAATCGTGAACAGAAAGCCGACCAGGACCGACTCGACAACGAGCTGCGGAAGAAAGGGGAGTTTGACAACAAGCTGCGTCAAAAGGGTCAGGAGCGGAGTGAGGCACTCAAGCGAGTCGAGAAACTTAATGAACACATACGGACTTCAGAGCAAGCACTCGATGAACAGAAGAGGCTGAGGGCCGAGTTACAGGTACGCTTTATTATTGACACTCAAATTATTTTGAATCATTAATGTTTTAAGTAAAAACTTGCTTGTATCGTGAAATCATACAACTATGACGGTTTACTTTATTTTAAATAACGAATCGGCCATTTGCAATCCTTTGATCGTACAGTAACGACTGTATCGCTTACAGACGCGCGTCTATTGCGTCACAGTTGTATGTATTGTTGTATTATATAGTTTATACAGGTTTATTGATGCTAAATATTTACCTACATACATCTGAACATCTCTCCTTAATTAAGTACCAACCCTGGTTTCTATACACTTTTACTGTTTATTTATTACTTTTATTACGACTGAAGTGACTGTGCCAGGTTATATACTTGTTATTCTATATTTAAATTAACCTATATAATTTTCTTTATAAATCGAATTCACTGGCCAGGAAATATTCTTCAGGCAGTAGTTGTTCTAAGAAGGTTTGAGATCAAGGTAGCGCACGCTTTTCGACCCATGTACTTAATTCGTTACTTAACAAGTTCGTTCGTGCATTGAATATTGCTCACACCTCTGGGTTGGTTCCGCTCAGTATCTCCTCGATGCCCTCAACGGTTTGCAAAAATGAGCGATTCGCATCATCAATGACCCAAAGGCCACACGAAATCTCGAGCCTCTACAGTTACGCAGAGACATAGCCTCTCTTGGCGTCTTCTATCGACTGTATTATGGGGAGTGTTCAGAAGAACTCCATAGCCTCGTCCCTCCATCCCCTTTTCGCACCCGCACTGCTCGCACAGGATACAGTTTCTATTTTCTCTTTTCTCCTTTCTACAACCTGGGGTCCTTCAAGCGAAGCGTGTAAAAGCATCTCTACGGGCCGGCATAGTGGGCGCGACTGGCGGATTGTATTATGATGTGCCAGTCGCGCGCATTCATGGACCAGCCACCTATGCTTAATAATCAGGCGGTGGCAAGGTCACATGTCGTCTTCTCTATAAAAATAACATTGGTCCTTCGAGACGGATTGTTATATTTTTTTATCGTTTTCTAGGCGGACGTAGGTTCGTGTCGCGGCCGCGCGCAGGAGCTCCAGACACAGCTGGAGGACGTAGCATCGCAGCTGGGAGACGCGCGGGTGGACAAACACGAGGAGGCGCGACGTAGGAAGAAGCAGGAGATTGTGGAGAGCTTCAAGAGGGACATTCCTGGTGTAGTGAGTTACACATCAACTTCTTAACTTTACGTTAACTGACGACGAGGACAGTCATTATGAAATAACGGACTGAAATTCATAACAAATTGTCAATTAATTATATGTTCATTTTAGTGTTT
Source organism: Nemapogon koenigi (assembly GCA_963924495.1). NCBI lineage: Eukaryota > Metazoa > Arthropoda > Insecta > Lepidoptera > Tineidae > Nemapogon > Nemapogon koenigi. The sequence continues at coordinate 369,164 of OZ004642.1, forward strand.
ATTCTTACCTAAAGTGCTTAAAACTGTAATAATATAATATACCCCACCACTATTTAATTTAGTGGAAACACTTTTGTTAAATAGGTCCGCCGATTTATGGGTCTTAATTAAGGGCCGTTGGTCAAGGTCATCTTATAACTGTCAAAAATATGGCAAATCAGTTAATCCTGGAAAGGTGAGTTTATTTATACAACATTTCCGGACCACACAACTGATAGTTTTTAGCCATATTAGGATTAACTGAGATTTGCCATATTTTTGACAGATACAAGATTACTGAGAGCAACGGGGTAGTCACATACTTGTAATATTTGTCCCCAGTACGACCGCATGATCAACATGTGTCAGCCGACTCACAAGCGGTACAACGTGGCCATCACGAAGGTGCTCGGGAAGTACATGGAGGCCATCGTGGTGGACACAGAGAAGACGGCACGCCGCTGTATACAGGTGCTCAAGGAGCGCTTGCTGGAGCCAGAGACGTTCCTGCCGCTCGACTACATACAGGCCAAGCCGCTGCGGGAGAGGCTACGGTCAGTACCATACATTTATGTTATACTAGCGACTCGCCCCCGGTTTCACATAGAGGCCATCGTGGTAGACACTGAGAAGACGGCCTGCCGCTATATGCTGTGTACAGTTGCTCAAGGAGCGCTTGCTGGAGCCAGAGACGTTCCTGCCGCTCGACTACATACAGGCCAAGCCGCTGCGGGAGAGGCTACGGTCAGTACCATACATTTATGTTATACTAGCGACTCGCCCCCGGTTTCACATAGAGGCCATCGTGGTAGACACTGAGAAGACGGCCTGCCGCTATATGCTGTGTACAGTTGCTCAAGGAGCGCTTGCTGGAGCCAGAGACGTTCCTGCCGCTCGACTACATACAGGCCAAGCCGCTGCGGGAGAGGCTACGGTCAGTACCATACATTTATGTTATACTAGCGACTCGCCCCCGGTTTCACATAGAGGCCATCGTGGTAGACACTGAGAAGACGGCCTGCCGCTATATGCTGTGTACAGGTGCTCAAGGAGCGCTTGCTGGAGCCAGAGACGTTCCTGCCGCTCGACTACATACAGGCCAAGCCGCTGCGGGAGAGGCTACGGTCAGTACCATACATTTATGTTATACTAGCGACTCGCCCCCGGTTTCACATAGAGGCCATCGTGGTAGACACTGAGAAGACGGCCTGCCGCTATATGCTGTGTACAGGTGCTCAAGAAGCGCTTGCTGGAGCCAGAGACGTTCCTGCCGCTCGACTACATACAGGCCAAGCCGCTGCGGGAGAGGCTACGGTCAGTACCATACATTTATGTTATACTAGCGACTCGCCCCCGGTTTCACATAGAGGCCATCGTGGTAGACACTGAGAAGACGGCCTGCCGCTATATGCTGTGTACAGTTGCTCAAGGAGCGCTTGCTGGAGCCAGAGACGTTCCTGCCGCTCGACTACATACAGGCCAAGCCGCTGCGGGAGAGGCTACGGTCAGTACCATACATTTATGTTATACTAGCGACTCGCCCCCGGTTTCACATAGAGGCCATCGTGGTAGACACTGAGAAGACGGCCTGCCGCTATATGCTGTGTACAGGTGCTCAAGGAGCGCTTGCTGGAGCCAGAGACGTTCCTGCCGCTCGACTACATACAGGCCAAGCCGCTGCGGGAGAGGCTACGGTCAGTACCATACATTTATGTTATACTAGCGACTCGCCCCCGGTTTCACATAGAGGCCATCGTGGTAGACACTGAGAAGACGGCCTGCCGCTCTATGCTGTGTACAGGTGCTCAAGGAGCGCTTGCTGGAGCCAGAGACGTTCCTGCCGCTCGACTACATACAGGCCAAGCCGCTGCGGGAGAGGCTACGGTCAGTACCATACATTTATGTTATACTAGCGACTCGCCCCCGGTTTCACATAGAGGCCATCGTGGTAGACACTGAGAAGACGGCCTGCCGCTCTATGCTGTGTACAGGTGCTCAAGGAGCGCTTGCTGGAGCCAGAGACGTTCCTGCCGCTCGACTACATACAGGCCAAGCCGCTGCGGGAGAGGCTACGGTCAGTACCATACATTTATGTTATACTAGCGACTCGCCCCCGGTTTCACATAGAGGCCATCGTGGTAGACACTGAGAAGACGGCCTGCCGCTATATGCTGTGTACAGGTGCTCAAGGAGCGCTTGCTGGAGCCAGAGACGTTCCTGCCGCTCGACTACATACAGGCCAAGCCGCTGCGGGAGAGGCTACGGTCAGTACCATACATTTATGTTATACTAGCGACTCGCCCCCGGTTTCACATAGAGGCCATCGTGGTAGACACTGAGAAGACGGCCTGCCGCTATATGCTGTGTACAGGTGCTCAAGGAGCGCTTGCTGGAGCCAGAGACGTTCCTGCCGCTCGACTACATACAGGCCAAGCCGCTGCGGGAGAGGCTACGGTCAGTACCATACATTTATGTTATACTAGCGACTCGCCCCCGGTTTCACATAGAGGCCATCGTGGTAGACACTGAGAAGACGGCCTGCCGCTATATGCTGTGTACAGGTGCTCAAGGAGCGCTTGCTGGAGCCAGAGACGTTCCTGCCGCTCGACTACATACAGGCCAAGCCGCTGCGGGAGAGGCTACGGTCAGTACCATACATTTATGTTATACTAGCGACTCGCCCCCGGTTTCACATAGAGGCCATCGTGGTAGACACTGAGAAGACGGCCTGCCGCTCTATGCTGTGTACAGGTGCTCAAGGAGCGCTTGCTGGAGCCAGAGACGTTCCTGCCGCTCGACTACATACAGGCCAAGCCGCTGCGGGAGAGGCTACGGTCAGTACCATACATTTATGTTATACTAGCGACTCGCCCCCGGTTTCACATAGAGGCCATCGTGGTAGACACTGAGAAGACGGCCTGCCGCTCTATGCTGTGTACAGGTGCTCAAGGGGCGCTTGCTGGAGCCAGAGACGTTCCTGCCGCTCGACTACATACAGGCCAAGCCGCTGCGGGAGAGGCTACGGTCAGTACCATACATTTATGTTATACTAGCGACTCGCCCCCGGTTTCACATAGAGGCCATCGTGGTAGACACTGAGAAGACGGCCTGCCGCTATATGCTGTGTACAGGTGCTCAAGGAGCGCTTGCTGGAGCCAGAGACGTTCCTGCCGCTCGACTACATACAGGCCAAGCCGCTGCGGAGAGGCTACGGTCAGTACCATACATTTATGTTATACTAGCGACTCGCCCCCGGTTTCACATAGAGGCCATCGTGGTAGACACTGAGAAGACGGCCTGCCGCTCTATGCTGTGTACAGGTGCTCAAGGAGCGCTTGCTGGAGCCAGAGACGTTCCTGCCGCTCGACTACATACAGGCCAAGCCGCTGCGGGAGAGGCTACGGTCAGTACCATACATTTATGTTATACTAGCGACTCGCCCCCGTTTCACATAGAGGCCATCGTGGTAGACACTGAGAAGACGGCCTGCCGCTCTATGCTGTGTACAGGTGCTCAAGGGCGCTTGCTGGAGCCAGAGACGTTCCTGCCGCTCGACTACATACAGCCAAGCCGCTGCGGGAGAGGCTACGGTCAGTACCATACATTTATGTTATACTAGCGACTCGCCCCCGGTTTTCACATAGAGGCCATCGTGGTAGACACTGAGAAGACGGCCTGCCGCTCTATGCTGTGTACAGGTGCTCAAGGAGCGCTTGCTGGAGCCAGAGACGTTCCTGCCGCTCGACTACATACAGGCCAAGCCGCTGCGGGAGAGGCTACGGTCAGTACCATACATTTATGTTATACTAGCGACTCGCCCCCGGTTTCACATAGAGGCCATCGTGGTAGACACTGAGAAGACGGCCTGCCGCTATATGCTGTGTACAGGTGCTCAAGGAGCGCTTGCTGGAGCCAGAGACGTTCCTGCCGCTCGACTACATACAGGCCAAGCCGCTGCGGGAGAGGCTACGGTCAGTACCATACATTTATGTTATACTAGCGACTCGCCCCGGTTTCACATAGAGGCCATCGTGGTAGACACTGAGAAGACGGCCTGCCGCTATATGCTGTGTACAGGTGCTCAAGGAGCGCTTGCTGGAGCCAGAGACGTTCCTGCCGCTCGACTACATACAGGCCAAGCCGCTGCGGGAGAGGCTACGGTCAGTACCATACATTTATGTTATACTAGCGACTCGCCCCCGGTTTCACATAGAGGCCATCGTGGTAGACACTGAGAAGACGGCCTGCCGCTATATGCTGTGTACAGGTGCTCAAGGAGCGCTTGCTGGAGCCAGAGACGTTCCTGCCGCTCGACTACATACAGGCCAAGCCGCTGCGGGAGAGGCTACGGTCAGTACCATACATTTATGTTATACTAGCGACTCGCCCCCGGTTTCACATAGAGGCCATCGTGGTAGACACTGAGAAGACGGCCTGCCGCTATATGCTGTGTACAGGTGCTCAAGGAGCGCTTGCTGGAGCCAGAGACGTTCCTGCCGCTCGACTACATACAGGCCAAGCCGCTGCGGGAGAGGCTACGGTCAGTACCATACATTTATGTTATACTAGCGACTCGCCCCCGGTTTCACATAGAGGCCATCGTGGTAGACACTGAGAAGACGGCCTGCCGCTATATGCTGTGTACAGGTGCTCAAGGAGCGCTTGCTGGAGCCAGAGACGTTCCTGCCGCTCGACTACATACAGGCCAAGCCGCTGCGGGAGAGGCTACGGTCAGTACCATACATTTATGTTATACTAGCGACTCGCCCCCGGTTTCACATAGAGGCCATCGTGGTAGACACTGAGAAGACGGCCTGCCGCTATATGCTGTGTACAGGTGCTCAAGGAGCGCTTGCTGGAGCCAGAGACGTTCCTGCCGCTCGACTACATACAGGCCAAGCCGCTGCGGGAGAGGCTACGGTCAGTACCATACATTTATGTTATACTAGCGACTCGCCCCCGGTTTCACATAGAGGCCATCGTGGTAGACACTGAGAAGACGGCCTGCCGCTATATGCTGTGTACAGGTGCTCAAGGAGCGCTTGCTGGAGCCAGAGACGTTCCTGCCGCTCGACTACATACAGGCCAAGCCGCTGCGGGAGAGGCTACGGTCAGTACCATACATTTATGTTATACTAGCGACTCGCCCCCGGTTTCACATAGAGGCCATCGTGGTAGACACTGAGAAGACGGCCTGCCGCTATATGCTGTGTACAGGTGGCTCAAGGAGCGCTTGCTGGAGCCAGAGACGTTCCTGCCGCTCGACTACATACAGGCCAAGCCGCTGCGGGAGAGGCTACGGTCAGTACCATACATTTATGTTATACTAGCGACTCGCCCCCGGTTTCACATAGAGGCCATCGTGGTAGACACTGAGAAGACGGCCTGCCGCTATATGCTGTGTACAGGTGCTCAAGGAGCGCTTGCTGGAGCCAGAGACGTTCCTGCCGCTCGACTACATACAGGCCAAGCCGCTGCGGGAGAGGCTACGGTCAGTACCATACATTTATGTTATACTAGCGACTCGCCCCCGGTTTCACATAGAGGCCATCGTGGTAGACACTGAGAAGACGGCCTGCCGCTATAATGCTGTGTACAGGTGCTCAAGGAGCGCTTGCTGGAGCCAGAGACGTTCCTGCCGCTCGACTACAATACAGGCCAAGCCGCTGCGGGAGAGGCTACGGTCAGTACCATACATTTATGTTATACTAGCGACTCGCCCCCGGTTTCACATAGAGGCCATCGTGGTAGACACTGAGAAGACGGCCTGCCGCTATATGCTGTGTACAGTTGCTCAAGGAGCGCTTGCTGGAGCCAGAGACGTTCCTGCCGCTCGACTACATACAGGCCAAGCCGCTGCGGGAGAGGCTACGGTCAGTACCATACATTTATGTTATACTAGCGACTCGCCCCCGGTTTCACATTGAGGCCATCGTGGTAGACACTGAGAAGACGGCCTGCCGCTTAAATGCTGTGTACAGGTGCTCAAGGAGCGCTTGCTGGAGCCAGAGACGTTCCTGCCGCTCGACTACATACAGGCCAAGCCGCTGCGGGAGAGGCTACGGTCAGTACCATACATTTATGTTATACTAGCGACTCGCCCCCGGTTTCACATAGAGGCCATCGTGGTAGACACTGAGAAGACGGCCTGCCGCTATATGCTGTGTACAGGTGCTCAAGGAGCGCTTGCTGGAGCCAGAGACGTTCCTGCCGCTCGACTACATACAGGCCAAGCCGCTGCGGGAGAGGCTACGGTCAGTACCATACATTTTATGTTATACTAGCGACTCGCCCCCGGTTTCACATAGAGGCCATCGTGGTAGACACTGAGAAGACGGCCTGCCGCTATATGCTGTGTACAGGTGCTCAAGGAGCGCTTGCTGGAGCCAGAGACGTTCCTGCCGCTCGACTACATACAGGCCAAGCCGCTGCGGGAGAGGCTACGGTCAGTACCATACATTTATGTTATACTAGCGACTCGCCCCCGGTTTCACATAGAGGCCATCGTGGTAGACACTGAGAAGACGGCCTGCCGCTATATGCTGTGTACAGGTGCTCAAGGAGCGCTTGCTGGAGCCAGAGACGTTCCTGCCGCTCGACTACATACAGGCCAAGCCGCTGCGGGAGAGGCTACGGTCAGTACCATACATTTATGTTATACTAGCGACTCGCCCCCGGTTTCACATAGAGGCCATCGTGGTAGACACTGAGAAGACGGCCTGCCGCTATATGCTGTGTACAGGTGCTCAAGGAGCGCTTGCTGGAGCCAGAGACGTTCCTGCCGCTCGACTACATACAGGCCAAGCCGCTGCGGGAGAGGCTACGGTCAGTACCATACATTTATGTTATACTAGCGACTCGCCCCCGGTTTCACATAGAGGCCATCGTGGTAGACACTGAGAAGACGGCCTGCCGCTATATGCTGTGTACAGGTGCTCAAGGAGCGCTTGCTGGAGCCAGAGACGTTCCTGCCGCTCGACTACATACAGGCCAAGCCGCTGCGGGAGAGGCTACGGTCAGTACCATACATTTATGTTATACTAGCGACTCGCCCCCGGTTTCACATAGAGGCCATCGTGGTAGACACTGAGAAGACGGCCTGCCGCTATATGCTGTGTACAGGTGCTCAAGGAGCGCTTGCTGGAGCCAGAGACGTTCCTGCCGCTCGACTACATACAGGCCAAGCCGCTGCGGGAGAGGCTACGGTCAGTACCATACATTTATGTTATACTAGCGACTCGCCCCCGGTTTCACATAGAGGCCATCGTGGTAGACACTGAGAAGACGGCCTGCCGCTATATGCTGTGTACAGGTGCTCAAGGAGCGCTTGCTGGAGCCAGAGACGTTCCTGCCGCTCGACTACATACAGGCCAAGCCGCTGCGGGAGAGGCTACGGTCAGTACCATACATTTATGTTATACTAGCGACTCGCCCCCGGTTTCACATAGAGGCCATCGTGGTAGACACTGAGAAGACGGCCTGCCGCTATATGCTGTGTACAGGTGCTCAAGGAGCGCTTGCTGGAGCCAGAGACGTTCCTGCCGCTCGACTACATACAGGCCAAGCCGCTGCGGGAGAGGCTACGGTCAGTACCATACATTTATGTTATACTAGCGACTCGCCCCCGGTTTCACATAGAGGCCATCGTGGTAGACACTGAGAAGACGGCCTGCCGCTATATGCTGTGTACAGGTGCTCAAGGAGCGCTTGCTGGAGCCAGAGACGTTCCTGCCGCTCGACTACATACAGGGCCAAGCCGCTGCGGGAGAGGCTACGGGTCAGTACCATACATTTATGTTATACTAGCGACTCGCCCCGGTTTCACATAGAGGCCATCGTGGTAGACACTGAGAAGACGGCCTGCCGCTATATGCTGTGTACAGGTGCTCAAGGAGCGCTTGCTGGAGCCAGAGACGTTCCTGCCGCTCGACTACATACAGGCCAAGCCGCTGCGGAGAGGCTACGGTCAGTACCATACATTTATGTTATACTAGCGACTCGCCCCCGGTTTCACATAGAGGCCATCGTGGTAGACACTGAGAAGACGGCCTGCCGCTCTATGCTGTGTACAGGTGCTCAAGGAGCGCTTGCTGGAGCCAGAGACGTTCCTGCCGCTCGACTACATACAGGCCAAGCCGCTGCGGGAGAGGCTACGGTCAGTACCATACATTATGGTTATACTAGCGACTCGCCCCCGGTTTCACATAGAGGCCATCGTGGTAGACACTGAGAAGACGGCCTGCCGCTATATGCTGTGTACAGGTGCTCAAGGAGCGCTTGCTGGAGCCAGAGACGTTTCCTGCCGCTCGACTACATACAGGCCAAGCCGCTGCGGGAGAGGCTACGGTCAGTACCATACATTTATGTTATACTAGCGACTCGCCCCCCCGGTTTCACATAGAGGCCATCGTGGTAGACACTG